>ML677351.1:1677355-1997090 GCA_007922305.1 Dermatemys mawii
CCATCAATTCAGGAGGCTACATCTGCTGTCGTCTCTGTCCATTTCTGTCTCTCTCTCTCATGCATACAACTGCAATTCAATTCATCTTCTACTCCTCCTCTTTTTTGGGAAACCCCTTGCGCATGCACAGCTCAGCAGCTTTTCCAGCTTTGCATATGCCATGTGTTTGGATGGTGGCTCCATTTGCTTCAGATATCTATTTCTCAAAGGAACTTTTTACCTTTAGCGTGAACAATGGGCAGATGTCACACCCACCAGCTTTAATCAGTTTTTTTCCAAACCCTTAGTACAGTAATATATAGCATTAAAGTTAGCAAATATGGAAACTACTCCTGGGGCAGAATTCCGCACCAAAAAATTAAAAATTCTGCACACAATATTTTCACATTCTGCAAAATTCTGCATATGGTATTTGTCAAAACACCACAAAATAATCACACAAGTTTCAGTTATTGCTGGTCATTTATTCCAAAATACTTGTCAGCAAGTATGTCTGTAACAATACATACAACAAAAGAGATTCAGAAAATGTTTTTTGATAAATAGATTCCTTACTAGGCATATTAATATGGAACTCTGATTAGTAATTCATTTGAACTACTACACAGAACTGTATTTCCCACATCCCGCAGAAGCAATGCAAAGACTGGGGGGAGTCAGGGGTAATGGAGGACCTGAGGGAGATGGAAATAATTGCTGGGAAGGAGCCAGGTGTGAATTTGGAGGATTGCTGAGTATGGGTGTGAAAAATATGGAACTTTTTTTTCTTGGAGGGGGAGTAGACAGGGATTGTTATGGAGCTTCCCCCACACAGACCCTGGCTGACCCCTAGACTCTCTCATTCATTCAGGCAGGTGTCCCTCCACCTCCACTCAGACACCCACTCCCCCATCCCCAAATGGCCCTCCACCTGTTCCTCCTGTCTCCATGTGTCTCTGTGCCCCCACTCAGACACTCCGCCATCACCATGTGGCCCTGCATCTCCTCTCCCATTCAGCTCCTGCCCAAGTTTGTCCTCACCCACTAGCCTTCATGAGCCCGTGTGACCTCCAAGCACCTCACACTGGCTATCTCCATACAGCCTCGGTCTTCTGACCCGCCATGACAGGGGCAGTGAGAAAGGCAGGCTCTTTCTATTCCCCAGCTTGCTGGGAGTGGCTGTTGTGGTCCATGGCCACAGCGCCCTCTGATGGGCAAAATGAAGAATGCAGCAACTTTTCAGCAGAAACTTTTTTCTGCACAAAAAATTAAAAATGTGTGGTTTATTAATTATGCACACATACAGTGGTGCAGAATTTCCCCAGGAGTAATAAACCTCTGAATACACAAGAGCAATTTTTTATTGCATAAAAGTTATGCAAGCTGATTTCTTCATGAAGGTTACACAAGGGAGGCCAAAGAAAAAGGTTCCAGAATAGACTGGTTTCCTTTATGAGCTGTCATATTATTCCCAGCTTCACAGCAATGTTTCCGAAGAACTATTGTAGAGTGCATGTGTGAGAGCACGTGCATCTATTAAGAAATAACACTAAGGTGATTATGCAAACATCTGATCTCTGACTAGTTAAAGGCTACTGGCCTGTTGCTATATAGCAGGAATCATCAGCCTTTGGCATGTGGCCCGCCAGGGTAAACCCCCTGGCAGACCAGGCCGGTTTGTTTATCTGCTGCATCCACAGGTTCGGCCAATCTCAAAGGCTTCGTGTTTACTTCTTTGTAAGCATTTGCATTGTACTATAAAATGTAAATAAAAGTGCAATTTTCAAAACATTGAAAATCAGATACACAAGAAACCCAGTTTCTGACCTCAAACTATTTTTTAAAAAAAGAGTGCTTATGATGTTTTTGTTTGTTTTTTCTGTCTCCCAAAAGATCTTGCTTGCACATAACTGACAGAGTTTTCATTGTCAGCCTACACCACTCGTTGCACTGCACAATTAATTACGTTGTTACTAGGCAGAATATAATCTGGCACACACAAATTAATATTATCTCAATCTAGGCCATAGCCATTACTCTCCTTGACTGCGATGGTGGGATAGCTATATTTCACAGCAAAACAAAGCATTTGAAAATAACTCAACTACAGTAATTGTTTTGATAATATGATGCATCTTTAAAGAGCACTCGTCTAATCATCCTTAGAAATTTAGCATGAAATTTATGTCACCTTTTTGTTTGATTTTTTGGGTTTGCTTCTTTAATTTTCAGCAGAACAACTGCTGCAACAGAATGAAGCTTTGAGGAAAAATTGTAAGACCAGACCTGTGTTCCTCCTCTATGACCTCAAAGCAATATCCATTCTGGATCCCTAACTAAAATGAGCAAAGCACACAATTATAGATTTTTTTTAATGTATTGACTCTAACATATTGTTAGATTTCTTCAAACTTTAAGACCAAATAAATACTTTGGGCTTGTTTGAGCTTTATTTTATAATGAGAAAAGAAGAAAAGTAAAGTCTGCAAGAAAGAGCACTGTGTTTGTCTTCTCTGGAGCCTTGTCTACATTAGGGAAGAGTTCTGCAACATTTCTCAGGGTTACCAATAGTGTTTCAGCTCCAGGACCATTAGCAGCATTGCAGTTAAAGCACATATGCTGTGCTGGTTTCAGACGACCAATAATGGGAAATATAGAAAAAAAAAAGAAAAATAGAAAAACGACTGCTAAAGGTGATTAAAAATTTAAATATGTTTTATATGAAATAACTAAAGGCCTCATAGTTTCATAGGTGCATACAACACCCATCAAATTTGTTCATGTCATTCACGGTGAGCATGATGCATCAGAATGGGAAACTCAAAACAGCACATTTTTTGTTTGTTTTTAAGTACAGAACGGGTCACACGTGTACACAGTTAATATTCCTTCTCTGCAAAGGCAAACATGTTTCCTGGTACTGTGCGTGGTGAATGATTCAGTCATTGGTGTGAAACATTCTCACCTTCCAATCACTCAGTGGGATGAGGACAACGCATCTCCTTGGAGGTGCGCAGCACCTTTCATGCTGCCGTTGACTCATGGCTTTACTCTAATAGGAATTAAATTTAAGGTCCAGATTTCTGCTTTTCTTACAAAGGCAGATGTGCCAATGATTTCAGTGGCAATGCTGCCTGCATTGAAGCTGAAGGTACAGCCTAGCTCTTCGATGTATAGCATCCGATACTGTGTGATAAGCAAGACATTTAGTCCTTACTTCATTATATATATTTTCATTTCTTTTGAGGGCTTGGCAAGCAGGTAGCTTGAAGCTGATAATGTGCTCTGTCTTTCCTTGAATAAAAATAATTCAGCCTCTTCTTTTGGTAATTACACATGATCCTACATCCTTTTTTTTTTTTTTTTTTTGCCAGAGGCATATTATGTGCCTTAATTCCATACTAAAAATAATTAGTAAAATTAAATACAAAAGCCAAGTAAGATCTTTTTGAATTCATATAAAATTTACCCTTCCAGTTTTATAATTTAACAAGTTATGATTAATTGCACATACAGTAGCTGTGGTACTATGCCTAGATTTCCCAACTGGCTGTTGGGACACATTCAGATTATTACTAATAGCTACTTTCCTCCTTTACCCTCCCCATGTCATCAAACTCTTAATTAGGAGCAGCAGCAGCAGCAGCAACACAAACCCTTACAAATTACTTGGTATGGATGGTGTCATTTATCTGCAGTAATATGAAAACAAACTATGAAGCAGCCTTCATTGGAGGTTTCTTTGTTTTGTTTTTGGGGGGGGGGGTTTGCTGGAAGGGTGTCAGTGGCGGTGATTCGTATTTTTAATATTGTTCAAGCTGAAGCATTTATAGACAGCATAAAACTACTTTTTTTCTTCCAGTTCCTTACCCCCAGCAATATGGTGTTAATCTGCTCTGACTGCATAGATACAGATTACGTATATCACTATGGATTGTGGCTTCCGTATGAGGAGCCAAAGGGGAAAGACAATGTACATTAATATTGTTATATAACATGAAGCTTTTACAAATGCATGATATCACTGATAACTGATAATAGGTAAACAATAAGCCAGCATTGTCAAATTTTGTTGCCTAAATTCAGGCACTGACATGAAAGTGATCTGATTTTCACTCCTTCTGACTACCCAGCAATGCCCACTGATTTCAAGAGCCTTGATGTGCCCTGGACACTGATACTGTACATATTGGATGGAGTGGTAGCACTGGAGAGAATGCCTGCTACACGTTTTTCAAAAGATGCAGCAGGAGCCCCTGGAAAATGTGGCTGCCCCACTGGTTTAGGAGCTATTGTCTCCATAGGTATAATGCTCACAGTCATCGACTTTTGGGTGGCAAACTTCTTTCTTCCCTAACTCAGCTCAGCATTGGTGCAGTTCTCAGAGCTGTGGGGGGAAGATGTTTGTTGTATGCATAAAGGGTTGGGCAGTAGGAACCTCACACAACTTGTGTTAGCTCTACAGGGGCAGCCGGGATACTGGAGCTTCTAAACACCTACCTAAACACAACGTCCCAGGAACAACAGCAGCACCAGAAGCACTAGACTCATCAAAAGGGAGTATGATGTGGCTAGGTATAGCCATAGCTACTCCCTACTTTGCTATATCCAGTAGTGTCTTTAGGGTTGTTCTTGGTGAGGAAAGTATACACGGAACCCTTTTCACTAGCATTAATGGTTGATTTATCTGAGTGTGCTCCCACATTACTTTCAGAAATATTCTGCCTGCCTCTGTTTTCCGCAGGCATAAAACAGTGGTATTGTGCAGCTCTGCACCCCACTAATGTAACTGGGACTTTAAGGCAGGGGTGGGCAAACTATAGCCCATGGGCCCCATTCGATCTGCAGGCCCCTCCTAATCGGCCCCTGAGCTCACCGGGGAGGCTAACCTGGTCCCTCCCCTGCTGTCCCTCCGCAGTCTCAGTGCACCTCGTAGGCAGTGTTCTAGGGACAGGGTATGCGGCAGTGTGTCTGGCTCTGGCTGCTGCTCTGAGCGGTGCGGTAATGGGGCTGGGGCCAGAGCTGGGGGGGTTAGCTAAGGGGGCAGGGAGTCCCAGGGAGCAGTCAGGGGACAGGTATTGGGGGCAGTTGGATGGAATGGAGGTTCTGCAGGAGGCAATCAGGGGATGGGGAATGGGGGGGGGGGGTTGGACGGGGCATGGGAGTCCCAGGGCTCTGCCAGGGAGCAGGCATGTAGATAGGGGTCAGGGCACAGGGAGTGGGGCAGTTAGATAGAGGGTGGGGTCCCAGGGGGTGGTTAGGGGCAGGGGAGGTCTCTGAAGGAGGTGGTCAGAACAAGGAGCCAGAGGGGTTAGATGGGGTTGGGGATTCTGAGGGGGCCAGTCAGGCTATGGGAAGTGGGAGGGGGCCAGATAGGGGGCAGAACCAGGCTGTTTGGGGAGTCACAGCCTTCCCTACCAGGCCCTCAATACAATTTTGAATCCCAATGTAGTCCCTGAGCCAAAAAGTTTGTCCACCCCTGCTTTAAGGGCTACAAATCAGCCCTTAACGTGTCCCTACATTTTAACCTTGAAAATAATGTAAGAACTCTCATTAATGTTTACAGGAGTTACACCCCTTACTAGACCCCTTACTGCTTTTATTGTAGGATTTAAAAGCAGATTAAACTGAATGCTGTGGTGTTTTAAGGCCCAGTTCTACTTTTCTCACTCAAGCAAGACTCTCATAAGAAGAGAATTTTTGAACTCAGGAAGAGCACTGAAATAAAGCCAATATAAGAAATAAAACACTTACCATCAGTGATTAGAGTTAGAAATGTTTCGAAATGGGAAAATCTGAAGCCTCTTTACAAATATTTAATACCAGCAGGAGGTAAAATTCACTGTGAAGATACTCACTTTGCTTGATGTCTTTCTAAAGAAAACTACGTGAGGGAACCATAAGACTTACTGGTTTCTTTCCTTTTTTTATATAAACCAAATGTCTCCCCACTTTTTGTTCTCACTCTTTCAAACACACACTTCACACTCTTGACTCCGGAACACACCCACACACACATGCATGTTTCCCCTTAAAGTTTGATATTGTGAACCCTCGATCTTTTCAGTCCAGATTTTTTGGCAGCTTCCCCCACACCACCTTTTTTCTTCAGGAAATCATTTATCAGTCTGTCTTTTCTTCAAACTGTAATTCCATTCTGTGACCAAAGATTTGAGAAATCATGTAATTATGTTTGGCTTATTGTATTTTTCAGACGACAGTGTCGTGGTAGTTTAACATGTCATGTTGTCTCTGCAGACAGAATGCAGAGACATTTGAAAGCATGCAATTTTACTCAAAATCATAAGGAAAAATATCCTGAAACCTCTACAAACTGGATTTAAAAAAGCCCCAAAACTGTAAAGTTTCAGGGCAAATGTGCATTTTATCATAAACTGTTACTCTCTCATTCTAGAGAGAAAAAATGTTTTAGTATCATATAAAGATAATCAGGCATTTTTATATCAGCCATTATTATATTTTATCCTCAGTTCCTATTTTGCCCTTTTCAAACATGCCACAGTTAGATAAGGCCTAATTCATTTTCTCTGCCTTTTATAATTGCTATATTTTTACTATCTTCCATCTTTTCCTGGGTTCCATCATTGAATTCTGAAAATTAGAAATGTCTTCTTCATCCTTTGCATGATATCTTGAATGATTCATTTCCATATAATTATATTTTCAACATCAAATCTTTAGTAACACTTTTTACAACACGGTGTGAGAAGCCTCTTTTGTTATAAACCATGTACTTCTGAAAAGAGATTCATTTTTTAACCAACTCCTTAAATTGTATTCATCTCTCTAAACTAATAAACATCACAATGCACATTTAGAAAAGCAAAACACAAAGTTTTTTGAGGGGGTCCAACTGAAAAGTCGAAGCCTTTCAGAGGAGGCTGCCACATTTTTCTCCTGATCAAACACCACAACAAATAGCATATCATATGAGCCAGAGCCCTAGGAAGTATTCAAACCACTTCTTGCAAGGAAGAGCCATATCTTTTGCCCCATGAGCAGAGGTGAAAGTAAGCCGGTGCGTCCCGGTACAGCATACCGGCAAGAGCCGGTGCGCCGTACCAGGGCAGATCAGCTTCCCGAGGCGCAATGTAAAGGGCCTGGGGCTCCCAGCAACGGCTGGAGCCCCAGGCCCCTTAAATTGCTGCCAGAGCTGCCACTGCGGGAGCCTGGGGGAGGGGGAGTGGGGGCTGCGGCGGGCTCCAGTGGCTGGGCCTGGGGCGGTAGCAGTGGCCCAGCCCCAGGCTCTTTAAATAGCTGCCGGGGCCCCGCCCCCACTTCCCTAGGGCTCCGGCAATGGGGCTCCCATCCCTGTCGGAGCCCTGGGGAAGCTTAAACTGCCGCGGAGCCCCCGGCGGGGGGGTGGGGTTGGGCTGAGGAAGGGAGTGGGAGGGAGGCCCCTTACCAGTACGGGAGCTGTGCAGGGCTGGGGCTGGCTCTGACCCCATCCCACAGCCCCGCCTCTTATGCCTGAGGCCCCGCCCCTTCCGGGGGTAGAGCTGACCCCAGCCCTGGCCCCTGTACCGGTAAGAAGCTTGAGTTACTTTCACCCCTGCCCATGAGAGCCAGGAAAAACAACCCACTACTTGTGGAAACTGTCAGCACTGATTTCACAAAAACAAATCTACCAACCTCTCTGATCAGTACTATAGTCCTCTCAATTCTCAAAGCCACCCATCCATGCAGAACTATCACTCGGTCTTAAACCACACATTCCTAAGCCAAAATAATTGAGAATATAGTAACAACAAAGCTCCAAATGTGTGTGACATCTGTCAACATCCTGGATGCTTTGCAAGTGGATTTCTGACAGGAGAACAGCACGGCAACAGCTTTGGTAGCACTAAAAGATGATTAATAGAGCCAGAGATTCCACGATCAGAGAGGTCACTGTAATCATCTAGTCTGACCTCTTGTAACATCACCAAAATAGTTCCTAGAGCATATATTTTAGAAACAAATTCCAATCTTGATTTAAAAGATTGTCAGTGGTGGAGAATTGCCCATAACCCTTGGTAAATGGTTTCAATAGTTAATTATCCTTTCTGTTAAAAATCTACACCTTATTTCCATTCTGAATTTGTCTGGCTTCAACTTCCAGCCCTTGGCTCCTGTTACATCTTTCTTGGTTAGACTGAAGAACCAATTATTAAATATTTGTTCCCCAGGTAACTATTCATCAATTTTAATCAAGTCACCCTTTAATCTTCTTTTTGTAAAGGTAAATAGATTGAGCTCTTTGAGTCTATACTATAAGGCATTTTCTCTGAACCCTCCAATTTATCAACATCCTTCTTGAATTGTAGACACAAGAACTGGACACAGTGTCTAATCAGTGGTCATACCAGTGCCAAAGAGAGTTATAATAAGTTCCCTATCCTACTTGAGATTCCTCTGTGTTTATGCATCCCAGGATTGCATTAACCGTTTTGGCCACAATGTAACATACTAGGAACTCATGTTCAAATGATTATCCATCATGATCCTCAGTCCTTTTCAGAATCACTGCTTCACAATTAATATGGCTTACATTTTTTGCTCCCAGTGCTGTTCTGTCCATTGCCAAGATCTCATGTCAACAGACAGTGATCGTGTCTTAAGTCGTCACTCTGCTCAATCCCTCCTCATCTTTTGAGGCAGTTTACCTCAGATGCTTTGCTCCGTTTGTATGATTTAGTGAAACAGATGATCCCCACTCAATCCCCACCTATCTGACTAAGCAAATTGTCATGGGTAATCGGTACTGACCTCCAAAAGCTTTCATTCTACCACGTTTACCAGGGATCCATCCCGTGTACCTTATACCTTCAATATCCATATAAGATCATTTAGAAAAGGGAGGATAGGACACAAGCTCTATTGTCAATAATCTGCTGACCCCTATTTGTATATCTCATTCTTTTACAGACGCAACCAACACCATCATAATGTTGTCACAATGCTTCCAAGAGATTGGCTCAGACTGGACGAGACCAAAACGATGTAGGAGAAAAAGAGGAAATATGTCAAGAAATGAAGCACACACTGTCCTCCCTCTTTGACAAAGTTTTCTACCCTTACCCCCATTTGGCAAAGTGATGTGAAGCCTCAGGGTTTACTTAGCACTTAAGCTAAATGATCTGTTAACATCATTGGCTAAAATCATTTTTGTCCCTCATCAGCTTACTTGGAACCAATACTCCTTCCTCCTGAAAGAGGGTCTATACAGTGACCCATATATTTGTCACCTTCAGAGTGGATTACTGCAACTAATTGTTTCTGGGGCAAAAGGTGACAGCAACGTGGAGGCTACAGGTTATGCAGAATCCAGCAATCTACCTCCTATATAAGCCAGGCTGCTGTGATCTTATCACCCCATCCATCTACCAGCTTCCAGTTCTATTTCATTGTCAATAGAAGGCCACTTGTGGTCAGGATCCTAGTTCCATTAGTGATCTCATCTCAATCTCTCATCTACGAGGACTGCTCTACACCTCTGAAATTAAAGCTTAAAAAGCCTAGGAAGAAAGAAGGCAAGAGCTAGAGATAAAGCATTCTTAGGAAAAGAGATTCAGCTGTGAAATCAACATTAGATTAATCCAGAAATTGACTAATTTTAGGACACATTGCAAGACCCTCAATGTCTCATAAATATTTGTTTCATAATTTGAATAATGTTTATAAATTATACTCCAGGCAGAGCCTAGGAAAGGAGATGCCACTAAAGAGCTCACAAAGCATATCGGATTTACCTGTGCAGTGTGAATGTTAAAATAGTTACATTAGGTAGGTAGGTAGGAAGAAAAAGTAGTATTGTAACAACAAAAATATGGTATCATTAAAGTGTGTTATATTATATAGATACAACTACCACTGGTGGCAATATTAATGTGATAAATTGTGGTATATTATGCAACATCAGCAGATACAAAGATATTAGAAGCCAACCTTCAGAACTGTCTTCACCAGCACTGGTTCAGTTTCCATAGTTTTCTTGGTATGGTCATATTATAAAATAGAAGCCCAAAAAATTCCAAAGCATGTAAAACCAAGGACTGTTGGTACACAGCCAGCAATCACACGGGCATCAGAAACTCTGGTGGAATGATAAGATTGTGTGTGATGGCCATAAACTGAATGTACAGCCTGACCACCTTAAGGATCTAGCCAGAGATTGATCTAATTGGTGCTAGATCTGCAAGGAGGCCACATCACTTTGGGATTTGACGTGCTGTTGATGCTGAATAAATATTCAGTGATATAACATCTAATAACAAAAGGAGTATCCAATAAAGGAACTAGCTGGTTCAAGTTGGCCAGTTCTGTTAGACTTCTCTTAGCATTGGCTCCATTGGGGCTGTAATGCAGAAGACTAAAGATTTACAACTAGCCACAAGAATGATGAATTAAGTGGGGTATGGAATCTTTGATTCAGAATATCTTTGTTTCTATGGACTTTAGATAGAACCTTAATGTTGCCTCTCATAGAGTTGCTGTTTTTTCCCTTTTAATTCAATGCCACAATGTAATATCACATTTTAAAAATATTTTAAATTATGGATCTTTGGGGAATTAATGTGAGCAAAAAAACCTGACCAAAATTTGAATAAGTGATTTTCTCTGCTAATTTGATTTCTCCCTTATTTCCCCCAATTTACTCAAAACCAGGCAGTAGATGCATGTATGACAAGCTGAGAAAGGAACACAAAACAGACCAAAGAATAAGATGTCAATTTTTCTTTACTGCTGAAAATCACTAAGAATAAAAGGATAATAAATGTATGGTATTGAGACTCAAAGTATACCCCTCAATGAGCCCTTGGAGTTCTGATTTCCTCAGAAGTTAACAAACTTAATGAAAAGTATTTTTATTGAAATCCCTCAAGGCAAGTTATAACTACTGATTCCAAAGTCTGATATTTGAAGTTTGAACATAAGGAAGGAGACAGGCTGAAAAGATTTTTTTAAGTTACATCTGTGATCCTGACAATTCCAACTTGGAAGTCATCTTCACATGAACACACGCTTAGTATTTATAACATAATTTTAATAAAACAATCACCTTGCATGGCCTTTGTGTTAGACATTTGAACTCTGTGTTCCTCTAAATGCATCATCTTGTAGAATAGATACTAGGCTCTTTGCTTGTCAATTACCATTCCCTAGAATCAGAAATTTCATATAGTCGAACACGCTGGATAAGCAGGCAGACATCTGGAGCAACATTAGCTATAACAGCCACAAATAATACTTAGCACTTATATAGTGCTTTTCATCCAGAAATTTCAAAGCACCTATTAAAAAGGTGGATTAACATTATCATTCCCTTTTCATAGTTGTCAACATGGAGTCAGAAGAGATGAGGTGAATTGCCCAAGACCAAACAATAAATCAGTGGCAGAGCCAACATTAGAACACAGGGCATCCTGCAGTTCACATATGTGCTAAGTCCACTATTTGACATGACATAACTTTTACCTTGCCAGAACTGAGGATGCCCATACACTGTATTTATTTATATACAGTGCAGTTAGAGGTGTACGCTATTCCCTTTCCCTTAGGGCTCTGTGGGGAATGCTAGCCATAAAGTGAAGTTGAAGCTTAAATGGAGAGCTGACACTGAAAGAGACCCATGGGATGTGTTGATTCATTGCATCATTCAGCTCACATCCCCTGACCCACTACTGCTGGATATTTCTGAAGCTGAGCTGGCCAGCTGCAAGTTGCAACAACCTCTGGCTCTACTCTTTGTTGCTGGAGGCCTTTCATAATACTGGTGGAAGTCGAGCCCAGCCCATAGAGTTATATTATCTTTCATAAAAATTCATCTTACTTCTCAATATATTTTTTCTGCTTTGAAAGGGAAATTTCAGTTTCTGTTTGGTAGCATTTCAACAAAACTCAAACACACTTTCTAGAACCTGAAAGCACAGCTCTCATTGGCTTCCAAGGGAGCAAGATCAAGGCCATAATTATTCACCTTTTCCAACCTGAAACATGACATTTTAAAAAATGGTTTACAAGACAAATGTCAATTGAATCATCAAACTACAAGTGCTCTAGTTTTATGCTGCTGGAAACATGTACAAGTGAAACATCAATAAAGACAACAGAGATGGATTGGGATTAGATAACTAATTCTTCTTTGTCTAGGTGCCTAGAAAGAAGGTTTTTATAATGTTAGATTTTGTCTCTCTCCCTTAGAATTATTGATCCTCAAGGTGAAAGTTAACATGTTTCACCCTGACCATGACATCCTCCCATTCCCACAGTATCACATCTCTTCAGTGGCTCCTTGAACATTATTGTATTGAATTCAAACTCCTCATCCTCACTTTTAAGACTCTGCACAATTCCAGATGGCCTTATTCTCAAATCTTTCCTCCTGTCAACTCCTCTTCCATCCTGTGCTCTGCCCACTCTTCTTCCCTCATAGGTCCCTTTTCCCACCTGTACCTTCATATGCTCTCTTTGTTGCACTCATGTTTGCTCTTCAACTAATTTAGGACACAGTCCCATAAAGTACTGAGCCCCTCTGGCCAGGGGCTCAATGCTCCTACTATTGGTGGTAGGTCAGGGAGCTCAGGTTGTTGCTATGACCTTAGATTGTGACCTCTTTAAGGTGGAGGTTTGGGGTAAAAAATCTGGAAGACTTTGGGCCTCAAATCCCATTGATTTTCAGTCCAATGCTAGTGCAGATCCACAGCTGGTGTAAATTGTCATAGACAATGGAGCTGTGACAATTTACTCCAGCTGAAGATCTGCCCCTTAACCTCCTAAATACCTAAGTCAGGGAATGCCAACCTTGGGCACGTGGCCTGCCAGGGTAAGCCACCTGGTGGGCTGGACCAGATTGTTGATCTGCCACGTCCACAGGTTCGGCTGATCGCAGATCCCACTGGCCGTGGTTCGCTGCTCTAGGCCAATGGGGGCTGCATGAAACAGTGCAGGCCGATGGATGTGCTGGCCACCACTTCCTTCAGCCCCCATTGGCCTGGAGAGGCGAAGTGCAGCCAGTGGGAGCTGCGATCGGCCGAACGTGCAGACACGGCAGGCAAACAAAGTGACCTGGCCCACCAGGAGGCTTACCCTGGTGGGCCACATGCCAAAGGTTGCCGATCAATGGCCTAAGACATTTTTAAAATGGAACTCCGGTTTCTAAAGCATGTGGGTTTTTGAAAAAAAACACTCTTTGTCCTTTTCAATTACTATAAAACACCGAGCAAATATAAGGCATATTGTACATATCGAATAAATGATCACCCTCAATAAAACACAGTACTGTTAAATACAGTGTAAATACCGGATTACCCCCACCATACCAACCAGCACACACTTTAGTTGATGTTAATGCATCGCCCAGTTTCTTACTTCTGGAAATGTGATACTGAATACTGCCATACCAGTCTGTTATGCAAAAAGAAGCCGCACATACTGTGGACTTAAAGGAAAGAGGCATCAGAGTCATGGGGGTACTGGCAAGTCTCAACCAACAGATGTGCGAATGATGTAGAGCTGTCTCGGGGACAATAGGCAACATAAGGATAAACTGAGGGAGATGTGGATTAACATATAAATAAATAATATTCTGAGTGGTGTGTAGTGACCCAGGAGAGAGAATGGCAGAATATTCTATTTAAAAGGAGCATATGATCAGCATGGTTGATCAGAAAATTAAGCTGCTGGGAATAATGGCTGAAATCCGAGTGCTGCTGGCCATGTTAACACATTGTTCCCGGTGTCGATGGGAACATGTCCAGGTCTTGATCATCCCTAGTATTTGCTCCATGGAAAGAGGTAAAATGGCTCAAATCAAAGACATCTGCTAGAAGCACTGAGTATCTTGTTTACTAAATCCAGCAAGAGGAAAAGCCTGCAGTAGCTCAGCTGTTCTCTTACTGCTGTAATTGGGAAATTATATTTGATTTCATGGGACACAAAGAAAACAAAAACAGCATGAAACATCAAAACGTAAAGCCCCCAATAAGAGATGAGGTCAGGACATTTGTTTTATTTTGCTACAAAATAGAGAACAAATAGGGGAAGCAAACAGAAAAACTCAAATTTTAATTAAAAAACATCTATGTTATATGTATGTTTCAATCTAAAACAACTATATTTTTCTTTGTTAGCTTCTAGAAACACTCTTGAGAAAGCATGAAAACAGTGAATATGATTAAATGGTGAGCATTATCTCTTTGATTAGGAATGAAATATATGATTTCCTTTGTATTGTTGCTTCAAGATGTATTCTGCCATACCAAAAATGCATGAATAGGGTCCTATGGTTTTACAGGTTAGTTCTTTACTTGCCTTTTCACATCATGCACATAAGAAGAAGGGAACACAATCAGGCCTGGTCTACGCTAGAAACTTTTGCTGTTATAACTATGCTAGTTAGAGCTATATATATTTGACATTAGTGTAAACATAGGAATACCAGCATAAAGGAGCTTTTGACCGGATGGCTTATTTCACTCACTAACTGGTATATGGTACACCACCAAAACAGCTTTTTTAAGAATAATATATATATATATATATATATATATAAAAGTGCTAGTATAAGCTGCTAATATAAGACAGGTTTTCTTCATCGAGAGCTGGCTTAGTGACATCTATCATATAGTATGACGTTTTTACAATCGACAGAGTGTAGTCTCCCTATATATTTTCTCATCTAATTATTTGGCCCAATTAAAAATGTCTTGACTAACTTGCCAACTGTTATTTTTTTTTTATCTCACATATAACACCGCTGCTGCTTTTCCCAGTGTCTCAGAGTTCCCTAATTCCCATCTTCAGATCTCACTTGTCACCCTTCTGCCAAGAAATAGCAGATGCTGGGGCCTCACAGGTCAGTTTTGCATTGGAGGAGAATCAGTAGCTAGTTCTATGCTTAGTGCTACTTGTTTATTTTATCCTATATACAGTCTTGGAACCGAGAGGATCACAGACAACACACAGGTAATCCCTCTTCCAGCATCCGTTCCCAGGAGCACCTCTGATCTCACTAACCAGAGAATATTCTTAAGAGAGAGAGCAAATGCTCTTGCTGATTGTCTGAGCTCCCCACATAGAACCAGTATCAAAATTAAGAAACAAACAAACAAAAAAAAAACACTCCACAGCATTTCTTCCAAATTTAACAGCTTACTTGCACTCTAAGAAAACACCACGATAATACAATATAAAGTTCCCCCATTTACCACACCATTTTTATTATTTACATAAGCTTTATTTTAAGTTCTTAATTTGCTGTCTCCTGTTACGCCAATAACTTCAAAAAGTGCTGTACAATAATTAACAAAACCATACACAGCTTAAACCTCAAACAGTCCGGCCCTTCATAAACTTCCCTGGATGGAGACATCCAATTAATCGGAAAGAACAAAAAACAAATCAGCACAGCAAGAAAATAATGATCACTCAAGAGCCTGCCTGGGGGAAAGAAACAAAAAGAAGAAGAATGGCAATGGAGATCACAGTTGTTGTTCCAACAAGGAGGAAGATCTTCAACTGAGAACACCCACACCTAACCTTAGAAAGAAGAACATCAACCACAGCCCTTAAATAGAGTATCATACCTCAAGTTTCAGGGCAGGATATAAAGAAGAAGGCAGCCTTTTAAATATATGGGTCCCACACCATCCATCTTTTTTTAAATTTAAATACATGATAAGGGAATGCATAGCTAATACTCTACAGACAGTTGCCATCTATTTAAGTCAGAATAGGAAAAAATAATTAAGGCCAAAACAGCAACACATTCTCCACCCTATCACTATACATCAATCACCAAAATTGGAAAAGGTGAAGAAAATGGCAACACAAATTATTAAGGGTACAGAACAGCGTCCCTATGAGGAGAGATTAATAAGACTGGGACTTTTCAGTTTAGAAAAAAGACTACTAAGTGGGGGATACGATAGAGGTCTATAACATCATGTCTGGTGTGGAGAAAGTAAACAAGGAAGTGTTATTTACTCCTTCCCATAACACAAGAACTAGGGATCACCAAATGAAATTAATAACCAGCAGGTTTAAAATGAACAAGGGAAGTATTTCTTCACACAACGCACGGTCAACCTGTGGAACTCTTTGCCAGAGGATGTTGTGAGGGCCAAGACTATAACAGGGTTCAGAAAAGTACTAGATAAATTCATGGAGGATAGGCACATCAATGGCTATTAGCCAGGATGTGCAGTAATGGTGTCCCTAGCCTCTGTTTGCCAGACCTGGGAATGGTCAACAGGGGATGGATCACTTGATGATTACCTGTTCTGTTCATTCCTTTTGGGACCCCTGGCATTGGCCCCTATTGGAAGACAGGATACTGTTCTGATCCAGTATGGCTATTCTTATGTTCACGCCTCTCCCAAACGTGAGCAAGTGGTGTTGTGATATGTTGCAATGTCACTCACTCAAATCTGGCTCACTTGTCTCTCCACTGTGACAGAGCGGCAGTTGGACCAAACTTGAATAGTGCTGTGACCCTGCGTGTCAGATCACAACAACAGATTTACACCGAGGTGGCCAGGTAAAATCAGAGCAAATGGCTGTCAGGCCAAATCTGAGCAAGTGGCATTGCAACCTGGCACACGAAGTTGCAGCACCACTCAGATCTGGCCCAGGCAAAAAGTGGTCAGGCAATGGCCCCAGTGCCCTCTGCCAGTTCAGTGGCCTATGCACCCAGTCCTTACTACACTGAGGTCTCATAGACTTCAATGAGAATCAGCCTGAATAAAGACAAAGTAAAAACTGGAAAAGATCTCAGGATTTGCACCACTGTGTGTTTCTCTATATTGTTCTATTATCAAATGCTGTCTGGTTCCCCTTTTCAGTAATAGATCAAACAATAACATCTTCCATGAGACTCTCAAAGCATTAATATACTATGGCTCCTCACACTCCTGCAAGTGATTTGGGACAGGGACCCATGTTCTTGTTTGTCCATCACCTAGCAGAGGGGGTCTAGATCCATGACTGGGGCTCCTATGTGGAACCACCATACAGATAAATAATAATGTCTTTAAGTAATATTATTTCTGTACTAGAGATGCAGAACTTAAGTACAGATGGTAACATTTTCAGAAGTGCCTAAGTAAAGAAAAGCTTCAGTTTCATTGACTTTCAAAGGTCTACAGGATTCGGATTCCTAAGTGAGGTAGGTGCTTTGAAAACTTGACCAGGAGAAATTAAATTCTCCCTACTTGTACTCTCCATGGAGGCTCCTCATCACGTCTCATGAAACTTGGATGTTTCTTATTTCTTTCAATACCTGTACATGTCTGCACAAAGGCCACATGTGATTTGGCCTTAAGCTGAGTTGGGTGCAAGTGAAAGGATTTTGCCCTGCATGGAAAAGTCACAGTATACGTTATTATTCTTTATTTGTTTGAGGTTGTAGGGGATGCAGTATTGTTCATACAACACCACCTTTATTTTTCCCCTAGGTATTTATGAAAATAATTGTGTTTAAGTTACTTAGAAACTATATGGAATAAAAAATGGGAGCAATCTTCAGGAGAAGGCATATGGCAGATGTAGTTTTTGGATTAAATTAGGAGAGAGACTTTTTGCTGTTGATTTTACAAATAGCTAGCTGGCTCAGAAGGTTTATACAGCTTTTGTCTGAATCTGATGTGTGTGTGTTAAATAAAAAGACAGGCACCATTTGAAGTCTGCTTCAAAGGCTCAAAGCATGCTTAGCTGGGGGAGTTCCAAATCAAGTTGCATTGGTAGAGCTAGGTTCAGTGTCTGCTTGGACTACACTTGGATGTTCCCTTGGCCTATCAGCCTCTCACTTTCAAACTTTATGTCCCAATTCATAAAAGTATTTAAATGGACTTAGTCCCATTGACTTTAATGAGCCTAATGGCTTAAAGTTAGGTATGTGAGTAAGTATTTTGCCAAATTGGGGATTTAAAGATTATGCTGCAGATTCAGGAAGGCACACCCACTCACAGTGCTAAAGCTCATATTTAAGCCCCTAAGCACTTGTTTCAAGTTAAGTATATGCTTAAAATGAGTCCTGAATAGAAATGGACTTAAGCAAGTGCTTAAGTGCTCTCTTTAGGGCTCAGTTCAGGAGAGAATTGAAGCACATGCTTAAATTTAAGTACATTCTTTTGTCATTTACTGAATGGGGTTTATATTCTCTCTATTAAATTAACAAGTCAGTCACCAGCCAGTAGAACACACATTGCAAGCCTTTTTTTCTTTTTCCTGAAATTCAAGTTACAAAATATACATACTGTAGTCATCATATTTTTTTTTAAAAAAAATCCCTTAACTTTCTGATTAGTAATAGAAGAGGAATTTGATAATCATATCAGCATAAAAGGAAAGCCCTTTAAGTTGCTATGGAGGTGTTCATAAAGAAGGTGAAAATGAAAACATATAAGGACAATAAAATGTTATTACCAGGATGAACTACTTTACTAGAGATGAAAGTCAGATGAAAGTTACTGAAAATATGTAGAAGTCGAGCAGCATGGAAAAATAAGATCCATTTATAGAAAGTGTTGAAAAAGCAAAGGGTGTTTTCTGTGAAGGGTTCTTGATTTGGGGACCTATTCCCCACCTTGGTCTACCAGAGATCAGATTTGTGAATCTCCAGGCTTCCCTGCAAAGTCCGTATTTATTTCCTTGTTGTTCAGACTGCTGAGGCCAAAAGTGGCTATATTGAGGGGAGGGCAGACTTTTGCTTAAGTTTTGATTTTTAATTTTGGGGTAGGTGCCCAGAGCACTGGCTGGGCCCCTAGACATATATTTTGGAAATATGGATAAATAACTATGAAATCACAGTTTGAAATCAGCAGGGAGAGGGAATGAAAATATTACTGTGGAGACAGAGTTGCACAATCAGAAATGATAAGACATGAACGCTCAAGAGAACAAAAATAAAAGATAATCTCCCTCTCTCACGCTGAGACTCATACAGCCTTATTTACTATTGTAGTGACAAGCTAATTATACACTTATCACAAGATAACATGGCACCAATAGCGCCAGTCATCCCACACTGTGTAATTACCATAGTTTCTAATAAAATTACTGCAAGGCAGCCTCAGCCTCTCCAACACTGAAGTCCACATTGCCTATTTGCCAGGAGAGTAAGGGCAGTACCTCATCTTCACATTAAATAAAAAAATAACCACACACAATTTGCTTGTTCTGATCTCTCTCAAACTGAATACAGATTGCCTGTTTGAATTCAACAACAAACACCTGCAATTACACTTCATCTTATCCTTAGATTGTCAGCGATCTGTCAGATTGTCTGTTCTGGGACAGAAACTGTCTCTCTCTTCGGTTTTTTAAGTGCCTAACACAATGGGACCCTGATCTGTGACTGGAGCTCTTCAGTTCTACTGCAACACAAGTAATAAATGATAATATTAATTAGTAGTGTAAGGGTAACACCAAGAGAAAACTACCCCTAAAATCTTAATCTAATTAAGAACAAGTGCATATAAAAACAATTACAACGAGTAAGGGTAAGAGAGGAGACAAGAAAAACAGTCATTAAAACATGCTTCTGCATAGGCCAGATATATACACAGCTAGATGGTTTTCAACTGGTTGATTTTAAAACAAATACATTTTAAAAGAAAGATAAATATCCAAGGTCCTTTTGGCCACACATCTGTTATCAGCCAGTGGTTTCCCTCTTGCATTACAAGAGAAGCATCCTGAAAAATTATTTGAAGTACTGAAGATTTGATGTCTCACTGACTAACTGCAGAAGGATTTCCATGTATATGAGGCAGCACAGAAAAAAAACACCACTTTTTTTTTTTTGAGAGAGAGATAGAGAGAGAGATAGAGAGAGTGTGAGGGAGGAATAAACACAGGCAATGAGGGCTGACAGTGGTGGAGCACAGTGGGTGGTGGGGGACACAATAAAATAGTGTATAAATGAGGGGCTATGTTTCAAAGGACCCTAAAGGTAAGACCATGTACTTGTAATTAATGTGGTAGAGAAAGGAAGTTAGTCACCAGACTAAAGGGGGACAGCATCATAAATGCCAGGATCACAGACCAGGAAGATGTTCAGAACAGATCCTCTGCACAGGGATCAAGTTTATTCTAAAAGCAATACAAGGGTTTCTTGGCTGGCAACTAATCTGCAAATACCATCCAACTCTACCAATACTTCATCAATAAACACACACACCTGCCAGCATTTACACTGGCATACCGGCTCTATGCATGCAGCATGAGAAAGGGCACCCATTTGCAAAGGCCCAACACACCTCTTTTTGTGTGGACTTGAGGTGAGCTCTTATTGCTGTGAGCCCTGTGTGTGGCCTAGTATAACAGGGTTCCTGCAGGGCCCTCCTGGCTCCTGCCCCCATTTGTCCCAGAAAGTCACTCAGGAGACCCGGTTTGCAGTGCTCACCTATGCTTTATTGTACAAGACATGCTCCCACCACCTTCACAGCACAATATCTACAGAGGTCCTTCTTTGTTCCCCTCCGCAGGAGAGAAGGGCAGGCTAGTACTTCCTACTTCCCTCAGAGCAGCTTCCCTTCTTCCTAGCTCATCCACCTCCTTTGCACATAATTTTCCTGACCAGTCCTCCCAGCAGCTTCCTTTCTTTGAGGATTTTAACCAGCCCCAGCCTGCAGAGACAGCAGCTGTTCCTGCTCTGCCAATCAGGACCAGGTGGCCTCCCCAGCTCCAATTCACCTTCCCTCAGTGTAGCTGGGGTGACAAAGGGTTTGCTAAGCAGTTCTTCTGCTAGCACCCTGTCACACCTAGGATTATGGCTAACCTCATTTCCACATTCTATGCATTTAACCTAACATCAAGAGCCTCATTCCTGATCTTCTGAAAGAAAAATTCTCCATTATATGTTCATTGTATGTGTGTTTGTGGGGGACAATGTCCTTACTCTCGTTCTATCATACACACACACCTGACTCTCTCACAGTTTTACTGGCAACAAAAAGCTCACACTATTTGTGGATAACAGAGTGTTATTTGATTAATATCTCTGTGGCACTGGAAAAAAAACAGAATTTACCTATGCTGGAGTCCAAGGTTTCACCTGAGGCAAGCTTACAGAGCAAGCTGTTTTTCTTCCTAAATCCTGAGTACAGAAAACACACAGAAAGAGGGGGTTTCTACAGCCCAAATTCTCAAAAGTGGTCTCTGATTTTGGGTGCCCAACTTGAGATATCAAGATAGTAAAGTTGCACAAGACAAAAACAAAGGCACCCATCTTTAGCAGTCACTTGTATTATCTTGAGAGCACATGGTAAAACCACAAGAGGAGATAGCAACACTATAGATGGTTTTTTTAATTTACTCTCTCTGTATCTCTACTTGCCCACCTGTGAAATGGATATACCTCACAAAGGTACTAATATTTATACGGCATAATTAAATTTTAGGTGAAAGACATGATGCAAGTAAAATGTATTATTTTATCTATCCATGTATATGATTTCAAAAGCAATCTTGCTCTTAATTTGTGTCAATTTACCAGATATGATCGTGGATCTTCAAGGCAAAGAATTAATAGATTCACATATTCTAAGTGGAGATGGGCTTAAACTATCAAAGAGACATACCACTCTCTCTCAAAACCCCCAGAGTCAGGGCTTGTTCATGCCTTAATTTATGGTTCGATTCATCTTAAGGACAGGAATCATGTGCAAAGATAGTTTCTGACTTGGTTGGGTCCAACTCCAATTGTACATTTTTATTTTTATTTTTTTAAAATCTAGGCAGACACATTGTACTGCTACATTTTGGTTAATCAAAATATTGTTCACCAAAGTAGTAGTTGAGAGATGCAGCAGAACACATTTAGAGCAAATTCACATCTGTTCCATCTTGCCAAGACATTGTGCAATTGTCTTTAGAAGGGATTTTAGTAGAACAGACTGTTTACACTATATAACTTGTCACCCCTAATCATGCTTCCTCAGTTTGACACTAATGCATCCTACAAGGACAACCAGAACTTGTGTAAAAATAAAGATTTTTGGCAAAGGGTTAGGGATGTCAAAAATCTTGTAAGTGATTCAAGGTGGCTGTGTCAAATAACGTACTTTAGCCACAGTAGAATCACAAATTGATGTAGAAGACAAATATGTTTGTCAAATTCTCCCTAATATGCTCCTTTTCCATGTCTGTTTTCAAGAGTGCATTCCAGGCAGCTTTAATTGTCTATTGTTTGGAAGCAAAACAAAAAAGTATCGATTTACCCATCAACTGCATCATTTTCCACTAATGCCCCATAAGCTAGGAGAAAGACAAGATGTGTAATATCTTTTATTGTACCAACTTCTTTTGTTGAAAGGGACAAGCTTATCTTTTTCATATCTGGGACCAACATGGCTACAACTATAGTGCCAAGCTAGAAGTGAGGCAACAAAACGGGGAGGGGAGAGTAAGGGATAATGACAAAGAATTCCAGGGGCAAACAAATGATCTTCCCACATCTCAGCTTGGGAACACAAAAAGGAGTTCAGAAATTGTGTATGACATTATATTACTTGTTAACTTACTATAATGCCTGGAGTTCCCAATCCAAATTCAGCTCTCATTGTTCTAAGTACAGTGCAAGTTTGCTCTGAAAACTTAAATTTGATTGTACGATCAGGGCATAGTAAATGGTCTTAAACAACAGGACAGAGAAGGGACGGGGAAAGTGAGAGTAATAGAGATAAGAACATATAGTTACAGAGTTAGCTAGTGCACAACTTAGTCAGGCAATCATCGTGGCTCAGTCTGTAAAAACTAAGTATATACTATAGGAAAACACAACCTAATTATTAGGCTACCAATTCAAACGAACAACTCTCTGCAAGAGTTAGTTCTCAAAGTTTTTGGATGTTTTTCTAAAAGATACATTCTAGGCATTATTTTGGAGAGGCTCTATATATACTGTGCTATATACAGGAGGTCAGACTAGATGATCACAATGGTCCCATCTTGCTTTGAAATCTATGAATCATAGTAAAAATATGGAAGAGCTGAGAGCTTGAAGAATGAAGAGGCTAAATCTACACTACATGTTAGGAACGTGATTTTCTTGCTCACATACACATACTAGTTCTAGATGTCATTGAAGAACTATTGGCATGTTTCACCCTACTCTAATGGAATATGGCCCATATGACCAATCAGTACTATCAAATTCTGCTAAAACAGTGAGCATCAAATATCCGGGCCTTGTCTGCAAGCATTTTGTTGCACACCAAGAATTATTAGCAGAAAACATTAAGTCAATATTCCTGAATAAAACCATTTAAGAAAATGGTTATCACTTTGTGATCAAGTCACAGACAGAAATAGGCAACATTCATCAAATAAAGCATTTAATACAAATTAGTCATCAAGCTCTAGTCTAAGAACATATGGTATGATGTTTCTTTTTCATCTTCCTAGTATGTGTGCGCTCTGCCATCTGTCACTGCAGACTCATTCAACTTAATATATTAAAGCAACAAGGCACCTTCATTTACCTCATACGCGGAGGATGGACTTTAAGTAGTCATATGGCTGGATGTGCTTATTTTTATGATGATGAGTTTATTGTAAGATTTTCTTTTTCTAAAGCTTATTATTGGTTAATGCGAAGCCACCAGAAAAACAAAAGGATAAAGTGTAATTCATAATGTATTCATGTATGCTGGTAATATTTAATGTTAAATTTAAAAAACACAGAAGGGAAAACTCTGATCGGCAGTAGAATTCTTCTATCTGAACTACAGACCTCTGGTGAATATTCTGCATACAGAACAAGAGCTGTCTAAGCTGTAGAGATCTTTAATGGGGACCAAAGAGGAGAACTTTCCCATTAGATAGGATACTGATCTGCCAGTACAATGAGAATGCTCATTTAATTTTTCCCAATATTGCAGCTTAAAAGAGAGTCCCAGGTTTCAAAATTATACTGCTTATAATTTAGTGGAAGTGATCCTATACTTACCTATTGACCTGGGGCTGTTAATCAGGACTAGATTGTACCCAGCAAACTGCCAGGTGCCCAAGTTTGGAGGAGGGCACAAGCAGCTTTCTTGCTTGGACCTCTGTGCAGCAGCAAGTAACAATTGCACTGTCAGCGTTCCATGGAGCACAGAAGCTGCATCCTCTGGGATGTAAATCCCAAAACAAGATGAGGAAGAGGGTGGCTTATGCCACCCACATACGCACAAGCCAGAATTGACTGGGCATGCAAAGGACAGTACACTTTGCTCATTGAAAAGGATGTAGCAGTGTAAGCCTCAGAGCTATCCTCCCAAGGCTTTCTGCCCGAGCAAGCTGCGGAGCCGATGAGGCCGGCAAGCCCCCAGGAAAGAAAAACACTCACTTTGTACAAAGGGTCAGATCCACATTCCAAGCTGGATGGAGTGACAATTTATTGAGTTTGAGTCAAGCATTATATAGGCTTGAGCAAACAAAGAAAAACACAGTGTGCATGTGTGATTTTCTCACCAACACAGCAATTACAGAAAACTTTTTACTTACTAATTCTGAAGGTTAACAAATGTAGCAGGCAGGGTTGTAATTAGCTACTTTTTAAACTCTCCTAATCTTGCTAGATAGGAATTACATCTGGAGGCTGAGAAAATCTTAGCAGCAAAGAAATTTGCTGATTCAGCAGGCAGCCGGCCAGCTGCTTCTCAAGGCTCTCTGCAGGAGCTGAATTCTACCATACACCATGACATTTCTGCTGAAGCTCTTCCTTGGTTGGTACTGAACTACACTGTGAGGTTTAACAGGTACAGGACTAGAATCCAGATCTATGGGGTGCAGGATGGCCAAAGCCTCCAAGCCCAGCAGCCACGGCAGAGCCACATGGATTGCCATATAGACCTAATAGAGTTAAGTTCCATAGGAAGTACTACCTTGTAAAGATGGACTGATAGCTTACCTCATGGCCTCTGACTGGTCCATGCATCCTATTTAAAAACAGGAGCAGTTCCAGGAAGTGCCTGTGCAAGGAGGTGGGCTCCCTGACAGTTGTAGCTATGGACATGCCTATCAGCTCACTCTTGGACTTGGAACCTTGAACTCCAATTCTGATCCTGACCCCGGCTTCAGAACATGGAGTCTGACACTGGCTTTGCTACTGGAACTCCAACTTTGGCTTTTGACCCCTGTTTTTGCTATTTGGGCTCTGACTTTGACTTTGACCCTGGGCTTCAGAGTGTGACTCTAGCTATGGACTCTACCTTTGCCCCTTAAACCCAGTTTCTGTTCCTGTCTCCAAGACATCAGTACTAGAACCCTGACTCTGACCACAAACTCAGGCTGTCTGTCTTGGACTCTGACCCCTCGTTCTGACTCCTGACCAAGGCCAATGGCTGTGACCACTAGGCAGGACTGCTCAAGCCCCTGTAATGACTCACAGGGTGTCAAATGAGAGACTGTGCCTTAAGGGTACAAATGAATCCTACACTTTAGTAACTGTGTGGAATGACTCAGCAGCAAACTAAGTTGGCAAGGACAAGGGTAAATTGATTAAATTAAAGAGCAGTCAGTCTAGAACAGATACAAGTGAATTCTACAATACCATTCCATGCTGAATAAAACACAAAATGAAGAATTACATAGGAGTGGGATTAACTCTAAAAGAAAACCAGCAAGAGAACTTGAAAACTGTCTTCTCCAAATGAAACTAGACAGGAAATTTGGTAAGCCATAGCTGGCCTGATTTGAAAATGTCCTTAGCACTGCTGATGTATCTGACTTAACCCAATGCTATGGTCAATTACACTATGGTCATCCTGTCTTCTCTTATTATCTGCACTAACACTTAGGTCTGGTCTACACTTAAAACCGAGGTCAACCTAACTACAGCATTCCATTCAGGAGCATGAAAAATCCACTCCAGTGAGTGCTGTAGTTATGCCGATGTAACCGCCAGTGTATCAATGGTAGAATGCTTTCACCAAGCAAGCTACAGTTGTTTGAGGAGGTGGTGTGCCTACAGCAATGGGCGGAGGTAACCATCAATCACTGCAGGCTGTGTCTAGACTGTACAATATGGCCTCTGCCAGCATAGCTATGACTCCATAGCTATGGTACTATGGTCCCCATAGTGTAGACCCAACCTTCACTCCTGATCTGTCCTGAACAAAAGTCAGAACAGTTGACTATGCTGCCAATGGCAATTAGTCCAGCAGGGTATGGCCCAGTGGAGAATCTTATAACCAGTAGATATGTTAGCTGCCAATAAAACTTATTCAAAACTAGTAATAAACTTAAATGAAATCAGTAACAATAAAAAGGCAAACAAAAGATTATCTGAACAAAACATCAAACAAAAGCCTCTTTCAAAATAATTCTAATGAAATAGCCCACACATCTTCTAAATTAAAAGTGCATAATTTAAATTTGCCTGGAAGTAGCTGTAATTTGACCTCTGGCTATTTGGTCTAGTATTCATTACACATGGCTAATTCCTATTTAATTCCCCAAGCAAGTCTGTATTATGCCTCAGCCTGGTATACACTGCATGATATTGCAGCAATGCAGAACTGCTTTTTTTTACAAAAATGCCCCAAATTTCAATTTTTCCAACAAAATATTGATTTTTTAAAAATGAAAGCAGACACTTTCTCCCAACATTTTTCTTTGGTTAAAAACTCATTTTTATGTTGGAAAAAAAAGTTTCAGCAAAAATGCTAACCAGTCCTACTGAGCACTCTTGCTCTGGACATTAGGCCCCTTCAAGGTATCACAAGTTGGATGACCAAACACTACTACACTCAAAATTGCTAATCACTTTTGAAAATCTTGGCCATGGAACTTGAGCTTACTGAGCTGTTTAGGAATTAATCAGTCAAGAAAAAAATATATAAGCTATCTTTTCTTCCAGCATTTTGGATCCGACATAGAATAAATCAACCTGATTAGTAAACAAAGTCACATGGTGAGTAGTTGATATGAATTCAATAAAATGATGTATTGTTATTCATCTGATTGCATTAGTTCTGTCATAACAAATGACAAGTGTTAATTATTCACCCGAGAAAATATGGAGAAGATTTCAGTTTCATAAGCACTGAAAGTTTTGAAAGTTCTACCACAGATTTGTACAAAACATCAAAAAAGGTTTAGAATATTCAAGAAAATGTTTAAGAAATTGGTAATTTATCTTCTATCTCACATTTAAATGGATCATAAACCTTAATATTTTCTCAATTATCTTAAATTATAGAATGAATAATCATAGTATTAAAAATAACTTTTCATTCTGCCCTGTTAAGAAAAATGTTAAGATATTTATGATGCTAAATGGAAATCAGCAGTCTCCAAATAAAAATTGGATTGTTGACTGACCCATTTTAATAGAGGTGAAAGAAAGATGCATTTATCATCTCTCTTATGGATAGCATTTACCAACATAACTATTTATACTAACCAGCATAAGACAAGAGTTATTCAGAAGTGAATCAGGCCAGTTTTTATAAGCCAAAAAGCTAATGTACATCTTAACCATTTCAACTATCTTGTAATATTGGTTAGCATAATTCCCTTCCATTTGTGGATTTTCTAGCTTTAAGGTTTTTAATTTCAGGAAAACACTTAACTCATGCTTTCATTTGAGAACATGTATTGATGACATAAATGGGATTCAGTTCATGTTTATGTGCTTTGCTGAACAGCAATATGGAGCTATATGGGTTTTGGGGGAGGAGTTCATCTTGAAAGGTGGCTCACTGTGCCGTGCAACATGTGGATGAAGAAAAAATAACGCCCTCATCCTCACAGCTTTTCTGTACATACATGCAGATATTAACAAATTAATAGAAACCACTCTGTGCTCATGAACAATTTGCACAGAAATTTGCAAAAGATTTGTCAGATAAAGTATTTCTTGCCACTTGTTTTCCCAACTCTAGTAATGAAAAAAGACCATGCCCAACTTGAGAGTGTAAATAAAATATATATGAAAATATAACATTTACAGAATGTTTCTTTGTCTACATATTTAAGGATCAGCAGATTTCAAAGGAAGACCCAAAATTTCAAGAAAAGCCATCATTCTACACATTCAAATTCCTAGTTATGCAAAGTTTTCCTATACAGCTGTTTTGGCATAGAGCGTGGACACCACTTGAGGGTAACAGTTTCACTAGTGTGGGCACCTCCACTGAAACCAATAGAGTTACAGCAGTGATGGATTTGACCCATTAGCCAGAAGTATCATCTCTGTTTGATATTCATTCAGATCCTGGGTCTTTTAAAAAAAAGACTATGACATTTAAAATGCATTTTACTGAACTCTTTAGAGACATGTAGATTCAGTCATCTTTCAAGATCCTTCTACTTTCACATGTATAGTTACAGACCTGGAAACTCTACAACCATAGCACATTTGCATGGGGAGATCAGAACATCTAGTACCTGTAGACCTCAAAGTCTGGGCTTCATGGTGCTAGGTGCCATATATACACATGGTAAATGAAAGTCCCTGGCCCAATCTACATAGACAAGTTGGGAAGAAGGAATTGATCTTTTTCCATTGTACAGAGGGGGAACTGAGACACAAAGTGCTTAAATGTCTTACCCTACATCACACAAAATGTCTGTGTCACAGTTGGGAATGGAACCTAGCTACTCTGAGTCTCAGTGCACTGCTTTAATCAAAAGGACATCTTTCCTGTCATCTTACACTGATGATAAATGACAAAATGGGCTTAGATATCTCTTTGCCATAGGCTGGCTAGAGTGAACATGTGACCTTCAGGGTAAACAGAAACTTCAGGGGAATTTAAATGATCTATAAAACTGGTTTTATTTTCTATAGCTTGAGTCAATCCAGCAGAGCAGTCCAAATTTCTCACCTATAGCATTTAAATTAAAGAATTAAATTAAATTAAATAAATAAATAAAATAAAGAAGTTCTAGATTTAGGTTTGAAAAGAAGTAAAAAAAATATATGGAGATATGCCTATCTCATAGAGCTGGAAGGACCTTGAAAGGTCATTGAGTTGAACCCCCTACCTATACTAGCAGGACCAAGTACTGTCCCCAACAGATTTTTTGCCCCAACCCCAAATGGCCCCACTAAGAATTGAACTCACAACGCTGGGTTTAACAGGCCAATGCTTAAACCACTGAGCTATCCCCAGTCACCATTCTTTAACCCCTCAACAACAAGTGCAAGTTGGTTCCTGACAGTTGGCCAACCTGTGTGAAATGAGTTGGTGGTTAACTAGCATTTGGACCATATAAAGTGTCAGCATCAAAACTCCACTGCAATTGGTTCTATTGTTGGCCATCTCAACAGAGAATCAAAGGAGGAAATTAAATTGTGTAATAATTGAGTGACCTACTTCATCCATAGAGATGGTTCCTCAAAATCAGGTTGACATGTTTCTGTGGCAGTGTGGAGAAGCTGCTTCTGCATGAGCAGCAGTTATTTTGTAGACAAATAGAGGACTTCAGTCTCCAAGCTGCCAGCCTAGCACTTCCCACCCTTACCCATCAGCAGGAACTACTGTGATTAGCAGATTCATTTTTGGCACTGATCATTTGACCTAAGGAGTGGTCTGCTGAGTACCAGTATCCAGGAGCTGAGTATACATGTGCTGAGGTCAAAAAAGGCCAGCACCTTCCTTCAATACTAAAATCACATTAAATAACCTTTCAAATCTCGCTGATTTGAAAAACTTAGTTCAATTCAAAATTTTACACAACTGATTTTAAAACACAAACTTTTCTGTGTAGGAAGGAACGTTAACAAACAGGAACCAAGAATTTGGCTAGTTGGAAAAAAATGTGAGAACATTTTTCAGGAGTTAGTGCTTTGAGAGAGATAGCGATCCTGTGATGTTAGAGGCAGATTGGTAAAAGTATTTAGGTGCCTAAAAGAATGCAAGTAGGTACCTAATCAGGTTTTCAAACTTGTGTATGGGAGTTAGGCACAAACTTGTGTATGGAAGTTAGGCACATTTTGAAAATCCCACAAGGCATCCCTTTGCAAATTTCTGTGCATAAATACCTTTAAAAATCTAGCCCTTAGTGCTCAGAGCTAGTATCATGTTCTGTACATGCTTCTTTCCCTTTTCCTTCATAATACTAGTGCACAGTAATGCTACCCTTGTACTCTGCAGCTCATTTGTATGAGCTTGGCTGGGGGTGATGGAGAGGGTTAGAACACAGGGAAATCCATTGGTCCTGGTCCTGGCCCTACAGACCCATGTAAATGTTGCAGGACTGGGTCCTTAAACTGTAAATACTTATTTGTTTATTTGTGGGTCTTTGGAATGACAAAAATAATCAATAGCATTTCTTGTAAGAAAGCACAATGCACTTGTCTAAGCCGACTGTATCACTGTAGTGTCAAATTAATTTATCTATTATTCTGCACTGATTTGAGTAGCTTGTCAGGAGATCAGTAGTCATTTCTTAATTGTAGACATTACTCTTCAGGTGATTAGACAGACTGCAGTCTGAGTAGCCTTCAGTAGTTTTCTTTCCAATAACAGTCAAAAAATTAACAATGAAAATCAAGTTTATGCTATGGGTGGGATTCACAACTTTTAAGTGTCCTGCCACCAAATGGAACTCCCGACCCTGAGTTACATGCCCCAGCCCCTATATAATATACAAGGGGAGTTAGGTGCCCACAAATGGGATTCATAAAAGCCAGCACACTGAGCGGGTTGCTGTCTAAGCTAGACAACAGAAAATGCCCAAATCCCACCCCCTCAAAGGGAGTTAGATGCTTCCCTCCATTTGGGACTCATAGCGTGAACCCTCTCCTGAAGTTAGACATGCAAACCAGGTGAGTGTTTTTCATAGAAAACCAAGGAGGGGAGAGATGCTCCCCTTTTTTCCAATAGTCAAGTGGTTAGTGCGCTCACCCAGGTTTTGGGAGACCAGGCTTCATATCCCCCCTCTGTCTGACGTGGAACAGTGATTCTGTCTCCCACCTCCAAGAGGTGGACTAACCTAACCACTGGACTCTATGTCTCTCAATCTCTCCTGCTGAAGCCATTTTAGAGTATAAACAGTTACATTTAAATAGTCTTTGGAGATGGGGATAGGAACCTGAGTCTCCCACTTCCTACTTGTTATAGAGTCACTCTTTCTGTCCCAAGACACAGATCACATAGTCTATCCCCTCGTTTTCAGCAGCCCTTCTCACTGTGAAACTGGTGGTGTTCTACTGCACAGGGGTAGCAGGGTGGGGATTTGGGTGGGGTTTGTGAGGGATCATCACTGACTGTGTGATCCCACAGCTCCACACGCAGGACAGGAGACGAGCAGGAATTAGGATGGTGGCTCTGCATGAGGAAGATCTACTGACCATTTCCCTTCATGCCCCTCCAGAGTGAAGGCACAGCAGCAACCAAAGCTGCTAATTTCCCATGTTACTTGGAGAAATAAAGCTTGAAATTAGATTTGGCCATGTAAGAGTATGTCTGCACCACATCTGGGAGAGTGCCACCCAGACCGGACCCACAGATTCGTGCTACGTTTGCTGGTCTCGGCAGCCATCTTTGCCGCAGTGCTAACACTGTTCTTTTTCAGCAACGTTAACTCAAGTGAAGCTAGTTGGAATCATCTGTCTACCCAGGCTTGGAGGCTCACTCCCAGCTGCCGTGCAGCCGCACCCTGAGTGGAGTGAATCTTCTCTAAAAATAGGATGAAGGTTCCTTTGGAAAATATTCAAACCATTCAGAGCTTCATTCCACCTCACTCTCAATGGGTCCCGCTGTGTCTATTGTATATTTTGGTCAGATATTGGTTTTAATCACCAAGATTATAGAGTGTGATGTCTTAATCACTAGTTCCCTTTAGCTGTATTAGAGACTGTGGCTCCTTGAGTCACTTTATGATGAGAAAAATATTGAAACCCCAGCTGGGACTTCACATGCTGCCATTTCCGTTCCTGCACAAAACTGGATACATATCACAGATGGTCCATCCTTACAATGATTTATTTGTGTATGTATCATCTCAACTGTTTTGGCAGCACTGGCTGGGATGGGGCGTTTGCCTGGCAAAGACTTTCAAGTGGGTACAATATCCTGATCAAAGGGATGCAACTGTGATGTATACTTCTGAAATTTTTTCTAACAACGGCACATCTGTGTTTATTCAGATGTGAGTGTGCATTTTCTAATCTGAGAAGTGGGGAAAATACAACAAATGCGTTAGGGTGCTGTATCTAACATCAATGGAGTGATGATGTGTTTCTCTATAATACAGTGGTATTTGATCTTTCTGCATTTTAACGTGGACCATACACAAAGTGCAGAGGAAAGACTGTACAAACACTAATCTAACATCTCTAGATACAGACTATGTAGACCTAAACCAGTACTTAAATTATACCTTTATTGCCATTTAAACCCAACCAGAATTAACGTATAAAATTCAAACACATGGCCTATCTTCATTTACAAACTGCACCTTCTATTAGAGGAAATTACTTTCTCCTGAAATTTTAAATTTTGTGGGGAAAATTCAAAATAAAGGCAGCTTCTGTATCAGCACAACAGAACAAAGGTAATCTCAGCATCCGTGCTACAACTGCTGCTCATGATATTCTACTGCATTATTGTATATCTCTGACTAGCACACACCAAAACCTCTGACAAGGCAGACAATCACTTGCTAACAGCCTCCTAAATGATGAGAACAAATAAATGATGGCCAACCTGGCTGCAAAGGAGATGTTGTAGAGAGTGATTCTTAAAGGGGATTTGTACTTGTCAAATGGATGAAGTATTTTTTTTTGTTTTTACCTTTTGTGGCTACCAAATGTGGATAGCTTCCATTAATAACTGAATGATTATGGTATAGCTAATAAATGGAGTGTTATTAAGAGAGTGTTTCTTCCCTAAGGAGCTATTTGGGGTCTGAATCTGATGTAAATTAGGAAGTGTAAAACAGGTATAGAGTCAAAATGAGTAAACATAGTACCCAAACAGGAGGCTATGTATGGCCCAGATGAACTCAATATACTAGGAAAGAGTATCAATGGTCTTCATTTACTAAATAGATTTTTAAAAGAATCACATCAAATGTTCACTCCTTTAAGGATGTTTGGCAGTAGCTAAATAAAAAGAAAGCTTGCTAAATCCCATTTCTCTGCATGAAAAAGGTTTGTTTCAATAAAATAGCAATTTGAAATAAATCACTTAGAGAGCTTCTCAGACAGCCAGTACATGGTAGTTCACTATATAGCCGTCTTAATCTGCATCCCTAAAAATTCAAACTGAAGAAAACATTAAGTCTGGCAGTTCACCATCAAACACATTTCAGTCATCATGACAAGGAGTGTCCATTTGCCAGAAGCAGGAGCTGCTCAGAAATGCACAAGATAGTCCTAGACAACTCCACCTCATGACAGATGCACTCTATTTTACTGAATGTTGCTATAATCTGCATGCTTTTACAGCCAGATTTTTAAAGGAGGGCCATAAAACACACCTTAAAAACATCATACATATCTGTTTTTCTGCACAAAACCCTACATTTCAGAAGTCTGTTCTGAAAATGTGATCCTTTACATGAAGGTATAGTCTATGATCGGTATATGCCAGAAGATAGAGTGCATGGTCTAGTGGTTAGGGCCCCAGCCAGGCACTTAAAAAACATGGGGTTCAAAACTCTGCTACAGACTTCTTGTGCAACCTTGGGCAAGTGACTTAGTTTCCCTGTGCTGCAATTTGCATTTGTAAAATGGGGATAATAGCACTTTCCTACCTCAGAGGGATGTTGTTAGGATAAATACATTAAAGACTGTGAGGTGCTGACATACTACAGTTGATGGGGGCTATAAAAATACCTTCAATACACAATTAAAGCAGCAATTTTTTAGCCTTTCATTTTTAAATCCAATTTTATTGAAGGAAAGCTTGCCTCCTTCAAAAGTTTCCAGATACACAAAAATCTTCTCTCTCTATCCTACAATAATACTTTGATCATCTACAGAACTGGGAGGGAGAATTTTTTTGAACTTTCCCAAGCCAGGCATCAGGGCAAGTTTTATCTGGTTGCTGGAGGAAAGGAAGAAGCAGCCAGAAAGAGGCTTTCCCCTCTCGACTATTGTCTCTTACTGGCCCTGTAAGAGCCAATCACAACTGCTGTCCCTGCATTCAGAGGACAAAAGTGGTTAGAAGCATGGAAAATGATGAAAAATCAGAAAGATGGACTGTCTAGTTTAGTGAAGGAGACATGCTAGATAGAAGTATACAAAATGATTAATAGTATGGAGAAGGTAATCCAGGTGCTCCTACTTACTATTTCTCATAAGGGAATAGCCAATGAAAATAAAGACAACAGATTCAGAAAGGATAAAATGTTATTTTTAAACACAACGCAACATGTGGAATTCATTGCTCCAGTACAAAAGGGAATCCAGAATTTTAACAGGAGGAGTCAAAAATGGATTAGTTATTTACACATAGAATGAGAATATCGACCATCATATTAGATAGTTTGAAAAAAGAATATAAATCCTCATGCTACCAGGCATATAAAGCTAGCATTTGATGAGGGTTAGAAGGCAACTTCCCCTGTCAGCAATCCATAATTGTTAGTTATGGGGATTTTTACACCTTCCTCTGAAACAACTGACACTGAGTGCTACTGGGACAAGGCATCTGATTAGATACAGTATGGCCATTGCTATATTTCTGACTCTCTCTGCTGCAAATTACTGAGCATTTTCAGAGGCTAGTGTTAAAATCGAGTCCCTGGTTCTATAACAAGCTCTGCATCAACTTAAAATGCAACTAACACCAATTAAAGAGAACCCAAATAAAGAAACCAAAGAGAGATCAGTAATATAGCATGCAATAATGCAATATCCCCATTTTGCACCACAAAGACTTCAGCGTTGTTGCATAAATTCCAGTAATGGCTAATGGCTACGATCAGAGAGCATGGCTGTATAGAGCTAGGCTCTGTATCAGCACTATGAGAGGAAGTTGCTGTTCCAAAAAGCTTACCATCAAAACAGAAAACAAATGAATAGTAAGAGGGGAAACAGAGGCACAAAGGGATAAAGCAGTGTTGTCAACTCCAACAATTTTATCACGAGTCTTCTGATATATGGTGCTGTTCTTAAAGTCACAGGCTCTTGGACAGAAACTTTTATGACAAATAAAGTTTATTTCTAACCCCCATGGGAGCAGAAAAAGGCTCAAAAGCCAGAAGGCAAGAACCCCATGATTATTATTTGTAAAATATAATAATTTTTACACCAATCTCTTGTCTGAGAGGCCTGACTCAAGATTTTTGAATGCCTGGGGTGGGCTGGCAATACTGTGAAGTGACCTGTCCAAGATCACCCCACTGGTCAGTGGTAGAGTCAGGAAAAGAAACCAGCTCTCTTGAGTTACAGTCAAGTGGACTGACAGCTAGACCATACTACCTCAATTCTACCAAATTTTAAACAACCTTCTTTGTGTCTGAGAGGGAAAAAATGGTGTTAACTGTATAAAGGAATACAGATCACCTTTCACTCACAGTTTTAATACCAGCAATACGAGGATGAGTCCTGATTATATGAATCAGTGGCTCAGAGATAATGTTATATAAAAGAGGAGACAAAGGGCAGCCTTGCCATTGTTATATGCAATGTTTGAGTAGCTTCACCATTCATCAGGGTTGCAGTATGGAAGCGGTGTGTGTAGAGGAATTCCTCCCTCCCCCCGGATGGTTTTTAATAAATCAAATTATAGCTCCCTACATGATCCTGTCAGTGCTCACCAAGGAAACCGGTCTGGATAGGACCAGTACTGAGCTGAAAGTCTGCTGGGAAACCTTGACACACTCTTCTCTTTGATTAGCCCTGCCTCTAATCAAGTAGGAAACAGGGACAGGGTGAGAAATTGCAAATAGGCAGGGGGGAAAAGAAATCAGTGTAGAGTTCCAGAAGAGCTCCCTTAGGAAGATCAGTCTGAAGTATCAGGAGCAATTTCCTGAAGTTAAGTTTTGCAATAAGAAGTTTGTATCCAATAAAAATGTATCTTGAATCTACACAACTAATTCAACAGCATGGTAAACCATGATTTGTTAAAATACCCAGTCCTTGTATTTCACCCAATTCCACAGCCCCTGGTAATCACAGCAGATTGTTTTACATTTTCTGTCTGCCTCAGCCTCCTGCCTTCCTTTATTTCCTATTTAGGCCTTCATCTTCAATGCCCCTCTTCCCAATTCCTTTGCCTCTGTATTCATTCATCCCCTCTTGACAACCTCCACCATTTCCACTCCTCCCCAAAATAAATTAATGAACCAAAAAGGAAATTAACAGATATAGTCCCCAACATAAGTATTACCCTGCTAGCTGTGCTTGCATGGTATGTCCTTTTCTCCATAACCTCTGTTTGGTTTGGGCTTTTTAACTTTTCGTATTCCAAAATGTTAGGGTCAAGCACCATGCTGTCTATGTGGTAGGGAAAGTTCCTTACACAATGGAGCCTCAATGCTGAACAAACCCTGTAGGTGTTAAAATGCTTCAAATAATAGTTGTGTTTCTCTGTCTGTGCCTCTAATCATGATCTATTCACCTTAGAGACAGGAGAGGAAGAATCTACTAGGAGCCAAGAGTACTTACCAGCTGAAAGGCAGGAAGACACAGCAGACAGTAAGTGTTTACCAAATGACCCATTTAGGTCTGCCATTCTTTTGTTTTGCCAAATTTAAAGGGCCAGACCCAGAAACTCCCAGCAGGACAAGTAGTTCTACCAAGAGTGCAATCCTGCACCAGAAGAAATCAGGTAGTTGCCAATGGAGGTGTTTCTGGGGAAGGAGCTGTTGCCTCTCAATTGGTGTTTCACTGGGTATTCATTGTGTCATTTGATAGGTTGCTAGGGCCATTGTTGGGTGGTGTTCTCTGGGGGGAAAAAGATGTATTTCTCTTTACAGAGTGTTGTCTGGTTGTTATCTTTCATACTAGAAGTGGCAGCATTTCAAGGATGTACTATGTGAAGAGAAAATAATCCTGCTGTTCTTGAAGTTAATGGTAAATCTTCAATTGAGGTTAACAGGTCAAGCACTTTTGGATCCTTTTGGATGAAGGTGTGATATAAAAGTCATTATTATTACTAAAAATAGTCTGGTTTGACTCTTCCAACTTACCAATGGACTCTTATTTATTGTGGCTCCAAAAATCAAGACTCCTGGTCAGGCCCAGATTCAAGGTATGCTTTTTCCATCCTCCCACTTAAGAGTCATCATTTTCAAAGGATACAGTGAGCTAGTTTACCCTTTTGTGATTCTTTATACTGCAGGAATGTTTAGAGACTCCAGCAGAGATCACTGCCCTATTCATTTAGGTGTTGTCCGTACATACATAGAGTAAAAGACATTGTAAGGCCTCAACCCTCTAAATCCTTAGACATGTGCTTAACTTTAATATGGAGAGTAGTCCCTTTAAAATCAATAGGGCTCACTCATGGTAGAAAAGTTAAGCATACACATAAGTATTGCAGGATCAGGGCCGCAGTAGCCATGCCAGACAAAAGGGGTGAGTAAGGAAGCATTACTATCCCCTCTTTACAAATGGAGAATTGGACCTCAGAGAGATTAAGTGACTTGCCCAAGCTCACAAAGGGATTCTGTGACAGCACCAGAACAGGAGCCTGTATCTCCTGAGTCGCAGTCCAATGTCTTAACCACAGGACCATCCTCCCTTTGTGTTGATTTGATATCCCTCTATTTGGTAGCAAAATATGGATTGGGACCTGCTTCTTCTTTTAAGTGTACAGGGTAATACAGCTTGACCAAGAAAACAAACATAAGACAGTGTTTGAGTGATAAAACTTCACTGAATAAGTCTTGATAGAATTGTGTGGGCTTGTATTGGTGAATGCCAAGGACATAACCTTAAACTGGTGGAGGTGAAAAGATAATCTTCATCTCAGTCACAGCCAGCCAGAATAAAGATATTTTCAAGAAGCAGACTCACTTCTCACCTGAAACAAATCTTCTCCCTGGCTGTCTTTCAATATCACCAAAGCTCTGATAATTATTGTTAGCATCCTCTCTCTTCTTTTTAGGCAATATTAACATCAAGTTCATCCGTAATCCACACAGTGGTTCCAATTTACTCTCATGTTTTTCCACTTTTAGTACCTCCCTTTAATTTTGATTCTGCAGATTTAGGATGAGATCTTCAAAGGCACCCATGTGATTTAGAAGTACAACTCTCATTGAAACTCAATCTGGCTTGTGTACCTAAATCATATTTTTGAAATCCTTAGTCCCAATCCTTCAGTAAAGGTTACTAGCATGGACACTACCTTGGCACTCTACATGGTGCAGATGTCTGCACAAGCAGATTGTGTTTCAGGATCAAGGCCTTCCACAGTTTCAGCAAATATAAGTGTGGCCATTTAACAATGCCAAGTTATCACTAACAGAAATTAAATTAACCAGAGGGTTTCTCTCATTCTCTCTCTCTCTGTAAGAAGAGGCTGTTGTGATCAACAGCATAAGAAAATATTTCTCACCCTACACTTAGGAGTCAAGATAAACTGTCTACACTTTCAGCACATTATAACCTGTCTATGGCATATGCCCTTTTAAAAATATAGGCAGTACAAAATACTGCAGCCAAACATGTCATGCATACCAAGAAATCCAATCACATTACGCCAGTCTCACAATTAGCACAGACTTCCCATTAGGGAATGAATTGATTACAAAATTTTGCTGAAGACATAAAAAGCTGTGCATAGTAAAGCTCCATCATCTATCACAGGTTTAGTTCTGGCCTACTTATCACAATACATTTTGCAATTCAATGCAAGTGGCCTTTTAATTAAACTTGCTGTATCTCATGTGCAAGAAGCCTTTTCAAACCAGACAAGCTTTTACTTTCTTTTTAAGACAACTGTAGATCTTGAGTTAATTTACAGGAGGTTTTGTTTTTCAATAGCTGTAATATTTATTTCTTTTATTGTATTGGAAAGTGTCCTATCAGTACATAATATTGTCCTTCTGTAAAGTGCTGTATGATAACTTGGTCTTATACTTGACTGCCTTTCTTCCATAGGTGAGCGAGGATGTTCAAACACAAGACTTGTTTGTTATTGAACTAGTGCAGGCCTGCACAACTCGGAAAGCAGTGAGGGCCGTATTACTGCAAAAAACCCAGCTGCAGGCCGAAAAGCACCGCCCCTATCCACTTCTCCCCACCCCACCACTTGGCTTGCCCCACCCCTACTCATCCTCTGCGGGCCGCACAGTGAGCCCGTGCGGGCCGCATGTGGCCCCCAGGCCACATGTTGTGCAGGTCTGAACTAGCCCATTGAACACCTCAAAGAAATGCCTGATTTGATCTGAAATTGTTAAGAAATAAAAGTATCCTCAACAGAACAACTGACTTCTGGTAGATTCATTAAAGGAGCATTGTCAGGTCCTGGCTGGTCCAAATTTTCATCGTGCCAAAACAAATTTTACAAAGCTAAGATTCTACTCTGGTGTAGTTGCTGCAGCTTCTTTTGCTGCCTTAATCACATAACTAACTTTGGCCATATGTGGTTCACGCTGTCTCTTCATCAGATTATTGCTATGATGGTTTTTAAAAAGTCCAGTAAAGGGCTATTTTTGTTTAACAAAAGATTATTCTTCCACAATGAATGAAACCCAAAGACAGCAGTACTGTGCTAGAGCAGAATTCAGGAAAGAATCTTTGACAAGGAGAGCACTTAAACGTGTGTAGAACTCTAAGCACCTGCTTCAATGAGACTCTGGCTATGTCTGCCCTTACAGTGTTGTCGACAGTATAGTCGCTCCGTGTGTAGCTACATGCCTCAGTGAAAGGCTGTCCTTCAGTGTGAAAGACGTACCCTTCAATGGGGCTGAAGCACATGCTTGCAGTTACACGTGTTTAAGTGCTGTCATGAACAGGGATGGATTTACACATGTGCATATGTGTTTTCCTGTCCCAGGAGGATCCAATTCCATGCCACCCCAAATGTGAAACTGACCAGTCTCTAAATAGACAAAATAAATTATATTTTATTGTGCTTTTAAGTTTTATTAGAGTGTCATTAGTAACGCAGCTGAGGATTTTTTTCTTGTCAGACTATCTGACAGTGTTCTCCTAAGTAGCACTCAGTCATTCATGAAAGAAGCCACGCATTCTCCTCTACCCGCATCTTTTTAACATGTGTACAAAGGTTTGAGAGCCACAAAAGCATGGACTATGAGAGCAGAACTGAAAAGTACAGAAAAGCTAAAGCTGGTTATATAGCTGCCATACAGTAGAAATAGAATATTAATAATAGAAAGGGGTTTTACGTTTTCTTTATAGCTACAGATGAGGGGAAGACTTGTCTTGTGGTTAAGGCACAGCACTGACTTAGATGAAGGATATTTGGGTTAAATTTCTGGCTGGACTACAAACTTTCTCTATTACTTTGTCAAGTCATCTAATTTCTCTGACTTCAGATCTGGGGGTCGCTAAGCAGTGTTTTAAACACATTTTTTTTAAAGTTAGGCACATACTTATATTTTGCTGACTCTGGGCCTCAGTTTCTCATGTGTGCAATGAAGATAATAATTCTTTCCCCTTTGTCTGTCTTGTCTATTTGAGCCCTGTGCCTGCAAACACAGAGACGCTTACCTTTGCATATGTTGATGGTCTCATTGATTTATTAAGTCAGCACATGATTAAGTGTTTGCAAGATCAGAGCCTGGATGGGAGGTGGTGAATTCAGCTGTAGTGCTGGCTGGGCATATGGTTATATCTAAGGATGAGCTCCAGATACTATGGATATGGTCGTTCGTCATGGGATAGCATCAATGCTTAAGATCCAAATGGGGCTTAGAATGCTGACCTTTAGGTGCCAATAGGCCAAAAAGCAGCCACTTATGGGATCACAGACACAAAGAGCTAGGCAGCAGCTTAGAGGCAGGTTTGCAAATGCCTGTGATGCCTAACTGGTAGACTTAGGCACCTATCTGCCTCTCTAGGTTCCTAAATATTTTAAAAAATCTGTCCCTGTGCTCTTTGGGACAGGGCTATTTCTTATCATGTGCCAAGCACACAAAGGGGTCCCATTCTTGGTGTTACTGTAATAATACTAATCAATGCTATATTTGAGATAAGAGTATTGTACACTGTAAGCTTACTGGAGCATTTTGCAGCAATGCTTGAAGGCATCATGACAAGGAGGAATAAATCACGTACCTTATTTTTTGGCAATAGCACATAATTTTGGTTCATTTCAAAAATACTGTAATGCTTTAAAATGTTCTGAAAAGATGAATGTCCTTGAATTAATCCTGCCTACAGAATCAGCCCCAGGCTAGCAGATAGACACTTAGCAAAAAATTAAATGTAAAATGCAACACTTCATGAAAGTAAAAGTATCTTTACTATTAATATACAAATGGTGAAGAGTGACAAATAATTGATATACTTTAAGCCGTACTTTCTATGTCTTTCATAAATACAAAACTTCAGCATTTGCAGTATTATTATTATTATTATTTTTACAGTTTAGATATATATACAGCATTTCATAGGGACACAGGATTTTGAAACAATAAACAAACTAGCCCCAGTGGTAGCTAACTCGTCAATATATAATTCAGGTGCCATATACCATAAGTGGGCTGTTGACAACATGTGGAATAACAAAAACAATATATGGTATCCCTTAGCTTATACTGTACACAGCATACAAAATACATACCAAGTGCTCATTGTAGCAGGAAAGCTATTTTTTTTAAAGTCTTGTCTAAATAATTTACCTATTTGTAACGAGAACTCTATACCATTAGCAATAACATTTCCTGAAGGAGTAAACTGTTTTGTTTTATTTCTTTTACTGACTTATATACATTCTGAGGGGTTATTCTACCCAACTCCCACCCACAGTTTTCTTTATTTTTTAAATGTAGCCTAATTACATGCCAGAATTGTAGGGTCTAATGTTCTCCCTTCGGGAGCTTTTACAGGTCAAAACTCCCCTGATTCGTGCTAACATCTCCAGAGGCCTTTTCTGGTTTAGCAGCTCAGTTTCTCTGCCACCTCCCTATCTACCTGCAACCTCTCATGTTGGCAGATGCTCCCTCTTCTAGATAGTGGATGTAGAGGACTGAACAATCTCTTTTTCTGGCTGTCCTTATTTTTGTCATCTTTCTTGCACCACATCAGGTCATCCTGCCATGTCTCCAATCCCAAATGTGATTTAAAATCTGCCAGTACAAATTTGGCAGACCATATTTATTTCATTATCTTGGGCTAGAAAAGGCCAATCCAAGTTTGAAAGTCAAACAACACTGGGCTCACAATGTCTTTTAAGAGGAAAGACACATGGGTAAACTATGATCTTTAAAGGGCCTGATTCAAAACCCATTGTAGTAAGTGGAAAGACTTCAGTTTGTATTAAGCCCAATCAAATTTTGTATCAATTGCTCATTTACATGTATGATGAAATTTTGCAACTTGGTGGTTTTCCAAAAGCAATCAATTTGATTAGGTGCTTCCTTAAAATTATATTAATATCTGAAAAATGTTGCAGTGAAGTGTGAAGGGACTTTTTTTTTCTTTATAAGGCTGTTAAAAAACAAAAACAAAACAGAAATATTGACTTAACCATGGCAGTTTTCTACTTAACACTGCTGCTGTCTGTTGCAAATCAAATAGAGTTTAACACCCCCACCCTGGCCAAGATTACATCTTTTACTTTTATACAAAGGTCAGGTAATCACCATTTGTTACTTGTAGAGAAACATTTCTTCATCTCCTTACTAACTTTGATAACATACTGAGGTATGGGATAAAATTGTGATGCAATTTTGAGGTCAGTACTAAACACTAATAAGGAAAACATTGTGAAGAGAGCCAATACAAGGCCAATATACCACAAGTCCCATGTGTGTCCTAATGATATGTTTACACTATAATTAGATACCTGTGGCTGGCCTGTGCCAGCTGACTCCGGCTTGCAGGGCTCGTGCTAAGGAGCTTGCAGTGTAGACATTCAAGCTTGAGCTGCAGACTGAGTTCTGGGACCCTCCCTCTTCTCATGGTCCTAGAGCGCAGACTCCAGCTCAAGCCTGAACAAGGGAAGACTGGGAGGGGACATGATAACAGTTTTCAAGACCATAAAATGTTGTTACAAGGAGAAGCGAGAAAAATTGTTCTTCTTAACCTCTGACAAGGACACGAAGCAATGAGCTTAAATTTCAGCCAGGGCAGTTTAGTCTGGACATTAGGAAAAACTTTCTCTCAGGGTGGTTAAGCACTGGAATAAATTGCCCAGTGAGGTTGTGGAATCACCATCATAGAAGATTTTTAAAAGTAAGTTAGACAAACACCAGCCAGGGTTGGTCTAGATAATACTTAGTCCTGCCATGAGTGACGGGAACTGGACTAGATGACCTCTAGAGGTCCATTCCAGTCCTATGATTCTATGATCTACACTGCCATTAAACAACTCCTTACCCCAAGTCCCACAAGCCTGAGTCAGCTGGCATGGGCCAGCCACGGGTTTTTTTAATTGCAGTATAGACATACCCTCACTTCTGATTCTCCAGAGTGATTCAAGTGGGAAGAGCCATGAACACATATAGAGCCCACTGAAGTCAAGAGATAAAATCCTGGTCCCCACTGAAGTCAATTGGATTTTTATCATTAATGTCAATAAAGCCAAGTTATCTCTCAATGGGTTTCTACATGGAGATTCCCCTCCACATCCCTGCAGGTCAACTTGCAATATTTGGATCGGTGGGCTCATATAGTACATAGGCCTGGTGGTGGTTTTCTACACAGGAGTGAATTTCACCAAATACCTGTAGCAAATACTCCAAATAAATAAGTTTTTTCCAGGGACAGATATAACAGAGACAGTGAAGCCATGAATATTTCTGCAGGTAACATTCACAGTGGTTTTACTCAAAGTAAAATGGTGGGAAGAGGTTCCAGGGTTCCTTTCAGATCTGAAAGGGGCTGTTAACATTTTAGAGGGAATGGGAGTACTAATAACAGTATGGAGGCTCCCTAGATGAATCTCAAAAAAGCTTCAACTTGAGGCCTTTGGTCCAAGTACTGTAACCTCACACAAAGCAATGCCTTCCCCTACCTAAATCCTGAACACACCATTCTCTACAGCAAAAGCATTTAACAACAGCTCCAGCAAATTGGAACAAAAGTGCTACCTCTTCAAATCTTTTACAGGCGTGGGGTTTTAAATATTAAAGTGAATTGAAAAATACGATTGCCAGCTTAACTTAGATACATTTTACTTTTCTGAGGAGGAAACGATATCAATGTAAAGATTTCAAATCTTCTGAACAGGATTAGTAGGCAAATTATTGAAGGAGTTTTGGGGGGGGTTTAATAAGCAGAGTGGCATGCTATTCAAAGGCACAAATACATCTTGATTATCTGCTCTAAGAAACGGAAAAAAATGACATGATTGTAATACTACAGTTCAATGATTGGCACTTAAATGAATAAGGACTTAATCGATTTCATTACCATCATGAAAAGAAAGCCACTTTTCAGATAAACATCAGTTCAAAGATTGAAGATGTCAAGTGGAATTTACTATGCCATGAACTCTTGTCAAAACAGCCTGTCTATATGACTGTCATATGCTAAAGTTGTGCATATCTATGAAGAAGATAAAAACTAGTCCCTAATCCCACAAACTGTTCCAAGCAAGTAGAACTTTCTGCCTATGCACAGCCCCACTGAAGTTAATGGGGAGCTGCCTGGGTGGAGGGTCTACCCACCCTGCAAAATAGCTTGCAAGATTAGGGCCTAAATAAATGAAGCTTTGTCACATCAGGAATTAGCATCAACAGAACAGTAAATATATTTCCCACCCCCAACAAAAAACAATAAATCAATGGGGACAAAGGGGAAGGGACAACAAAAATACTCTCATAATATATTTTTAGAATAATTGCAAAAAATAATTGCAAATAATTTTTAAAAAATATTGTGGTAAATCAAAATCCATCTCCTACTTAAAAAAAAATCTAAGCAGTTTTATCTCTTTTTCTCTTTATCTGTTGTTGAACAGAGATTGTCTTTGCCATGTTTCATGTAATTGTCCAAGAACGGTCAAAAATTTAAGTGACTTCTTGGCCTCCTTCCCCAAACTAAAGCAGTGTAACAATTCAGGTTACTTTTACCAATAGTTATATTCAGTCAACTCTTCTGACATTTCATACTAACACTTAAAATTACTTTCAGACAGTAAAAGTGACATTTATACAGATATGTTTTCTGTCAATAATAAGAAAGAAAAACAAAGAAAGGCTGTTATTCCAGTTCTACACATATCTTACAATTTAAACTACAAGCTGTCCCTCATTTGGAAACATTAGCAAAGAGAGATATTTTGGCGCATTCTTTCATAATGTAAAAAAAAAAAAAAGACAGAGTTTTGCCTTTCTCCTGCATCTGTTGATGACAAGAGCAAGAGAAAACCTATTAATCTTCAAATCAAAGAGTACACTTGGAATAGTCTATCATTAATTTAGCTCCATCTGATTCTCAGAGCATCATACAGCACCCCAGGCAAGAGACATAACTTCAGGAAAAATAAATACTTCTGGAAATACCAGCTGATTTGTAATGTGGTGTTCTCAGATATGCTTTTGCTCCCGTTAATATACTGAATAACAAAATATATTTGTAGCGTTTTCTTTAAAAAAAAACTTTTTAAAGAGTTGTACAATCACAGTAATAATAAACATGCTGTACGAAACTTTTTGATTTTCAAATCCTTTTGAACTTGTTTTTCCCCCCTTACTTCTCTCCCCCCCAATTTAGATCCACATGCAAGCAAAATTTGCTTCCATAGATGAAGGATTAAGGAAGCATCCTGGGGTTTACAGCCACAGAAGCCACGTACAAGATTCAGGGGGAAATGACTCCTTGGCAAGCAATGATAGTCTGGCCTGGATTCTGCCACCCTTGCTAATAGTGCAAAGGTACCTTATTGTGTGAATCATCCCATTGGTTTCACACTGGATTACTTGCATAGTGAGGTTTTACTTAACATGAGGGACAGTGACAGGATCAGGCACTCTAATGGCAGAAGCATGAAGGGAATGGAGTTCCCTGCTTCCTTGAGGAGTCTGGGAAACTACTGTTGGGGAAGGTGATAGTGTAAGGTAGAATACACAAATTATGTCTCACCAAGAGGATTAACTGACTACTTTCCTTCCTGCCCCATCCCTCGATGCTTGAGCCCCACCAGCCTACTCTCCTACAATTGCTTGTGTTTCCCTTCCCCCCTTTACCTCAAGCTATCTGAATGGTCCAGGACACTGCTTGGTTACACACTCACAAAAAAATGGGCTTCAGCAGTAAAGGACTCTGGCTCTGAGCATTTTTACCAGTGGGAGAAGCTCCAGCTGCATGTATGTACTCTATAAGGGGAGTGGCTCTCAATTAGAGACTAGGAGCCAGCCCCACTCACTTTACTAAGGATTCTCACTGACTACACAGTTCCAGAAAGAAATAAAGTAGAAAATTAGCAGGCTAATTGTGCTGCTACCTGCTCACTGCATGAGAGCGACAAGGCAGGCTTCTGAGAGCCACACCTTCAGTTTACCTTGACCCCCAGAGGCATTGGCCAACCATTATAAGTGACAGATTTGCAACAGCATCATATATCATCTTTCACAGCCTCCATATTCCAGTGTTACCTCCACTACCCCATTCTTCTCTCATGATTCTGTTTTAACCTATTTCCCCAACCATACTGATTGTCTGCCCTGACATCTTGACTAGGTGATGGCCCAGAAGGATTTTAAAGAAAAAAAAAATCACAGAATTGTTGGGTTCTTCTATGTCAATTTTACAAGCAAACAAAGGAAAGGAAGCCAGGGACTATGAATTTCAAAACCTCTGCAGTAGGAGCTCCGTTAAAAACATTAGTGATTGGACCGGTAGAGAGGCTAAATAATCATTCTTCCAACTTATAGGTAATTTCCCACACTTTTTTTTTAATCCTAATTGACCACAAAGTCATTTGCCTGGCCATGACTACCCCATATGCATTAAAAGTTGCATGATCTTCCCTTGGAAAATGGACAGCCAAAGTACTATGACTGGGAACCAAATTTAGATATGGGTTAAGTGTCACTTAAAGTCATTTGCCTGGCCATGACCACCCCATATGCATTAAAAGTTGCATGATCTTCCCTTGGAAAATGGACAGCCAAAGTACTATGACTGGGAACCAAATTTAGATATGGGTTAAGTGTCACTCCACTGAGTAGAGTTAAACCTTCATATAAAAGGTCTGTGTTCAGTTATGGAGCAATTCTACCCTGGGATGACCCACAACTTGCCCCTGAAGAGTAGATATTTCAGTTAGTGGTCATTTGCTGACTAGTCTGCCTCCTCCAAAGTCAAGGCTTGATTAGTATAGAAGATGATGGTTACTGAGGGCTAGACTCGGAATGAAATGTTATTCCTCCAGTTGGTAATAATGAAAAATCAATTGCCAATAGAGGAGGATTAATTGTTCACCAAAGGAAGTAGATTATCTGATCATAATAGTTTATAGCTATCACAACCAGCATAAGTAAAAAGGGATTGTCTTGAAGACTGGGCAACTTAAAAATATTTAGACTATTGGATACTGCAAATTTAATAATTTTATAATGTTCTTAACCATTTATTCAAAGCTCTTCTCTTCCTCCTTTCTTGATGTGTTTTTTATAATACAAAGGATATGCAATTATTATTTCTATGCTACAAAACAAGTGCTGTGTTAAGGAAATTCTTTAACAACATGCCTACTGGGCTGGGGTGACAACTCCTGTATTATACTGAAATGCAACACTTTATTCCTTGACTAGGTGGTTAAAACTAAGAAGGAGTTATATATAAAGTACGTGAAGGCAACCAATTTAAGCTCATGTTTATTTTAAGATTTCACTTGAAGCCAGAAGCTACTATCATAAATCAGTTTTCTTTTCACACAAAAAACGTTTCCACATTTTAGTTCACACATGACCTCCCAAACATTAACTCAGAATATCTAAAAATCTAGTAGCCTTTCAGAGTCAAACACTCATATAGTTCAGATGAGACCCATTTTTTTCTGCAAAATATTCAACTATTTTTGTTTTAAATCTGTACATCATGTTTATTAACCTTGAACTATATTTTAAAATCAGTTTGCAGGTCTGTCGCCATATAATAGTCAGTCTTTCTGTTTTGTGTCAAATGACAAAACACAGCCGAGGAGGCTATTCAACCTTTGCCAGCCCTCTGTCTCAAGTTTCATACTGAGATTGATTTTTTCCCCTTCTTCTTTTAAAGGCCACCTAAACCTTTTGCTCTATTACCAATGGAAACAAATACAGGAGAATATGGCACTTCCTTTCATGTGTTTTGCTTGCATTGTAGGATGTGGAGCTATTTGTTGTATTGTCTGTGGCTGGGGGTAGCTTGGTAAAAGTGGTGTTATAAATAGATCACCTTTGTAATATAATAAATTACAGTATTTTTTTCTGCAGATTCAAATTGATACCAAGGGACTGTGGTCAGCCAGGACTACATACTAAAACATTAACAAAACAAAATAGAGAGGTACTGTAGACAGAAGTAGTTTGATCATATGTACACGTGTACTAACTATTCCAAGCTTAAGTTGCCCAAGAAATTAAGGTCAGCTGTAGAGTTTTGGTCACGGGGTTACTCCAATCCAAATACTTCTTTCAGACAGCTGTAGTCATCTTTTTATGCTTTGCTATCATCTTCTTTTGACTGGATGATGTCATTAGAAACTTTGATTTCTATAGTTTCTGGATTTAAAGCTTCTTTCCCATTTTCTTCTTTTAGTGGCAGTTTCCTGTGAGAAATGAGAAAAAAGCCATGATTTGCTTAAAATAATGCATCAAACTGTTTTTTTAAATAACAGTTATTTCTGTTATATGTATAGTTATATACATATAAAGAACTATATTATAAGCACCAAACAGTTTTTAAAGAAAATGTAAGTGCAGTAGCCACTCAGGTAAAGCCTCTAAGGGCTAAATTGTGGAGGCTGCTCCCTGCAATGCAAGTAGCTAGTGCAGATGGACAGAGGCACAGACTTTACAATGTGCCGGGGGGTGCTCACCCCCCGGCTCTGCCCCAGACCCTGCCTCCAGTCTACCCCTTCCAGCAAAGCCCGACCCCATCCACCTCTTCCCACCCCTGCCCTGCCCCCACCCCACCTCTTCCTGCCCCATTCCGCCCCCTTCCCTGAGCATGTCACATTCTCACTCCCTCCCCATCCCCGCAAAGTCTCCTGTGCACTGCAAAACAGCTGATTGCAGTGGGCAGGAGGTTCAGGCAGGGAGTAGGAGGTGCTGATCTTCAGGGCTTGCCAGTGGGCAAGTGACGTGGGGGAGGGAGGTTCTGATAGAGGGGCTGCCCACCATTTTTTCTCCATTAGTGTTCCAGCCCCAGAGCACCCACGGACTCAGTGCCTATGCAGGTGGATAAAGGAGTGCCATGTACACTGTTACTTCCCTGTGTGGTAGCGTGAGACAGGTATCAATTGGACCTGTATGATCAATGGATTATGATATTAATAATCCATACAAACATTAATCCAAACAAAGATTCAGAAACAAATTGTGCACTACTAAGAATATTAGGGTCTTATTAAATGTATATAGAAGTCTTTCATGTCCTTGCATGCAGAGAGTGAAATCCTGGCTCCACTGAAGTCAATAGCAAAATTCGCATTGACTTCAGTAGGATCGGGATTTCACCCACTGCAAGAAGAGAGCAAGTGTAAAAAGATCTGACAGACAAAGAGTTTATTTAGGAAGTTTCAGAAAATGTAGGGATATACCAGAAAGCTGTCAGAGGCCCTGATTCAGCGAAGCACTTAAGTATATGCTCAATAGGACCTAAACACATGCTTAAGTGCTCTGGTGAAAAGAGACAAACCTAGATCAAGAATTTTGCTGAATCAGGGCCTAAATGAAACATGATTTTATAGAAGAATTAGATCTACCCTTGGGGGCTGATCTTGTGACTGATAATGTATGTTATATTAGAAAGGGAAATGGAAATTTGAGTCATCATTACAAATCAGTTAATTATACCAAGCTTGTTTTAATTAACAGTATCTCTTCAGTATGACTGATTTTTCAAATCTTCAAGCACAAAATACAAAGAAATTGATCATCTTCACTACTCCCATTGAGGAAAGCTGTTTTTATTTGAAAGATATGCATGTAGACCTTCAGGGTGGGATTTTCCAAAACATTCACTGCTGACCTAACAATGCATTGGAGTTGCTTAACTACTAATTCCAATGGTATAAGAGTTAGGAAAATGCTAAACAATTTTTAAATTCCTTTCCTTAACCTACAGAGAAGACAATAGACCAATCTCATCTTGAGTGCTCTTGGAAATAGTTGCTACTCCTCTTGCCAGTGACTAGATGTCAAAAATGCATGTGGTTTACCAAAAATATTCCTGTAAAAAGATTACCAAGCATATTGGTTGCTAATCATGGTTCTGTTTTGAAGAATATTTTTAAATGTAGAACATGAGACATCTGATTTTATCCAAGAAAGTTGCTAAATCCTTTAGTTTAGATTGCATTGTTCTAGGGCATCAAGGTAATGTTCAAAGCCTGTTTGAAGAACCTCGTAGGAAAACCTTATAATCACAGTATCTAATATCAGTAAAGACAAACTAATCCCCCAATCCCTAGTTTTATTAAATTTAGACTTGCTGAAATGAACAAGGAAAAAACAGTATATCAAAAGGTTAAGCAATGAGCACAAACTGTCTGAAAGACAAGAAAGACAGGACAAGGAGAGGATTTGTGACTTTGAAGATGAAGATCTAAAATAATTTTTGAGAAGCTGAAGGAAAGGAAATGCCTCAACACACAAGTGATTGGGCAACAGACAGCTGGATAAGGTGTGATATTAAATAGAAGCTGATTATGCACAAGTAGTAGACATGGAGTATGTCACTAACTTTTTCAAATAGAAAAGTTCCTGTGGCTCCATGAATGTAGGGAAATGAACTCTAGATATCCATGTTTTTAAAGATTGGTGTGAGAAGATTATAGAATGGCTATAATTACAAAGGAAAAAGAAAGAAACATAGAACACTTGAGAAATTGAAAGAATCCCTTCTTTGATTTCAAAGTCTTAATAAACTTGTTTTTTAGGTTTGAGATATACTTTAAAAATCCACACTCCAGTTGTAAACAGTTTAATAAAAATGAAATCTCACAAGATATTGACAATGTTTAATTTTATTTTAAATGCATGCAATATTTTTTTGTTGGTTTGGAGTTTTCATGTATGCCTTAAATTACTTACAAATGTTAATTTGTAGTTCCCAGAATTAATATTTTCCCATTTGAATTAAAATGCTTTTACTTGAATTAACTTGAGACTGAAAAGTACAAAGCAGTCACTAGCTTTTTTTCTAGGCTTGCAACCTATTGTGATGACAAAAAGCCCAGGGCTATCTGTAATAGCTTTTCAGTTTCCTTAGGTAACTAAATAAAGCTACCTGCATAACAGTCATAAAAAGACTCATTTACTTCATTGGGCTTTGGATCAGGCCTTAACTGTGTAATTCCCAAAGTATTATCAATACTAGGGAGATAGAATTACAGAACAATAGTTTTCAACTATTTCAGGACTGTAACACATCCATCACAAATGGCCCATTGGTATCATAAATTATACTAGAACTCTTCCAATATTATTAATATACACGCAATGGTCATGTTGCATGGTACTGCATTCAAATTACAAAAATAAAATGAAGTACACTTCACTTTTCACAAAGTAACTACAATTGTAACATTTAATTAGTTAGTTCTTGAATTAGAGAGGTTTACTCTTGCTTATTTTTGAATATTTCAGAAAGCCTTTAAAAAAGCCTCACCAAAAACTCTTAAGCAAAGTAAGCAGCTATCGGAGAAGTGGAAAGGTTCTCTCATGGATCAGTAACTGGTTAAAAGACAGGAAACAAAGAGTAGGAATAAATTGTCAGTTTTCACAGTGTAGAGGAAAATAGTGGGTCTCCCAAAGATCTTTACTAGAACCTGTGCTGTTTAACATAATCATAAATGATCTGGAAAATGGGTTCAACAGTGAGGTGGCAAAATTTGCAGATGATACAAAATTGCTCAAGACAGTTAAGTCCAAAGCTAACTGTGAAGAGTTATATAGGGGTCAGATGACTGGGCGGCAAAATGGCAGAAGAAATTCAGTGTTGATAAATGCAAAATGATGTACATTGAAAAACATAATGCCAACTATAACTATGAAAAGACGGTCTAAATTAGCTGTTACCACTCAAGAAAGAGATCTTTGTAGATAGTTCTCTGAAAACATGAGCACAATGTATATTGGCAGTAAAAAATGCTAACAGAATGTAATGAACCATTAGGAATAGGATAGATAATAAGACAGTAAATATCATAATGCCACTGTATATATATATTCATGATATTGAATATTGCATGCATTTCTAGTCATCCCCATCTCAAAAAAGATATATTGGAATTGGATAAAGTACAGATTAGAGCAACAAAAATTATTAGGGATATGGAACAGCTTCCCTATGAGGAGAGATTTAAAAGAGTGGGACTATTCAGCTTGGAAAAAATACATCAAAGGTGGGGATATGATAGAAGTCAATACAATCATGATGGGTGTGGAGAAAGTTAATAAGGGAATGTTATTTACCCGTTCACATAACACAAGAACCATGGTCACCTGATAAAATTAATAGGCAGCAGGTTTTTTTTTTTTTAAAAAAAGGAAGTACTTCTTCACACAACACACTGTCAACCTGTGGAACTCATTGCCTGGGAATACTGTGAAAGCCAAAAGTATGATTTGGTTTATAAAAGAATTAGGTAAGTTCATGGAGATGAGGTCCATCAATTACTATTAGCCAAGATGCTCAGGGATGCAACCCCATTATCTGGGCATCCCTAAGCCTCTCACTGCAAGAAGCTGGGATGAGACAACAGGTGATGTTTCACTGAATAATTGTCCAGTTCTGTTCATTCCCTCTAAAACATCTGGCACTAGTCACTGTCAGAAGACAGGATACTGGGCTAGACAGACCATTGGTTTGACCCAATATGTCCACTGTTATGTCTTTATACTGGTAGGGCATAATTAAACTAAGAATCATATGGGACCTATTCTCAATCCCAAACCTATTCAAATACCATGGCTTAATAACTTCTCATGTGACTGATGACAATACTAGCTCACAAAGACACAAAGATTGTGGTGGAAGTAAGTACAGTAGTTCTTTGTGTTATTAGCGAGAGTGGTCAACCTTAGCAAAACTTCAAAATCAACCAATGGAAGACAGTGCAAGTGGGTTTTTACTGCTGGTATCACATATTAAATTCAATGAATTTGGTCTCAAATCCCCATGAGGATATCAGGATCTGCAATATCTCAGGCAAAGGGTGTCTCAATGCTAACTGTACTCAAACCTTTCTTATCGCTGGGATAAGTACAAAGTACTCTGCAAATTTTAATTTCAGCTTGGTTGAATATTCAGTTAGGATTTCTTTTGTAGATGATACATTGCATCTTTATAATCTTTGGAAAAAATGATTTCAAGACAGAATGAAACTAGGTTGTGATTCTCAGCACATTCTCCCCACAAGGTTTTTAAATATTATTGTTTCCCCTTCACCTAGCCAAAAATAGTGAAGCATTTGCCCTATATACTTATATTAAGATCATTCAGGAGAGAACATATCTGCCAAGTACGCTGGCTTCGACAACTAGCTTTTCTCTATAAAGTGATTTAAGTAGAACAAGACTTTGATTTCTTTGTGCAACTCAAACTCTTTTTGCAACACTTTCCTCTTTGATAACCAGGGTACTTTGTACAGAGAAGAGTGTAATCTGAGCCTCTTCCATCACCATATACTAGACTTTGAACTGCCTACCATTAAACACTTTTATCCTGGACCCAACTATGATGCTTTGTGCTGGTCCTTAGTCACAAAGTGGTTGAAAAGCCCGACTAGCTGCCTACCTGAGGATTAGGAAATCCCCTGTTAGCATAGGGGTGGTGCATATTTTATGTGCACTGTGCTGGGTAATAACCTGAAAGGACTGCATGTTTCTAAAATTAAACTGGCTCTTTACCGAGATAACTGTTTATGGGGATATTGTAATTGCAGCTAGCTTTATAGCCATGACTGACTGAGTTCCAGGTGATTCCTCCAAACTCTTCCTTTCTGCAACCTGGGCTCCTTACTTCAAGTTCCATGCAGGTTGCTACGTCATTTCTTTAAGAGTTGTTGTGTGTTTGTGCAAGCATGTACTGACTTGCTTGGACCAGAGGTTATTAGTACAGAAGCCACCCTAGGGACATGGCCTTTACTGCCAGTCCATAGCAGCCTCTTAGGCTTCATAGTCCTTCAAGCTGGCTGGTTTTCAAACCAGTCTCCCACTGTTTTGCATTACTGCTGTTGGCAGGCGACTTGCTTCCACCCTGATGCTGCTTGCATTCTGTTGGACTATGTCCCATTGGTCCTGTTATTCTTATACCTCAATTCTTGTGACTCTCCTGCATGAAGTGAGCTGATGGCTGAGGCTCTTCTATATCCTTTCTGTCCCGGCTGTGGCCTGACCTCTCTCTGGATGTGCTGGCGATCTGCTGCTACTCTGCAGTTATCATCGGTTTTGGCTCCGTCGCTGTCCTGTAGCTACCTCATCTGATTGGTGTTCCACAGTAGCCTGGACTGTTGCTTTGTGCTATTAATTTGAGGGGCTATTTGATGGTTGGACCCAGACCTGCTCATCTGTGCATAGTGGCCACAGGTCCTTGGTTCTTTGTAGTAGTAGGCTGCTTGCTTAGATTATCATTCTCTTAATTGTTTCAGTGTACTGTGATTGTTCCTCCACGTGGCTGCTAGCAAGGTAACCATCACTGGAAGCAGAGTCTTGATTCTCCAACGCATCAGGCTCTGTGCTTGGCTATGCTATAGTCCCTAGGAGTGTGTATATCAATGATTCAGCATTGCCAGGTATGGATCTTTTCCTGCCTCTTTGCCTTTGCTATCATGCTCTTGGCTGTCTTTCTTGCTGCCTCTGCTTTCCTGTTGATTTGTGAGTACTCATGGGGAAAGACCTCTTGTGCTCAAATTCCGATTTGGTGCTGAATCATTTGAATTTGGCTGAATTATAAGGCCTGGTGTCTGGGTTGAGTGTGAGATATGCACTCCCTTACAAAATGCGCCTTTCATAGTTCTAGTCCTTCAGATAGTCCATTTCTCAAAAATTGGAGTAATAATCATAAAGAATTTCACCCTACAGTTTCATTCTGTCTGGGATCAAAGTAGCCAAGACACTGGTACTGGTATCAGCTGTTCCAGTGTTTCAGGCATTATTCTTTGCAGCAAGGGGCTTGCTTAGATCCGTAGCTTTCAACCTTTCCAGACTACTGTACTCCTTTCAAAAGTCGGATTGGTCTTGTGTATCCCCAAGTTTCACCTCACTTAAATACTTACAAAATCAGACATAAAAATACAAAGGTGTCATAGCTCACTGTTACTGAAACACTGCTTACTTTCTCATTTTACCATATAATTATTAAAAAAGCCCAAATGGAATATAAATATCATACTGACGTTTCACTGTATAGTATATAGAGAAGAATAAATAAATGTCTATTAAATTTTAGTTTGTGCTGAGTTTACTAATGTTTTTTATGTAGCCTGTTGTAAATCTATGGAAATATCTAGATGAGTTGAAATACTCCTTGGAAGAGCACTCAACACGTACCCCTGGTTGAGAACCACTAGTCTAGATGTAGAGTTAGTGAAACAGCAAGCCAGGGTACAAATCTATAGTGCACTAGCTGGCTGTATGGACCTTGGTATCCTCATTGAAAGTTCCCTAGTGTGCTTTGATCTACTCCTCTTTGAGATCTATCCTGTTTGATCTACTCCTGTTTGAGACAGGTCTAGACCAAAGCACAGCACAGAACTTTGACTTCGCAATAGTAGGATTGACACGGTCAGTTAGTGTGTAGCTTACTGTGTACTACCTCTCCATCCTTCCCCTCCCCACCCCCTGCAATGAGAAAGTAAAAAAGCTTTATCTTCATTTCTCATCTTTGTCCCTCATGGTCAGCTCTGTATAAAGACACAATTACTGCTTCCACATGCTTATGCAAGTCTGGCCTGAGTCTCTCCAAGCTGCCTGTTAGCTCTGTTTTTAGGTACTGTGTTGTTTACCTGTTTACCTCTTACTTGCTGTGGGTCTCATTAGACTGACTGCCACCATATTTCACACACCATGTGCTGTGAAATATATGAGAAAAATCCATGTTTCTACAACTAAACAGCTCTTTATTAAGGGAACTATTTACAGAGATATTGCACCTAGCATCCTAGTCATGGGCACAGCTAGCATCCTAGCCATGGGCACAGACTGACTTCTGGCTCCACTCCCAAACTAATCCCTCCTGCAATATGTGCTCCTCCCTCCAAGTTCCAGGAAGGTTGGTACAGTGCAGCTGGATCTCTTAAACCCCACCCTTTGTGTAGAAGATAATGGTAAGAGGACAGGGCTGTGCCTAGAGTGTCCTTTTGCTATAGCTATTCCAGGCTAGCAAATGACCTATTAGGGGTAATTGCAGCCAGATTAGGTTAGAGCTGCTTTAAGGGTGCTCTAGCTTGGGCGAGAGACCAAAACAGCTCTCAGTATTGGGGAAGGGCATGAAGTGACCTTTGCCTCTTTCACATCATGTTTTGTGTAGAGTGCAGCACAGCTGGGCTCAAAGATCTAGTCAATTTTTTTTTTACTATATTCTTCAGGATGTAGCGCAATTTGGTTCTTCTATCATAAATGGCTGGTAGTACATCCCAGTATACTAAGCCTATATGACTTTTTTTGTTTAACAGTATGTACTCTCCATTACTTTACACTGTCAGCACATCATTGATGAAGCCCCAACAATTGTGTTCTTTCTTAAGCATTTCTATAATGCTCATCACAGTAATACCCTATAACTGCAGTAATATTATATACATATATATGTAGTTACACAGTTATGCCATAAAATAATTCAGGAACACAGAATTATCCCATGACATATTCTGCAGCAGATGTTTTGTGTTGAAAGCTTTTCACTGATGTATTCCCAACAGAAACTGACTATCTATATAGGTATGGGTTTTCTATAGCGCTCCTTATTGTATTACTCAGCTCTTCCTCAAAAATATTAAATCTGTATTGCAGTAGACCAATAAAATAGTATTCCTGGATATATCAGTTAAATATCCAGTTGAATTCATCCAGCTGAATGTCAAGTATACACTTTTTTTATAGCTGGTCTATTAACTGAAGCTTGAACTCTTTAGACACATTATTTAAAAAAGAGACATACATCGATTCTCATTAGAATCCCATAGCATTTTCCCACAAACGCCAATGGCAGCCAGTAGCACTAGATCTTCCCTGATTGTGTAGGGACTCTTACATTTTGTAGTTCTATGAGATGGAAAGCAAGATGCCCTTTCTGTATTTTCAGAAACAATGATTAAGAACTTGTTTTCCTTACAAAAATGTGTTTTTTTCTCCTGGTTTCTGTCTCCAAATCATTTACTATTTAAGGGTATTTGCACAGCAATGAGAGATTTTTTCCTCTCATTTACCCAAAGATCACAGAGGCTCTGGCTCAGCCTGTTCTTCCATAAATATAAATCCATATTTGAGACTCATGGGCTATTACTTTCTGGATGAATTCCTTTAATAATTGATCTCTCTTCCTTAGATTCACATGGTTAGGGCCCCAGTACCAATAATTATGCTGCCATTATAACTGTTTAAATATCAGTCCATTTTTACAAGTAAACCCAATTTTCAAGAGAAGAAAAAAATAAGATATGCATAGCACAAATACTCATCACAATGAAAAGTCAGTGGCTGACTCTGAATAGCGTCACAGTCATTTGTGATCTACCATAAAACCAGTCAGACACTTTTCACACATCTTGAAGAGATTATTTAAAATGGTAATAGCAACAGTGCTGCTCCACTGAATTTGCTCTATTGGCTATAAAAGGTAGAATGGAGGCCAGAATCTGGTGCCCATCAGAATTCAGGCTTTTGGATTCTATGGAGCCCATAGCTCTTCCCCCACTTTAATGGGGCAATTGCTGCCAGAGAACCTCCTTCTAGCAAAGCGTAGCTTTGCAATTCCCTGCCTTTGCAATTCCCTACGCTTAAAGAACTCCAGAAGGTATGAGACAAAGGTCTCCTGCTGAAGTTCTACTTTATGTGAGTTCAAATACATTCAAAATAAAGTCTCTTCTGTCCAGACTCCAGCTGGGCCCAGCCCCTCCTCCTTGAGGGACTGTCTTGTCCTGCTCTCTGAGCAACTGGAGAAGATGCAAGGTCTGTCTGTACCTTCTCCCAGCTCCACCCTCTGACTCTCACTAAAACTCCTCGCTCTCCTCTCTCTTTGAGTCAGGAGCCCACTAATCTTCTTCCCTGGAGCTAGGTTCAGTCTCTCTCCTGGAATTAGGAGTCCCTAGACCTCATCCCCAGAAGTAGTGTATAATCAAACAGACCCTTTTACTTCCTGCAGGAGCCATTCTTACCCCCTGCTGCACTCATTGCTTTTCTGCAGGCAGCAACAACTCCCCAGGCTTTTGTTCTGCCTAAAACTCCTAGCTCAAATATTAGGCTCGCACTCCAGCTCCCTTCCCTAGTGACTACCTCATGTGTCTCTCTATACCTCCCTTACCTCCCCAGACCTGACCTGACTTAATTAACTCATTCATTACTGCCCAACTGGGGAACTGAGTGGATCTTGGCACAAGTGCTCTGAGGTCCCATTTCCCCTTCAAAGGGCCAGCCACCCTGTGACATCCCCTTGATTCTTGAACCCACCGCAGACTGTGAGGTTCTGGTAGCCATCCTGGAAAGCTCCTTCAGCTGCTCCTCACCATGCAGCTTCCAGCAATAGAGCTGAGGGGTGGGAAGTAAGCAACTCAGAGGAGCCAACACCTGAGCACAGTTTCACCAGCTATACCAAATGGCCTTGCACAGACGGCTGGGCTCCAAGTTACACAACTGTAGAGTATGTGTGGGGTGGGATGATGGGGATAATCAAAGAAGACCTATGTTCACAAAGGGCATAGAAGCAGCATTAGGATGCAGCCTGGGGAGGACATCATTCATTTGGCGCATAGCTCTAGGAACATCAGGCTACAGGAAAGGGAACGTGGCCTGCAATTTTCCTAGTTCTTTCCACCCTCAGTGCCAGAAGCAATGAAAAGAAAGGCGAGCATCTGAAAATTACCACTGCCCCCTCCCATCTCACAGCAAAAGGGAAAGGCTGGACAAACCACAGATTCTGTGGTGCTGTGGGTTAGGAAAGTGATTGGTAAAGGGTTGAAAATGCTCACGTCTACCTGAAGCTGTTGCTTCACTGATAAACAGAGTGTACAAGCATATCCCACAATGCTATCAGTGCTACTTTTTTTCCCTGCACATTGCTGAAAGTCTACTCATTCTAATCAGGTGGTGCATAGTTATTGAAAAGCTGTTAGAAATACTAGGCTACATACTCAGGTTCTGTGAGTGGTGTTGTTTCATTTGGCTCATTTACTGGACTCCCGTCTTCATGATTGGTAATTCTTTCATCCTCTGTTCTCATTTCCACTATTGGCTCTTTTGATCCATCTTTCCTAAAAAATATTAAGAGTCTTAACCTCCATCATTATGGTATCAGAATACATTACACTTTATCAATTACCATGATCCCTCTTTTCAAAAAGTCATTGAAGAAAAAGCAAAACCAATTAGCAATGATGAACACAGGAATATGTTCAACAGTTTTGCTCCTGATTTCTTACAACCTTCAAAGCATTCTATCCCTGTGGCTGCTTATCTGGTCTGGAAAAATGTATGTGTACCATAAAATCTCAAAAGAGCATTTGTTTATGAGTACATAATGAATGGACAGCTTCTCGCTGGCAAAAAGACCTTTACTGACCTCAGCAGAAGCAAAAGGGCTTGATTGTTATTTGCACTATGGCCCCTTTACAACATTCTGGCAGGGTACCGAGCCTTAAAATGGTTATAAATATAAAGTTACAGGGCTTCTCTCCACTGCTGTAGCAATGTAAAGAAGGCTTAATGCAAAATGAAAGTCTGGCCCTTCTTTAACAGACCTGCATAGCTCCCACCAAATATTTAAATCATCTCGAGAAATATACATATATTTTTTTCTCACACTTTCCTTGTGTATGAACAGATGAAGACTCCCCACCCTTAAATTACTGTTTGTTTTTTCATAAAATCAGAGAGTGAAGTCTAAGCAAATTGTGTGTAGTGGGGGTTGCTCGCTATGCACTCTAACAGTGTCCAGCACTATGTGACCCCAATCTGGGCCAAAGCATTGAACCGCTACAGCAATACAGAAAATAATGATAATTAAAAACTAATATCATTTTCTATGTTAGAAGCACAGATCATTGTGTACCCAAAAATGTTGTGATCTTCCAATACAGAAAGAACAAAAACATCCCTTTCCTCTCCTTGAGATCACATCCTGAAACAGGTTCCTAGGAATCATTTGAATGCAGAAAACCCAGAACAACTGACATATAGGTGGGCAATCACTCATCTTTAGCAATCTGATTTCTAGACCTGTTGCAGTCTAGAAATCAGTCTGGTTGCTAGCTCCTTGAGCTTAGCCTGGGTCCTATGACAAGAGATATGTTTTAGCTAATCTCATGTCTTATATTTCTATACTGTTGCCAGAAACAGAATATAATTCTTACACAGAGACATTACAAATACTCTTGCCTATCTATCTGAAATATGGATAGTGAGCTCTAACTAACCCTGAGTAGCTAGATATTCTCAGAAAGAGTCCTTCTTTCCTACCAGCTATGCATACTGATAGAGAGACCGGTAACGGGAGTGTAGTAGAAGAAAATGTGTATTGATATTGATCAGCTAGGGATCTCCATGTTCCAGTAACACTCAACAGCCCTTTACATTGTGTAAAAATTATGTTTTACCAGTGTTCATATACTTGTGAAAATGACATTCAATTTGCAACACATTTAAATTACTCAAACATTTATTTTTAAGGCATCAACTGGAAGTGATCAAGTTAGGAAACATCTGAGTGCTAATCAGGAATTAGCTAACTGTCAACCTTTTCATATAGGCACACATTAGAATGAGGCCTACTTCAAGTAAGTGCAACAATTATGGATCATAATGAGATTGATGAAGGGTCTTATAATTTCTACTGATTTTATCCTATATATTTAGAATCTTATTTGTAATGAAAATTTTTTATATATCCAGATCCTAGAAAATATTATTTTATTAGAAAGCAGAACGCATGTAGAATGTGCTCTTCATTTATAAAGAAATAATTTATATATACTATGCAGAAAAAAAATACTAGTTGCAGGAAACACCTTAATTTAATTCTATTTTAGTTGCCTTGTAAATTCTGCACATGCTATATTTCTACAATCAGCACATACGTAATAGTCACTGGCAATACATTTCTCAGAAATCAAACGTAATTAAAAAAAATAAATTGAGAGTGCTACCTGCCCCACTGAAAAATATGGAAACATCTAATGTCTTATTTTAAGATGTCTAGTTGATGTGAAATTGAAATCGAGACTGCTCAAGATTGTCTGCACATTTTAGATTGTCCTGTATTACACTATATAGGATGTGTTAAAACATGCTGAAATAAGGATGTAAGACTGGGATCATAAGACAACAATACAAGATTTGCATCTCATAAGACCATCCCAAGAGAAAAATACATGTAAATAAATAAGACATCATGACTATCAGAAAAGAGTCTTGAAGAAATCCTAGCAGAAATCTCTTTTTTTCATATGTGATTACTGGTCAGCTTTGTATTTTCTTGAGGCTGCACATTGTTAGTAAACAAAATTTTGACTGATCAAAATTAATCTGGGTTTGCTACTTAGATATAAAATGTTTATCAGTGACATTTGAAAATTCAGCACGTTAAGGTCCTGATTCAGGAAATTACCTAAGCACAAACTTAAATCCATCCCCATTTAGCCAAGTACTTATCCCCAAGCATAAGAGCTTTGCTGAATATGAATGAATTGCTAAATCAGAGCCTAAGAGCTCTCTTCTGTCTTTAGATGTATCTATTATCTTCTTCAAATGCTTTGGAAACTCTATAAAAATTGGGAACACAAAGTAACCTTGACTTATTGGACCAAGACATACATGGATGACTTCCATAGCTGTCATTGATCTCTCAGCATTTAAGAACATTTCCTTCCACATAAATGAACTGTTCCTTCATATACCTCCAATGAATATGGCTTTTTTCCCCAGTGGTAACTGGCATGCTATTTTTTTCTTAGTCACTTATTTTATTTTTTAGCAATTATTTGCAGTAACCATTACAGCAAACTCCCGCTTTCCATTAATTTATAGTTTCACTATGTTCTTCTTATAACATCTGACATTTTTTCCTTTCTATTTTTTTAAAAAATGCCCACAAAAAGCATAATGTCAAATGTCAGTGGTAGCAGCTGTTCAGCTTTTCTAGAATTAGTTCTACTTGTTAAGACAGAATGTTCCTTCACATACTTCACAACAAGCCAGTGTGCCCTTGTCTGTTTTCCCGGGGCTATTCATTGGCATGAGTCTCTTGGAGGATGTACAGGAGTGAGAATTTTGGCATCACAGGTCACTGCACTAGGAGCTTTAGGATGAGCAGAGCTTGTGTGCAGCTACAATGGTTCTATCATCTGTTCCCTGTTCCCATGCCTGTGCATGTCAATCACTCAGGAACACTGTCCCTCTTATGGCAGAATAGTTTAAATAGCCAACACAGGGAATCTTAAAATCTTTTAAAAAAGCAACATTTGCCATCAGTTCCCATACATCTGATACACCACCATTGTTGCCTTACAGTGCAAACATCAGGATAACACCAAGATTCATTGATTGTCCCATCTTGTAGAAATAACTTTTGAAGCATGACTTTTGTGAAATTGCAAACTTAACACCAAGGTAATATACACATGCTGGACAGACAAACATTTTGTTTTAAGCATTTTCCTGAAATGTATTATTGATACTCACAGGTATGCAGCTTTTCCTTCTTCTAGTTCTTTACTCTTTCCACTGGAGCCACTCTTTTTCCCGCAAATTCTCCTAGTGATGCACATTAGCAATCCACATTGCCGTAGGAAGAAGCAGCTGATGTCAGTCACCACAAGGATTAACAAAAGGGCTGCTACTCCTAGGCCAATGACTGCACCGAGCCCGAGGCCATTAAAAAGGGTGTCTTAAAAACAAACATAATATTAGATTTTGTAAATACAGTTTCTATTGGAATATAACATTTTTGTTCTAACAATTTAAGGAAATCTTGAACTAAAAAGAAAAAGGAAACCCCAATCTCATAAAGGAACTAATTTTAAATAAATGTGACTAATCAGGCAAATAAAATTAAGCATGCAGATAAATTGCTGCAGGAGCATCGTCCTAAATATATAATCTTTCTGGCTTATAATGTTTTCCTTTGAACCAAATTCTACACATGTGTAACTCCCGTGGAGTTAAAGGGGTGTTGCCTATGTGCAAATGAAAGTAGAGATTAGAAATGTTAAGGATTAAAAAATTTAGCCCCAAAATATAGACGATTTTGAGATTAAGTTCAGGTGTTTGAGAACACGCTTAGCTGAAAAATAAAGAAGCTTTTTAGAACATGTGTTATCTAACCGATAATTTATTTTATCATATCATATAATTCTACAACAACAAGGAATCACAATGTTAACATGGAAACCCATTTTAACCATTATGCAAACTCAGTTTTTAAACTGAAAATTTAATAAAACACATAAATTGTGAAGTTACTTAAATAGGATTATTTTACATTGAGAAGGAGGCTTCAAAACCTGTATTTTCCCCTTAAAAACCCAGGTTTGAATTAAAATAGAAAGAAATGTGTTAAAAGAAGTAAACATGGGCCTTAATCCTGCAATCATTTACACACATGAGTCTAAGAGAAATCAATAGAACTACTCGTATGAGGAAAGGTATGTGTGGTCTTAAATATTTGCAGGATCAGGGCTTTGTCTTGCTCTCACCTGCATCTTAAAAAAACACTTAAAAAAATTGTGAAAAAAACTAATTTGTAGTGGATCTGAATGCCTATATTCTAGAGTCTGAGTCAAAGCTAATTTCCGGATGTACACATCTCTTGGGAATGGCTTTTTAATGGAAATGCAGGATAAATTGAATTTTAGATTAAAACCTACCAGGTGAGTGTGTGTGTGACAGAATCCATACATAAACTGACTATTGCTATGCTTCTCATGATAGAGTCCATGAGTAAATTACACAAGGGAGTACTAAATAGCACACAGCAGCGTGTTGTTGCTTTTTCTGTGCTATCTTGCCTAGCAATGATGTTCCAGATATTCAGTCAGCAAACTACTGGTACCCTCCCAGCTGCTAGACTAAGGGCAGGATTTTGTTTGACAGTAGTATAAACAAGCGCTGCGACAACACAGAGCAAAATGTATAATCACAAACCGGCAAAGACATTGACAGTGCTTTCAACTTTCTCTCTCCACTTCTCTACCCCATCAGCACTGCCAATATACCTTGGACCAATTTTCATTAAAGCATATATTTTGTAGATGGATTTCTATTTTTTGCTTAATTAAATTGCTTAACTAAAATACAATGTATTTGGTCTTTATAATAAGTTGATGTTGCTTGTATATATTAAATCACTCATTATTTTAATAGGAATAGGTGCTTCATTAATGTATGTTATTCGGCTCTAAAAAGGCTGTTTTAAAGGGAGCTGGGTTTTTTCTAATTCTGTTGCAATCAATGTCATACCATTCTGTATGGGTTATTTGATTATAACACTGTTATTTAGAAGTTTATCATGCAATAAAACAGAATTCAGTATTTTTCCTTTTGAAGTCTTTTCCCAAAAAGCTTAACATAGAAAGGAAAACACTAGATAACAGCTACACTGCTGGCATAGCCCCAATGAAAATAATTCATCATTTATGCAATGTCCTTGCCAGCAGTCTTGAAATCCTGACATTTGAGATGAGTTAGTTTCTTTATTTTTGATGTAAAATTTCCAAGTTAAATGTTGCGAAGCGTGACTTCTGATACCTGAACACATTAGATAAAGACTGACATGCCCTGACTTATAGTACCCCTGTAAGTCTGAAATGCCTATACACCCAATGGGTAATTTACATACAAATATATTTTGAATTAATAATTATTATAAGAATTATATAAAAATTATATAAAATTATAATTTAATCCAGATGGTCAAAAAGACTGAAATTTGTACACACTCAGACATTATAGAAAACATAGATTTTAATAGTGATGAAACTAGCAGAGTCCTACAAAATTAATGAAGTTCTAGAGAAATGGTTCTAAATACCTTCAGAATTTAATATTAAATGAGATCATTTCTATACAGTTTTGAACCATCCTATAGAATTTTGTGGAGCAGAAATTGTGCCCAATAAAAAAACAAACAAAAATCCACCCGTCTCTGGAAAGAGTCTCATTTTATAGGTCTTTTCCATATGGAGCTAAAATTCCCACACACCTTTATTTTTAAATCTTAACCAAGTATCATGATGTCAACAGAGAATAATGTGTGTCAGACTTTAGCCAGCAAAGACAAGCAGGCACCCAGTGATTGAGGAGACTTCATAATTAATTCTTCCTGATCACAAAAACTCAGCCATCTGAGGAAAATGCCTATTACAGCATCATTGGTGTCCTGCACAAGGATATTCTGGCAATTGTTTATAATTCAAGATTGGCTGAGACATCTTCTGAGTCATTAATATTTGTTTGATGTATATCTGTCTGCCTCTTTGTGTTACAGAAGTTTCCCCTTCATTTTCAGCGCCCCCCTCCCCAATTGAATATTTGTAAATACATGCAGATGCAAAGGATCTGAATAGGTAGGTATGCCAGGAAATGAAAAGTGCTGTATGTTAATCAATGTATCACTCCAGTCTCATCTGGTATCAGAAAAAGATCTATGTCTCAGGAGAAGGCACTCTCATTATTGGTAAAATTCATACAACATATTATTTATTGTGATGATTATATTTCCTTGCACAAACATCTTTTGGAGAGGCAGCATTAACCCCAGTGGGGCTGTGATTCTGGGAAGCCTGGCACTGGCCTGTGAAAGGGAAGAGGAGGGTCCTTATTCTCTCCCCCTTTGACTAGGTATAGAGGGGCTAGTCACTCCTGCCCTTACGAAGCTGTGAAAAGTAGGTGCTGAACTTCCTGAAACAAAAATGTGAAAAAGTCCATGAAATATTTCATAATTTTTCACCATTTTGTATAACGCTAATGGCATCCCAGCATGCATCACTGCAGTTCTCTGAACTACTGTCCTTTGTGATGGAATAGACCAAAATGTGTAAGTGTTCATCACTTCATCATGAGCTATGACTTCAATAGCGATTCTGGAAATACATCATCCTTACTCAGAATATAGACTTGGACTGTGCTTCTGAGAGACTCAAGGGAACTTTCCAGATGTGGATCTCCCTCAATCCGTACAAACACAGGCTGAACTTCACGGCCCTTAACCAATTCTGGAACCCAAGAAGGGTCTGGGGATGGCTCATGGGGCCGAGTGCTCAAAGACCTGTTCAGTTGAAGGAGAAGTGACAGGCCAAAGCTGGGAAAAGGGATTCACATTCATTGTCCCCCTGCAGCTCAAGGAACGTAGCGATAATACTCCCTATGACTGCATTATCTTTCTGTTTAACCCCTATAGCCCCAGACCAGCCACAGCTAAAAAGAGTATCTAGTAGTGATGCTCCAATGGGAACCAAGAGCGAGGGGTGCTGAGACTCCCTCTGTGATGGTTTCTGGGTTATAGCAGGATTCACCAAGCTTAGGAGGCAGCCCTTGTAGTTTGGTCTACAGGAACTGGGCAAACCCACTCCCTTCCCCTCACTGGAACAATGAGGGCAAATCTGCATGAAACAATCCTCAAAGTTCATCCTCTCACGTATCTGCCAAATGATTTACTGCAGAAGATGATGATGTGGACCGTAAGATGTGGCATACTGGTTCAGACCTAATTTCCATCTAGCCAAGTATCCTGACTCTGACAGTTGTCGGCACCAGATGCCTCAGAGAAAGGAAAATGAAACTCTTTAGGCAATAATTATATTGTAATCCATCTGCAGAATTTTCCTCTTCCAACCCATCTTTTAGTGTTCATCTTATATCTTGAGGTACTGTACAAGGTTTATTTTTTGTAATTTAAAGTGCCTGGGGAGGGTCACTTTCCACATATGAATCTCTAATACTTTTGTGAAAGTGTATGCTCCATGTATCAGAATCTAACTTTAGTTTGAAAATTTTGGATTCAGCATTATTATGTAGCAATGAGTTCCACAGGTTAATTGTGAATTGTATATGCAGTATTTCCATTCATTAGTTCAAAATTTGCTCCATACAGTAAATCTTTCTTGTTTTGTTTCCTCCTTGCCATTCCTTAGTTTCTGTTTGCTTTGACCCTTTCCTTCCCTCACCTCTGACCCTTGCTTTTCTGGTGGCCTCCCCTTTTCTTTTCCATTCATTCTATCTCACCTTTTCTTCCTCCTAATACAGCGATCATGTGATGCCTCTCTTGTCCTTGGTTTCCTGACATCTGTGCCTTTTCTGCCCCTTTTATTCCTTCATGAAGACTTATTTTTATACTACTTGCATGCGAGGGTCTAATCCTTGCCCCTAGTTGACAATTGTCCTCATTTTGTTTCTGCACACCTATCTCCCTGGCCTAACCTGAGGATAGTGGCACCAACTCCACCAAAATCTGAGGCTGGACTTGGCCGTGATGCTATAGGTTTGCCATCATTGCTTTTCTAATACTGATGGACCCCTTGTCCTATCCTGTCATTCCTTACTATGGACATTTGCAAGAATTTAATGTTAATTCCTAAAAGTGCATCTGTTTTTGCCACTTTTTTTTTTCTGTTTCTGAGTTATAGTTTAAGGGTGAGATTTTTCAGAAGTGACCAGCACTAGTTTAACTCTGCTCCCATTGAAGTCAATGGGACCCAGCATTAGCCTTATTCAGCTTACAGTAAAGGCAAACGGGACACTTTTCAAAATGTTCCATAATGTATTACATGGACTTAAAGTGCCAGTTGCCTTCTGTGATGAGCTACAATAGTAATATATTTTTACATTCCTGACATGCATGGCTTCCCTAGTATATTGCACATTTAATACACATCCTATTAATTCTCTGTTAATTTGAGTGAATTGAGTCTGAACATATTTCTTGAAAGGTTTATTATATACCCATCTTTAGTAATCGAACCATAACCATACCTTTTAAAACACTGATCTGAAAAAAATATATATATTTGCCATGCATTTTGATTGTCATTTGTCAAATCAATGCTGCTTTTAGTATAATATGCTTTTAATTGCACAGAATGTGGCATAAAGTATATGATATACATTAACGTCATGATAATGAAAGGAACTGCCAAGTTCAAAAAAGCACCGCGTGCATCCACTTCTTCAAATAAGTACTTATCAGAGGACAATGATGCATGAAACTTTCAGGATTTTAATAATAAAAGTGGTGCAAGTTCTTAAAATAAATGGTGAAAAGTTTTGGCAATCTCTAAACTCTTCAGTACTGAACTGTATTTTCAATATCTTGTAATACTTTTGTTTAGCATCAGAGTAAAGAGTTTTAACTAAAGTAGGTGGGAGAGAAACAGAGGAATTTGGCAATTAAATCAGAACTTCTTCCTAAGTAGGGAGAAATTAGTGGAAATACTTAATTTTGTAGACTCCAACTGAGTATTTATTGATTCCAAAACTTGTGCTTTATGCCCACCTCTGAAAGTAGTTACTACAGGTATTCTAAAGGCTGTTTTCACTTGAATATGCAGGCACAGCTGTACAAGCACAATTCATAACGGTCCTCTACATCCAGAACATAGAATCTATTGCTTGACCACAAGGGGATAGCATTCTTACATGCAAAACTTGTGTATTTAGATAGTTTGTGTGTGTGTAAATTCTATTGCTTGCATGTCCAGGTATCAGCTGTATATCATGCCTTCAGTGATAAAGCACAAAAAGTACATATGAAGGTGCTTGTGCGCAAAATTGTACATACACAAATGAAACTTGAGACCCACCCCCCCATAGGAAAAGCCACCTTTGCACTTACAACTGTTTTTATTATTTTTTTCCTCAATTGCAGATTAAAAATATTGCAGCTGATACTCCAATGCCCTCAACTTGCAGTTATTTATACCAGTGCAAAGTGAGTGCAATGGTGTAAAAGCCTACCATTCTGATGTAGCATTGTACACCCATTTTGAACTGGGTAAATAATTGCACAAGATGTAGGGCAGTGGAGAGTCAGGACTATTTTGTTATGCCTAGAATCCACAAATTCCTTCAAAATACTACCAAATAAGGCAGTAAGTGGAAGGAATTACCTTGTTTGCCTTCTCTTTCATGCTGTCCTCTTGTACTCATTGCAACAGAAGTTGTCCATGATGCCAAATGGCTGGCATCCCCACATCAAATATCCTTAAAAAGAGTATCTAAAGTCACACTGGATATTGTTATTGCATCTATAAAGGCTCTGGGACTTAGCTTTCATTTAATGGCTTCCAAGTCTTATTTAGTTCATTATAAACAATTGCTTTTGATTAAAAAAATAGTATCTTTTGACAGGCATTCAAATAGCTAGAATGTAGTACTGCGTTATTTCAAACACATAAGAATATAATGCTGAATATAATCCTTTTGTAGACTGTAAAGCTGGACCTTATAAGATTCATGTGTTAGGATTTAACGGTTTAGGGCTAGACAGTGCAACTCTTACTAATGTTAGTGAGTAATTAATGAATAGTACAATGGAATTCAGCTGGTACTATCTGTGTGATAGAGTTCAGCAGAGTGAGGAAGACTTATGGAACTTTATCTTTTACATTAGACTCATAAATTATTACCTTTTTTTTAGAATTAAGATTACATATTCCATTTATTCCTCCTTGCTAGGGGACTGCTCCTGCCCTCATTGCAGTCAATAACAAAATTAACAATTATGTATGATTGAGGACTAGATTCTTAAATACCTTTTATTCCCATTAAAGAATAAAGCAAATACTGTCTAGTTCTCTAGTCTCTGAGCCACTACACTTCACTATCATTCCTTGCCAATGTTATTTGGATTTTCCTGTGTCTTTTATGTCCAATACTGATAGAGACAGAAGTGTGCAGAGGTGCAAAAGTATTCTAATGAGGGGCCTAGAAGGAAATCACATTTGTCCAGGTCCAGGCAGTAAAATAAGAAAATGGTTTTGAATCTTCAATTGCTTCTATTGGGCATTAAAGCATCAATACATCTTTTTTCTGGTCAAATTCTGTGTTACTGTTGATGGGAAAGTATATATGTGCTTGCCAATGCTGTGACATTTTCACATGCAAATCAAAAGAAAACAATGATGTGGCTGAGTTTAATTTGAATGACTTGGATAGTGAGATTATATCTTACTCAATACTTCATGAATATGAATATTTTGGAGTCTGAAAGGCCAGTACTTGGACAGTTATCACAATTTACTCTTTCCTTTCACAGTCATACAGTTTTGTTAAATATAACTTTCATGAGCAAATCTAGAGATATAAGGTGGGTGAGGTAATATCTTTTATTGGATCAACGTCTGTTGGTGGAAGGGACAAGCTTCCTAGCTTACCCAGGCATTTTCTTCAGGTTTAGGATACAAACTCAGTGGCCCAGCTAAATATAAGGTGGAACAGATTGTTTAGGGTAAGTAGTCTACAAATATTGTAAGAGCCCACTGAAGGTGCAGTGGTCCATTAACACCACTGGAGTCAAAGGATGAGGAAGGGGGTTAGTGGGTTACAAATTGTTGTAGTAAGCCCTAAAACCAGTGTCTTTATCAAGACCATAATTGTTGGTGTCGAGAAAAAAAAATTGAATTTAAGTTCCCAGGCTCGTCTTTTGAAAGTGTTCTGCAATTTTTCTTTGAGGATGAGGACTGATAGGTCAGATATGGAATGATCAGTTTGTGAAAAGTGTTCATCCACAGCTGATATGGTATTTTTTTGTCCTTTTATCATTTTTCTGTGTGAGTTCATGCAAATCTGCCATTTTACTACAGCATAGCTCTTATTTACTAGTGATCTATTGGAGACATTCCTGTCCTAGCTATCTTTTTTGTGGCAGTTGTCACCTGAGAGGTTGATGATGACTTCAGTTTGACAAAAGTATATTGTATTTTTCTCTTACTTCTTCTTTGCTATATGTTTCTATTTTGTAAACATTATCAATAATTAATTATTGCTGCATTATATTTGGATATACACATACAAATGATCTATAAAATTGAATATTTGAGCATAGTGCTGAGATTCAAGACCATCTGAGGTCTTGCACAGTTGTAATTGTTTTGTAAAATAGAACTAGAGAGAGAAAATTTTAAAAAAGCAATTACATAAACACCTTATAATGAAAGAGAAAAGCAGTCCTGCTTACCCCTTCAGCAAGTCAGGAGCACCTTCCTTACTCCCCTGACCCCTGCCAGCAAATAAATCATCTCTGGCCAGTAGCTCCTTTTATGTGAGCCTACTGGACTCCAGTTGGCTGCTTTCCCGCAGCCTCTCTATGCAGCCTGGAGGTCCCACCTCTACTGCTCTTTCGTGGGGAGGGGTGAGGTAGGACCTTGAGGACTCCAGCAGGGGGCTTCTGGGCCTAGTACGCCCTCTCACAATGACTAATTATGCCCTGTGTTGCTTGATATGTTCAGCAACACTCTGATTCTGACAGTCTTTGTGAAACAAGAGGACCATATAACTCCTTCTGCTGTACATATATTGTGAATGTTAACCCAAACTCTTTCTTTGTCATTAAATGACAGAAAGTCAAATGCCTACCATCTTAGATAAACCCAGTAATAAATTAGCTCATTACTAGTTATGGCCATAAGCCAGCTAACACTGAAGTCAGTTGCATAACTCCTATTGGCTTCAATGACAACAGGATCAGATATGGAAGTATGTGTTTTAAATGACAATGTGGGTGAAGAAAGGGTTGATATTTTCAGTTTCATAGTTGAGAGTGTCAGTTTTAGAGCTGACAAGTTTCTGAGCTGTGAACACCATAAATGATGCTGATCAAGAATATTATGCTTTTCCCTTAAATCCAAGAGAGTCCTTCCTTTGAATTATATATATACCATAATTAGCTCTTGTAGAAAAACAGTCTTTCCAAATGCATTTGTCCTCTTCTTTTTAGGCAAGGATTGTCCCTTAATGACCCTTTTAGCCAAATGAGTTATTAGGGCTTAATTCTCCTTTACCACTAAAGCCCCTTTTCACCATTCTGGCAATGTAAAAGGATCTAAAAGCGGATATAAATGAAATAGCCAGAATGGCATACAGGGACTTCAGAGTCTAGTTCAAGGATGTCTGTCTGATAGCTCTTGAGGGTGATTGTACTAACAAGAAAATCTATATATTATTATTAATTGAAATGCATTCCTGGAGCCATGGCTTTTGGTACTTAGAAAGAAGACTGAATTATCACGGGCACCTCAAAGGCCCCCCACCCCACCAGGAGCACTTCTACTCTGACCTGGCAGTACTTCATGAATCTGTGGGTCCTTCCTTTCTGCAGTTGCTCAGCAGCTCCCTCAGTGGATACCTGTTGTGTCACAGGGGAGGAAGAAGTAAGGGTATATCTACACCACAACATAAGCCCAGAGTTCAAATTCAGGCTTAACCCTCTTCTGGATACACATAAATTGCACTAAACCAGGGCTCAGTCTCAAGACATCACTCTGCTGGAGGGTCCGAATCTGAGTCAGGTCAAGCCCTATTGCTTTGCAATATAGATGCAGTGCTACTGGACTTGTGCTCTGGGAGTCCACCAAAATTATCCCACAATTGCACAGAGACTGAATTTCTTTGTCCTCTGGAAAGTCAAGTTGGGTGGACAGTCAAAGTTTCCCACACTGCACTACAAACTAAGAGCTACAGTAGCCACATATTGGAAGAGTAGTGGGCAGTCTGGAATACGGGTGGTTAAATTTTGGCCTGCATAATGCAGTGTAGATGCCCTTTGTTTTTAGTGCAGTGTGGGAAAACTTGACTGTCCACCAAACTTAACTTACCAGAGGATTTTGGCCAATGCAATTGTTGGATACTTTTGACAGATTCCCATAGCACAAGTTCAGTAGGATTGGGGTTACGATAGAGTGTAGACACTCAAGCTTCAGATTAACAAACTCAGGATCTGCTAACTTGTGTTCTTCTAACCTTCTTCTTGGGCTTTTGTTTTAGTGTAGACATACCCTTGGTTGTTCAACTGCTTGCTTCCCTGCTAGATTGTAAGTGCACCAGACACAGCCAGATAGACAATTGACTAGTTCTGCCCGGGCCTAGTGCCTAGCAAAGAATTTATCTCCTTTTGCACAGAGCCATCTAGGGCAGGCCAGAAGAGGTGGAAAGGACAAGAAGCTGAAAACCCATCAACCAATTATCTGATTATCTTCCCTGGAGCAGGGTGCCTCTAATTTTTGTCAGCTATGTACTAGCTGGAAAAAAAAACCTGATCACCACATCCTTCAGAGTGCTGATTGTGGCTCCGTGGCCTTCTTGAAATAATATTTTGGCTGAATATAATATGGCTGAAAAGGTTAATACCACTGGTCTAGTTGGATACTCAATTCTATCTCTACTGTCATTGCAGAACTTGAAAGTCTTACTAGGGCTAGTGAGACTGACAAGTATGAATAACATTATTAACATTAATTATGTCCAAGAGAATGCTGTGTGTCTCTCCTTAAAATAAACAAACACAGAGAGAGAGAGGAAGAATTCATTATTTACTCCAGTGATCGGCAACCTTGGCACGCAGGACCAGAGGGTAAGCACCCTTAGCGGGCCCTGCCGCTTTGTTTACCTGGCGGTTCACCAATCGCGGCTCCCACTGGCCGCGGTTTGCCATCCTGGTACAATGGGGGCTACAGGAAGCGGTGGCCAGCACCATGCCATTTCCCACAGCCCCCATTGGACTGGGACGGTGAACCGCGGCCAGTGGGAGCCGCAGTCGGCAAAACACCAGATAAACAAAGCAGTGGGGTACATTAAGGGTGCTTACCCTGTGGTCCCGTGTGCCAAGGTTGCCGATCCCTGATTTACAATCTTCCTCAGAACATTCTCTGCCTTGGGGAAAAAGCCAGATTTTAAAAATTCACATCTCATCTATCCTGCAAAAACAATGTTTTTTGACAAGTGCATCTATACGAGTGCACATGAATTTACTGAGGAGAGAGGAGATAATCTGATGGGCAATATCATGCCATCAGCCTTTAAACAGGCCTCCCCATTGACCTCAATTATACATTTGCTTAAATAGCAATGACACAATAGTGATCAATCTAAAGATAATGCAAAATAAAGAGGTAGACTATTCTGAGAGTGTAGCTGAGCTATTAACAAGTTTTGTCACAATTTTTACTCTCTTCATCATTAGGAAGTGACACCCATCACCTAGACAGATTCTGAAATACAAGGTGGAATTGAAATTGGTCATTAAACATATGTCCAAATGTTTGATCTTTGCAGTTTTTATTTCGGGGTTAATTTACAAATGGGCATGGTACCGTAGCAACATTTATTAAGAGTAAATATTTCTGGCTTGTCCCTATTGATTTTATAACCTGAAAGAAGACTGCAAAAAGATTGCAGAAAATCACATTGAAGGAGAGTACTAGGGTCTTAAAGAAATAGGGACAGATCATCAGTGTTAAATGCTAACACAGAAACAGCATCTTTGAGTCCTGTATGTGTTTAACTTCAATGGGAGTTTCAGTTATGCAGGGTTTGCAAGATCTGGCTTTTAATATTAATGTTTCTTTAATGCATATCCTTACACCAGCTCATGCTGGATGAGGATGAACATGAATTCAATCACTAACACAAAGACTTGAGTTTTAGGCTTGGATTCTCAGCTGCACCAGAACTTCACTCAGCACAAGAAGGGGAAAAGATGGCTCTAAGCCAGCTATATGATCTTGTGAACACTGGAGGCTGCTCTTAGTTACACCCAGCTGCAACAAGGGCCATTCTTCAACTGGGGATCTTTAGAAAACACCCACCTCTCAGAATGCCCTCTTCTCCTTCCTACATGTTTCCTCCACTGGGAAACTAAGAGGGGATAGCGTAGAACCTGCCCAGAATTCCTCCATACTGTATACAAGTGGGGTAGTTTTTGTGTCATGATCTCTACCACTGACTCATTATGTACCCTTGGGTAAGTGACTTAACTTCTGTACTTGGTTTCCTAATTTTAAATTGGAGACAATACCTTTTGCCTACCTATCTCATGGAAGTGTTGTAAGGATCAGCCAACATGTGTGGAGGACTTTGAAAAGGTATGGCTTTATATAAGCGTTGTAGTACTATTAAGTGAAGAAAAAGGAAAATGCCTTTGTCTTGCCAACTGTTGAACCCAAATCATGGGATGTGCACTCTACACAGTTTTGATTAGCAATCTTATACCAGCTGACAGTATTATTCAGAAAGAATACAGTCAGAAGGCCTGAAAGGTGAGAGATGACCTATGTTAATTAATCACTATATTTGAACTGACAAAGCATTTAAGAGTTCAGTGGGATTTTCTGCCTGTTCCCTAAATTTGGGGAAAATACAAATATAGTAGTTGTGAGCTCATCAGCACAATTTAAATTCTAAATAATGTTGTACAATTACTGTAAAACCTAATCTGTACAGTTTTTGTACTGTATAACTATTGGCTACAGAGTGTGATTTTCTTTTTACACAAATAACTACACTGGTAGAATCCATAATGTGAATGCAGTTATATCGATATAAAGGTGCCTTCTACATATTTAGCTTGTTCAAATTTTTCTTATGGCAACATGTTATACTGTATAAAGCACTTTTATACTGTATAGTTAAAGTGGTACAACTCATGCGTGTGTGTGTGGACACGCCCTCAGAGGAGATACAATTCTTTCTGTTTCCAGGGCCACTGAAACCATCTACAGGAAGAAACCAGTAGCAGCTACATAAGTGCTCTTCTAGAAGAGTAGTATAGCAGCCACCTAACATAAGCCAAAATAAGAATGGGGGAAATGGTATATATGCATTTTAGTGATAAAATATTGGTGTTAACTGTTGAAACAAAAATGTGGTCCATGAAGTTCAGAATTCTAGGCAGCCAAATATGATAAAAAGGAAATACTGGACAAGGACAAGAGATTTCACCAGTAATAAAGAAAATACAGATAAAGATGCTTTCATTCAATGTTCTTTATTACAAAAATGGAGACAGAAAGGTTACATAAAATAAAATGGACATTGAACAACAAATGGAAGACATGCATAAGCTTACACATATTTCTGGACGTTATGTTTGTAATGATGCTCAGGGACATTAGATGTACACTATGCACACATTCTTCAGGGAAAAAGATGAGGTGGCAGGAAAAGCCAATGGAGCAGAATGTTGGTGAAACAAGACAAGGATGGGAAAAAAAATTAAAAGTTAATGTTTCACAAATTAATTATTAAAACCCCCAAAACTTTTTGTATTTGGAGTGTTTTTAGAAAATAGAAATTCATACTGATTGTAGCACTTAAAGTATTTTTCATACAAGGAGAGTGAACACAGTGAATTTCATTGAAATAGTACTGAAAATACACAACTGATCAGGTTTGCTTAGCTTGTTACAATTCAGTTAACGTGCATTCTGATAAAAATGACATGCTTAATAAAAATAACTATTTTCCCATGCAAAAAAAGTATACATTGGATTTGTAAAATAAATATTCTATATCATTCATTTTAATAGCATACAATACAGTGTGCCCATAATGCCACATAATAATGTCAATTGTAGTTTTGCTCAGGATTATGTACTATATATACCGTATAAAATAAAAGTATACAGAAACAGATATAACTAACACCAATTTTCAAACCCAGTGCCAGAAAAACTGTTAATTATCCGTAAGTAAATTGCTAATGCCCCAGTCCTGCAAACACTACATATGTGCTGAATTTAAACATATTGAGTAGTCCAACTGTCTTCAATGAGACAACTCAGATTCTTAAAGTTAACTACATGCTTAAGTGTTTGCAGGATTTGGGCCTTATACAACTGCTCCTTGCCTACACACTTTTATTTAATTGTATACATTTTTTTAGAAATATATTATATGATAGATACTAGTTTATAATCAGCTGATGTTTACCAAGTAGAGCTCTAAAATAATCATGCCATTCATGTGTTAATTTCCCAAACCTTAAAATGCCTGAACTTTCAACTATTACTTATAGCATATGAATAGTAAATTGGTACCCATCAAAAGGAGACTGATAACTTATATCATTCATTTGCTGATTTATATAAAATGCACAGGATAACATCACAGGTATGTATACTATTGTCTGTTAAACTTGTATTCTCTCAATTCAGATTCAGTCAGAACAATAATACCATGCTCATCTCCTACAGATTAACATAATTACACTCAATTTAATAAAGTAATTTTACTCTTTATTTTATGGAAAGAGAACACTCCCTCTTCCCCGCTGTAGAAATCTATGTAGACACATCTACACCATTGTGCAGTCTCATGTATGGTATTAGATTTTCTACAAGTTTTCTATGGAGTGATATGATTGAAGTCAAAAATAGTTGAATTATTTCTTAAAAACAAAAAGAGACTATTTTGAAAGTGCATTGGTTAAAGGGATGGCTTTGGAGGAATATTTGGCTTTGTACCATTAAACTTACTCCTGCGAAGGTAGAATATATCCTTGCTCATAGTACCCATGAACGGGATATATGTTACACAAATGAATTGTGGGTTCCAAGAAATTTACTTATATAAAATAGGTTTAAGGGTCTGAAGAAAGATTTATCTTAATGGCCTATTTCTATTATCTAAAGACAGCTAACATTTATCATTAGAGAATAGTTAGAAAATATACAGGTTTTCTATGGGTAAAATCCTGGTCCCATCAAAGTTAACAGAAGACAACAGCAGAGACAAAAAAAAAAAAAAAAATCAAATACCATACATTACAGTGTTAAACTACTCCCCAAAAAAGTTTTAAAAAATGACTTGACATTATAAGGAAACTGACTCTGATTGTTTAATTTAAATTAAGATGGTTAAAAGCAGCATATTTCTTCTGCATAGTAAAGTTTCAAAGCTGTATTAAGTCAATGTTCAGTAATAAATTTTTGAAAGAACCATAATGTTTTGTTCAGTTACAAACATTTCAGTTATGAAGAACCCCCATTGCTAAGGTGTTCATTACTCTGATGTTCTACTGTATTAGCCCTCTCATAAACTGGTTTTACACTTGGAGTTGTATTTCAACACATTATGAACAATGACAGGAGGACATTGGGTGACAGGATCATGATTCTGGATTTGGCTCAGAAAATTATCATGCAGCTGAATTTGGTTATTAGCATACTATATATCTATTATACTATTCCATAAGTTTAAATATTGTAAATGTCATTCTCTGTTTTTTTAATAAAGATAGTTTATATTTCCTGGATTTTACTTCAATGTGGTCAGCTCTCTAAATCCATTATAGCTTTGAAATGGAACTTTACTGTGATATTTGTTTATATTTAGCTAGCAACAAAATTTGCTATTATGCATACAAAAATGTAAACATACAAAAATACAGATCAACACATTTTATTACTAATGTAAAATATAGGTAGCTTTTAATGTGTAGTATTATGCTGTTTTTATTTCTCTTTTTAGCCCAGTGTTTTATATTCCAATATTTCTATTGTTATAAATAAACCATTTTAGTCTGGCTTGTACTCCCATTATATAAATCATTTGGCTAATAAATTATTTGTACATGCTTGTAACTTGTCAAAATTCAGGAAGCAAAAAAGATACAAAGGAAACTGCTTTGGGGAAGAATACAATCACAGACTTTAAAAGTTTTTAAACTGTAGCACATCTAGAATGAAGAATACTAAAACTACTGTTGCTTTGCGTAGCATCACAATATTATGGTGGTTTTTTGTTTTTTTTTTAAAGTTCTCTGGGTCACTAATTAGGATTTCAGTCTCAAATTTAGTAGAAATGTAATTTAGGGCTTTAAAATTATGTTAAATGAAACAATGTCTAGGTACATGATAACACTGGGAAAATATTACATTTTCAATCATAAAAGCTAAAAGCCTTTTTAGAATAACTATATTTCAAGAATAAATGTACTTATCTAACATTTAAGTCCTAATGATAGCAATGTATCAAATTAAATCTGTGCAGATCTATATGTCACTTAACTTTAGTTTGAGTTATAATCTGAAAGCTGGTAAGTATATAACTGGCAATTATTATTTCATCAGTAAGCACTTCCATTCTCTCTACTTCCCCACTCCTTGTTGTGAGAAAGCATGATGTTACAATTTATTGTACAATAATCCTACTTTACTAATGTTTTAAGGATAGGTTTCTCAAACTATATTACAGACCAGTACATACATGTCTATATTTTCCCAGGAAACTACTGTGTGACACAGTCTGAGTTATACACCAAGAACACAGTGGGCTTGATTCTCCTCTTACTTGCACTGGCTGAAAGACAATGTAACCTTATTAGGCCAGATCTTTGACCCCCATCTGGCAACACAGAGCAGCTGTAACAACAGCTTAAGTCACCCTTATTCATCCCTGCTGTAGAAGGTATGACCTGGGGAAAAGTAGTGGGGTCAGATGTCCTTATGCCCCATGAATCCTCAGCTGTACTAAGCAGCTAGCGGTAAATTACTAGTAGACCTGAGATTTCTCTAATTTAACCTGGTGATTGCTCCAGTGCCTAGTTAATCCCCGGAGCCTTTATTTTCCAGGATGGAAAATGTTTTCAGTGCTCACTCACCACCCAAATGGAGTAAGCGAAAAAACAAACCCACCCAAAACTCCATTATCACAAAGAAACAAAAAATGGGGATTTGGTATCCGAATGTGATGATTTGGTGCCCAGGAATGTTGGTGCCTGGGGTGGTTGCTCTGATTACAGGCCCCAACTGTTTGCCCTGCTCCCAGGTTCAGGGGAAGAAGTACAAGTGACATAAAGCTTTCCCATTGTCTCCACTGCCTATGGGAACTATGACATAAATATGCCTCCTTGGGGTAATGGAATCCAGTTTGCCTCCCAAGACACAGATTTAACTCCCTTTAAGGTTTAACTAAGTTTTCCATGAAGCTTCAGTGGGTCTTTAAATAGCTTCGAGTTCATCAGATTCTGTGTGCCTGCTCATCGTAAATGTCTGTCTGCAATTTCAGAACTGCTTGTTTTGATAACAGAGGAGTACTTCACACAGGGAAAAAGGAGAAGGTAAACTGTTTAGAAACAAACATTTTGCTTTTGCATATGTGTCTTTAGTAGGTTTTTGTTTTGTTTTTTAAGAGGGAAGAACAAAGAAAATATATGATATATTACACACATTAAAAGAATGTTAAAGTTGTAAATCAAGCACGCAAAACTTAATTCAACGGCAAAATTAAAGTTGCCTATGCCTAACACTATGATAGTATGTAATTATATTATTAAAAACTATTTTTTGCAAAGGACGCTTGCCTCATTCAGTCCAGAGAATGGCTAAATAAGCAGCTATTCAAAATTTTGTTTTCGCTTTCTTGTTCAATATGTGACCCTAGGACTTATTTACTGCACACTATTTAAATCCTGCTCTGAAGACATAATTATTAAATTTCCTCATGAGCTATTCTATGGTGCTGATTAATATAATGTCTGAGTGCTTCACAAAGATTAATAATTTATTTTCCTAACATGCCTGTGTGGTATTATTATATGGGGATCAGAGATACAGTCAGATTAAGGCAGATTGCTATTGTCTATGTGGACTGTCACTAAAGGGACACTTTTCCCCAGTGTATTTTACAACTGTTTGCTGAGAGAAGAGAAAACTTGAAACTCAGAAATCTCAGGCTTCATCTGAGATGAGCATGCTTTAGTGGTCACAGATCTCTCTGCACTTTCTCCCCACCAAAACTGATCCCTTCTGCCTACTGCCCTCCCGCTTGCCTCTGTCCTGTCTCTCCCACCCTTAGCTCTTCATCTGAGTCTCCTCCATGCCATATGGGTCCCTTCCCCAGTCCCAATCATCTTCCGTAGGCAATTCCAGGCTTCCCATCTGAGTCACAGTCTTCACTCAAACACCATTCCCAGGCCCAGTCTCTGCAACTGGGCTCCTCAGCCAAGAACTCTCTAGGCACCTTGCCCAGTAAGTCCTAGCATCCCACTGGCCCAGGATTCTTATCAATCTTAGTATCCACTCACATCCCATTAGGTCTTCCAGTACTCCTGTCTTCCTCTGACTCCCAGTCCTATTCTCCAGTCCCAGTCAGTCCCAGTCCTCCATCCTCTCCTGGTTTTCAGTCCCAGTGCCCTCCTCCCCACCAGCTCGCAGCCCCCTTCTCCTTGTCCCAATTTACTTCCTTGACACTGCTCATACAGCTTTTGCTGTCTGCCTTCCAGTCAGCTTGCTTCCTCTTACACAGGGGAAGCATTGAGAGTAGAACAGATAAAGTCTTCCTGCTCTTAAGTCCTGTTCCCCAAGACCAAAGAGGCCACTGGCAGCAGGAAAGAGTATTTGCAGGAAAACTCCAGTTCACACCCTGTATCCTTGGGCTGAAGTATGATCAGCAGAAAGACTCTGAGAATTTAGCTGCCAAACTCAACAAATCTCTTCTGAACATGTGCGGACTAAGATTTTCAGAGGATTATAACTAGGCCAAATTTTGGCATTTCTTCATGGGGAAAGCAAAAGGCACATTCTTGATACAAAGGCAACATGTCTACACATTTCCAATATCTGTCCCCCCCAAAAAAGAGGCACTAGAATTTCTCAGCAAAAAGTTTGTACAATTTTTTTAGCATGGGAAAAGCAATATATTTCCCCCAAATCTTGTTTTCAGAAATGACCGAAGAAAACCTGAAACTTTCTCCCTGAAAAAATCAGCCTGAGCTAGACAGTCACTTAAAATTTTAGAACAAACTGTTAGAATTTAGCAACAGTTATAAGCAACTGAAAACAGGTTCTTAGACAGGAGTGTGTTAGGCAACCTTAACTACAATTAGTGCTAACAACTCCACCTATAATCCAGATAAATATAATAGTTTCTATGAAAAATAATCTGCTTTTTTTTCAGGGCATGATTAAACAGTCATTTCTTGCTTCAGACTCCAACACAGCACAAACACAAGCACGTGTTTTGCTTAAGTTAGGGCGAATCTGAAGTGCCTTGCTGAATTGCGGACAAAAGGCTGAGTTACCAGGAGTAGGTATATTGATGAGAAAGTCTGATTCTCTACTCTTTCACATAAATTTTATGCTGGTGTAACTCCATTCAAATTAATGGAATTACACTGATATAAAAAGGATGGAACATAGTGGGGAAAACAGGTTCAAGGGATGAAACCATCGCTCCATGTAAATCAGTAGGATTTTTGCCATTGACTTCAATGGGGCCAGGATTTCACACAAAGTGGTTTCGGGATCAGACCTTAAGATTCCTAGATATTTCAGTTTATAAAGAGGGAAGTCTTTTTATAAATGCATGTAAGTCAGTCTTGGGAGTTACACATATTCATTTGGGGAAAAGGATATGTTCTTAAAGCACACAAAATTGTAATATGAATAAACTTTAGTATTAAATACCACAAAAGTAGCTAATGAACTGGAATATTTGATAGAAGAAATTCATATATAAATACTTTTTAAAAGGAACTACATGGAGATGGGCAGATATTGGATCAAAACGCTCTAGTGAAAGACACATGAGAAACATGAGAACCCACTGCACTCACAATGACATAAAAGTCTATGCACATGTTTCTTAGGTAAACAAACGATATCTAAGAAAAAAATGAATAAATCATGAACTCAGAAGAACAGCCAATCATTGTCAGTTTGTATTTGTAATGAGACATATGGTTTCTGTGTTGATAAAAAAGCCACTTTCGTTGACAAATTGATCAACTACTTCCATTTTGATATTAATTGGAAATACATTCTTTAGAAGAGCTCCAGAAAGTCTAATTTTTATCCAGGTCTTTATTTATTTCCCCCTTAAAAATAATATTCCCAGGGAAAAGAACAGAGCATGCTGCTTGTCTCAATAATAACATCAAAACATGCACAACAGACTTATGGCTACAATGAAAGAAAAACTAGCAGCATTTTGCTGCCATGATTGGCTTCCATTTTCACCTTTAGTGGCTTCACAGCATCTATCTGCATTGATGAAGATTGTTACAGAGAATGAGTGTAAAAAAAAAAGAAAAATTGAGAAAAAAAGTGGAGAGGTTGTAAAATATGTGAAATAAAGTAAAAAATTAAAAGAAAAAAGCAAAAGTGGGAAAGAAAAAGAGAAAAAGTAATTAATGCAATATTTACACAATGTCAGACAGTCACTCAAAAACAGTCTCTCTAACAGTAAAAACAAATTATGCTGAAAATATTGAAAAAAGTTGGACTTTTTAAAGTGAAAAATGGCATAGAAATGACAAAACTGGATACTAAAATGTTTAATTCACAAAAGAAGTAGCACCTCTAGAGAAGCAAGACATTTCCCCACAATGGCCCAATAATGTGTGTCAACATTACTTTGTTGAAAACACTTTCATGGGCATGAGGGATATTCACTCTCTCTGCTTCAGGACCTAATCCAGCACAGTATTTATGGACATTCTTGGTTTTAAGTGTAGGGGCAGTCTCATTAACCAAGTCTAAGTGTTTTGGTGAATTGGGTCCTCAATCTAGTGTCTCTGTACTAAGCAAGAGCTTAGTAAACACTGGGGTTGCGGCGGGGGGAGGGGAGGACTGAAACCTTTCATTTCAATATATTCATGACCCCTTTTATTCACTTCCACAAAAACTCAAATGAGCTCATCTTTGTTTGGAAGAATGTAGAAAGGGAAAGGGTTATAAATGCTCACATAAAGATGAATTTACTTAAGTACTTATGATACAGTGTTTGACAAACATCCTAAATCAGGAAACAGTCACCTGACTGAAGAAATCAAACACCCAGCATGAATTATAAACTGCGGATACTTGAAGCAATTGTGAAGAATAACCCATAACTGAAATATTTTCATTTACTTTAATTGTCAAACAATTGTGAAAAATGAACAAATTCATAAAAAATGTGTCTGTTGATGGCTCATTCATGCTCACAAAGAAAAACTATGTTTGCTAAATAAATTGATTGTGCAAATTCACCCAACTCTTATGTTCGGACTACCACAAGAGTGCCACTTTGTGTGGCTGGGCTTTGTAAAATTGTTTACTTGGAATTTGAATGAGACTGTTGAACTCATTTCAAATAGGCCACCGAATTAATATTGGAGGATATAGGCTTCCAGACTAGTGGTATAATGCTCCATGTCCAATTACCATCTTCTGAGACTTTTAGTAATCACAAATGCCACTTTCGATGACCATTTCAGTGTACTCTGTGGAGCATTATGTGTACAGCTCCCATTGGTATTTATGGCTGTGACAGAGCTAATTTCAGTATACTATGTTGAATATTTACTTTTCTGGCATGTGATCTATACCCCCAATTATGTAACTTTGTCTGGTAATAGAAAATGTTTATATGTTTGAATTTATACAACTACACATTAAGATTTCTGAGAAAACATGATGAAACAGCAATTAATATAGGGTTATGAATATTGACCAAAATAAGAAAGGTAGGTGGATTTATAGAAAACAATTCAAGTGTAGAAAATCTGGTCTAGAGACAGCAATATCACTGGACATATTAAATTCAACTGACTTAAAAATGTGAATTTTCAAGACTGGTTATTGTGAAAGTAAGAGGAAACCACAAAAATTAAATATAGTCCAAACCAGACTGTTTACATTCCTTATTATAATGATGATTGTAACTATTTCAATGACAGTAGCACCTAAAGACTACAATCAAGATGGGGGCTCATTGTGCCAGGTACTGGACAAAAACATAGTAGGAAATAGTCCCTGCTGTGAAGAGCTCAAAGTCTAAAAAGACAAAAAGACAGAGGGTGGAAGATAGGAAATACTTCTGCCCCACTTCCCTCTTTTGCAGATGTGGAACTCAGGCACAGGAAACATAAGTAACTTGCTCAAGGTCACACCAGAAATCTGTGAGGGAGGCAGGGCTTGAACCTGCAGCAAGCATTATCAATACACTTTAAACTTTGCTTACAACATTAATAACCTGGCTCTCCTGTGCATATGATATTTATAGAAACACCGGACATTCTTGAACTATTCATACAATCAAAAGCCCAAGTACATGAGAATTCTTGTAATAATGAGTGAAAAAGACATAATGTGATAAAACCAACCAGTTACTGAGAATGGGTGCAGCCCTTCATGAGACTAGGTCTGCAGTATTTTATTTTACACAGCGTATATTTTTCCCAGTAATCATGACTATCAGACCTTCTCTAAAGCAACACTTTTCTTCATGAAATATAAAAGAAATCAATCTGGAAAGAAACAGGTTTTTTTTGAGACCTATGGAAGTTACTATGCTAAAATTTTAATATCTAAGAAAATCTTTGACCAGCTTAATTGATTTATGAAAGTTTTTTTAATATAAATCTTTCAGACATACATTTACATCAGAAACATTCTTTCAAATGTCATTCCTAATTTGATACAGTAGTGGACTTTTAAAATTGTAAAGCAACATGCTAGCAATTACATTTAATATGACAGCTAACTTTTGTGAATTCAAGTATTGTATATTTAAATGGTGGTTAAACATTTCAATGTTCTGCTATGCCTAAAAAGCCTATTTTTATTCAAATGATAAGATAACTTTTAAAAACTGCCCCATTTACAGGGAAAAAAATGTGAAAACTATTATGCATATTTTTGTTGAAGTGGAAGTTTTGTGCAATTTGAGTAGGTATGTGCACTCTATTAGTAGTAAGAGTCTGTGGCGGAAGTCATGCCTAGTAGTAGGGGAACACTACTCCACCAGATTTTGACCAAGGAGCCCTCTTGGTTATAGTAAGGAAAGCATCTACTACCTGCAGTCCAGCTAACACTCTTCTCTTCCTGCTTCTCTGTCCCTCCTGGCTTCATGCTGCAGTTCTCCTTCTGGGGATACTGTCCTGGTATAACCCCTCCACAGCAGCGAGCGCAGGTCTGTTTCTTTCTGCTTGCCACCTTGTTGTGCTGAACAGACTCCCTTTTGAGCCCCTCCTCCAACTGGAGCATACCCAGCAGGCCTGCCATGATGGGTCTGCCTGGGTCCACACTTGTTCCTGTCCTCCCTCTCTCTACACTGTGTGGTCTGTCTACCCCATGGACCTCTCCCCTTAAGTTTAGTGCTGGGGTGTCCACGTCAAAGGCTTGCATTTCCCTACCCCAAGACAATAAATCTGCATTCTGATATTTATTCCTTGGCCTATGGTCTATCTAGAACATGTAGGGTTGGAAGGTTAAATACCATTTCAGAATCTGGTGTCTTTCATGGAATTTAGCCAGTGGTGGGGTGTGGTCAGTTATCAAGACTGAGGTTTCCCAGTAGGTAATACTGCAATACTTCTATGGCCCAATTCACCATCAAGGTCTCTTTTTCTATAGTCAAATAGCCCTTCTCGCTGAGAAATAGTTTCAAGCTGATATAGAGGTTTGAATACTTTTCCTCACCCAAATTTCAGGACTCCACTGCCACTTACCCCATTTCTGAATAATATGTGTGGAGTATGAATCATCATGTGAAGTCAGGGTGGCAGAGGACTCGTTCTTTGCTTAGAACATCTTTTAAGGTCCTAAAGCCTGTATCACAGACTTTGGACCAGGTAACCCTCTTGATGCTAGAGTTCTTCACTAAGTCTATGAGGGGAGCCATTAGTATCATAAAGCTGTGTATGAGTCATATACTGAAGCCAGACAGACCCCAAAATCTTCTAACCAGTTTCTTTGTTATTAAAATAGGGCAACTGATCAAGGCCTTGGACTTTCCCAATCAGACATCTAAGCTTGACCCTTCTAATGGATTATCTCAGGTACATTACTTCATGAAATTGCAATCGACTCTTGGCTGGATTTGCCATGAGGCCATCTTTCTCAAGGGGTTCTAGGGCCACCCATATTTACTTGAGGTGTTCCTTCTATTCATAACTGTAGTGACTATTATCTATGCTGGCTGCCATGTGCTGGCCATGTGGTCACAGGACTATGTCCATCAGCCACCGGAGAGTGGCCATTGCCTCATTTGCCTCACATTGTCTTAAAATGGTACAGTCTGGCCAAAAGGACTCGTGAAGGCCATTTTGTCTTGAGATCCGTATTGTTGGGGTGGATCTGCCAGTATCCGTTGGTCAGATTGACATCAAGATATACTATGTGTCCCCGAACTGCTCCAACAACTCCTCGACTTGAAGCATGGTTATGCATCAAATGTGGATATCATGTTCACTTTTCTGAAGTTGATACAAAATAGAGTTGTCCCATCTGTCTTGTGCACCAACACAATGGGGCTCTGCCACCTGCTGTGAGATTCTTCTATCATCCAAAGGTGCAGCATCACTGGTAGCTCCTGACATACGGCATCCCACATCATCTTGGGCAGTGGATCAGTGGTTCTGGGGGATCTTCCAGCCAGGTTCCACAGTGATTTGGTGACAAATCAGCCAGGTTTGATCAGTTTGTGACAAGAACACAGAAAAGAAATATCAAACCACTTAGCTGAACCCATTGGGCTAGAGCCCTTCCCCCAAAGGAATATTGTCTGAGATCTGCAGTAAAATAATCTGCGGACCCAGATTTAGATTGTGGGGGAACGGTGTTACGATTAAGCTCTTGCAGCCTCACCATGCTTTCAGAAGGCTTGTGGGGTAAACATGGGTCTCTTTCTTTTTTGGGTTGCCAGATATCATAATCCACAGTTCCTATCCTGCATACCAACTCAAAGAGCCTTTGCCACCTAGGCATTAATTTTGATTCTGAGCTGGGAAACAACAGCAGAACCCTGTCACTGGGACAGAATTCACATGGGCAGGTGCCTCTGCTGTAGGCTTGCTCTTGATACCCTTGGACCTTTATGTGTTTTTCCTTTGCTGAAGCCTTTAGAGTCTTCAGCTTTTCTCATACCTGGAGCATATATTGTACTTATCTGGTGCCTCTGGGCTCTTGCTCCTCCAGGTTTCCTGACCTAATCTAGGATCTCCTGAGGTTGTCTCCTACATAACTACTCGACGGGTAAGATCCTTGTTGAGGCCTGGGGTGCTTTGGATTCAGCAAATAGGAAGGGCCGTAACAAACAATCTCAGTGGTAAGAGTCTTCAGCCATGAACTTTCTCAGGATTCCCTTCAGGGTCCCACTGAAACCTCTGAGTTGCCCATCTGTTTGTTTGACATTCTCTGAGATTTGATTTTCAGTAGCTAACATAGATAACAGCTTCATTAATCATGACATGAAATTCATTTACTGGTCTGCAATTATTTCATTTGGGATTTCCACCCTACAAAAACCTTTATGAGTTCTGTTGCTGTGGTTGCTCTGTAGGTCATTCAAAGTGGAATGGCCTGGTGATATGTGTCACATAATCCATGATTACCAGCTGTTGGTGTCCATTCATGCTCTTTTCTAAACAATGCTATCAAATCCATGCCAATCCTCTCAAAGGGGATGTCTACTATCATTATCGGGAGGGCCCTTGGAGTGTTCTTTGGTCCTGCAAACTGATACTTTGAACAGGCCATGCAGTAATCTCTTACTTCTTTCTAGAAGCCTGCCCCACAGAACTGGTAGATAATTCTCTCCAGGGTTTTATCCCTCCACAGGTAACCAGTGCACAAAACCAAGTGCACAAGCCAAAGTAGTTCCCTCTGAAAAGGAGAAGGTACTAGAAGTACCTTGGCCTCATGGTCACATAGAATCCAGTACAGTCGTTCCTCTCTCAACACAATATATCACCATTGTTTTAGTTTTTGTCAGTTGTTTACCTCCCTGTTGGCAGCTGTTCATATGTCCGGGACAAGGTTGGGTCACCCTTATGTTCCCCTGTCAAATTCCTGTTTTGGGTCAGCCATTCCCTATTCAGGTGGTCTTGAGTTAGCTGGTCCAGCTAGTCCCTCAGGGATCCTTCTGCAGGTTCTGAGATCCCCTCCCCTGGATCTTCTTTCACTCGTATAAGACCAGTTCCATTATCCAGCCTCTTCTCTGACACTGGAAGTATAGTCATCCTCCCACAGTGAAATCATTCTCCTGTGCTTGCATTCACAGCCCTAGACCACTGGGTAGTCACGAAACTCCATACTCCCACCCACCTTACAAAGAGTTTTAGTGTGGTCTCCCAAGGAAAGCTGTATCTTCTTTGTGGGGTATGAGTTCATGTCTTTGTGTATACAGTGAAGGGAAATAGTGGCATTTAACATCCCAATGACCTCAGCCAGCTTTTCGCTTATGAGGGCCTGTCTGCATCTTGAATCTATTAAGCTTGTTACTTCAGACTGGGCTACTGTCTTGGCTGGACACTTCTTGCAGGCTCTGGGGGGCAGCTTTCCAGGCTTTTCCCTACCTACAATCCATTAAGGGGTAGTAGTGTTGAAAATTACTATGCTTGAAACAACTGCCTGTCTGTAGGGTCGCTGTTCCTCCTTGGCATGTGTCATGGCCTGTGGTTGTTCCTTGCAACACGGCCCCTCGGTGTGGAGTCCTGGTTTCATGCATAAGTCCCTTCTTTTGGAATTACTTTCCTGTCATAATCCCTCTGTAGCAGTGAGTGCAGGTCTGTCTGTCTATGCCTGCCACCCTGCTGTGCTTAAGAGATGCCATTTTAAGCTCCTCCTCCAACTGAAGCATGCCCAGCAGGCCTGCCAGAGTGGGGCTTCCTAGACCCAGAGTTGTTCCTGTCCCCCTGCAGGGTTTATCCATCCATCCCAGGCACAGAATGTAATTTTTCAATTATTGAGAGCTTTTCTTGACTTTAGTGATGTGCAGTTCTTCTGGCTACATAGATATCTGGATGCCTACATTTCAGAAAGTGACTAGAGATACAGAGTGCTGATTTTTTCAGTGTTCAATCTGAGACACCAAGAAGGGTAAGGGCTATAGCACTTTCTGAAAAATCAAGCCTTTTTAAAAATGTCTCAAGTCAGGGCACCCAAAATGGTGCACCTAAAATCATTAGCAACTTTTGACAACTTAGGGCTGAGTATTCTTTATCTTGTTTAGTTAATGTTCAGATTTAAAGGCCCTTCATTTATGAATACCAGTGGGAGGTTAGTATGCTATTATGGTTTATTATCAGACATTTGGTTCACCTCAAAAAGGTGATTAGTAACCTTGAATGCAAAGTTCTTATTAGATAATGCTGTAATTTCATTATTGTGATTAGATATCATTGTGATCACATTACTATGCATTTTTTTCTCTATGGACTTACCTGTAGTTTGATTATGCCATGCTCACTCAAAGTGAGTTATATTTTATCCTGTAAATATCCCCATTGCAATCGATGGAATGATATAGTAAAATACTACTTGATAGGATTATGAGGAATCTGGCTCACAGAAATCAATGAGACTATTCACCAAATAAAGTGCTACTCTATGTGAGTAAAGCAGGCAGAACTGTGATCTTACTGACAGTCAATCCTCAAGATGCTTAGCGATTTGGTGTGATTAAACAACTAAAAGTCTGGCCTATCTGAACGTCTGGGTCTTCAAAACTGTGCTGGAAATTTACTAGTGCTAGCACTATGTGTGATATTTCAACACTGCTGCTTTCAGACTTGGATGAACAGAAGTGAAGATGCACAAAAATGAAAACACACAACCCTTTTTAACAGATCAAAAAAATGTTAATTTCAGTTTCAGATGACATTTCACTTTAGTGAAACTAGTCACTCCACTCATCTAACTTTCTCACTGTATAGGGATGGGGAAGATATGGGTGTATTTTCACTATTTCTCCATTGTTTTCCATTACTGTAATCTTCATATAGTTTAACATTGTCTGAAGCCACTATATAGGAAGAATTTAATTCTTTTGATAAGGATATGCAGGCCTTTTTTTTGACATTTTTCTCAAATGTCCTATTTTTTCTGGCTATGAGTGTGGCTAATAGTAGCAGTGTGAGATTGTTTGTATATTTGTCTCTCTCTGGAGTCACATCAAGTGCTGTTCTGTCAAAGTCAGTATAAAACCATTAGAGTTTCCTCAGGGAATGGAGTAAAAAAAATTATTCCTACACTACACAGAGAGCTTGCCATTTCAGTTAGAACAATATGTAAATCCTGTCTGTAACTAGATAATATTCTTATTCAGCATATTTTTAGTATTCTTTTCCAGAATTCCTTTAAGTGCAAAACATGGCATGTTTGCTATGGCTATTACATCACTGTTTTGAGGGGGCTGTCAACTTAAATATATTTCTTGTTGCCACTTTGGATAAGCATTTCTCTAAGAATAAAATACTAATTGGATTCCTAGCCATGAACTGTATACCCATAGCACAAAACGGGCAAGTATTCGCCTAGCTATTTAAGGTCTCATTGTCCTCTAGACTATACTGCTCCCCTTCAGCTCTCTTCTGATTGTGGTTGACAAAGAAGCTTCTAATTGGAAATGCACTAATGTTGCTATTTCTAGCTTTCTTCTTCTGTGGAGTACAGATTTGTTTAGGATTATGCTTTGCATCTTTTATATGTTCTCTGAAAGATTCTCAGGGATCTGGTGCAAGTTTTTCGAGGAACTGTTTTTTTCCTTAGACTTCTGACTTTGGGATCGCATCATTTATCAAACTACTGATAATGATTTCAGGTAACTTGATAAAGCTGGGGAGGTTGTTCTGCCTTATATTAGATGGACCAATATGGATGGCTGCTTACAGATTTATTGTTTCAGAGAGCACCTACAATGCTTCCCTTAGGAAGACTTGTCTTTTGTTCTTTCTTCTAGATTTGATTGAAGATGAATGAATAAGGGATGAAAAGGCCTTCACAGATGCACTGGAGAATCTTTCTATCTTGGAAATATCACCCAAGGGTTCTCACTAACACTGAAGCACCTTAATTCAATTGAGGTCTCCTTCTTAGCAAAAAAAAATAGAACAGATGTTTAACAGAACTGAGTAACACAAAATCAACAACCACGTACCATTTTTTGTATTTTGAATATTTTCTCCTCCCCCCAAATCACTTTCTTGGGCTTTTCTGTAGGTTGACTCCCTGTATGACATTATATTTGTGACTTTTGACATTGTGGTGTTAAGTGGAAGGAGTGATTTAAAATCTGCTAGAAATCTGCAGAGAAGGCTTTAATGGATATGAGAAGTTCCTAGCATTGTCACCATTCACTTGGGGGAATTATTTCTGTGATATTTTTATGTTTTATTAAGAGTTTTAAATGACATCTGAAGCAGAAAACATCAAGACACGCTTATCTGTGGGGCCAGGAAAGTGCCTACACAAATGTCTTGGACACAGATGGAAAAAGGGGCTATTGTATTCATATTGACTTCCTAACTCTGTTAATATAAAAAACCTGTTACATCAACAGAAAAATACATTGTAATACATTCCCTTCGAGATGAACCTTTAGATCTCATAAAGCTGTCATTTCTAGTCAATAGTGATGATATAAAATATCTGTTTGGCATGATGAACACTAACATCTTTGCTGCTATCGGGCACAGTGTGAAAATCAGAGAAAATATCACATATTAAATAGATTGTCCATCTTTGCCTATCACTAAATGACTTTGGTCAGGCTGAGTGAAGGTGCTTTAGCACAACTGACAGCCACTTGTTCAAAAGGGTAAGCAAGATGCGCAACACTGACAGCAAAGGTCATTCTGTTTGTGGGAACTGCACAGAGATTCTGACTGTTCCAAGGCTGTAAATACCACACATCAATATTGGGGACAGCATTTAAAATAAAAATTGCTCCTGGTACAGTAAAAAATTTGATACATGAAAAAAAAGCTGACAAAGCTCTCAGTCATTTTTCTCCTAGATGAAGTTAAGGAGATTATTCATCTGCTTGAAGTTAAGGATGCATGTAAGTTTGTGTAAGGATCAGGATTGAAGTTCCAAAACTTTGTCTTACTATTAGTGTCACAGGGATTAAAAACAAAGCACACACCCCTCACACACATTTCAGAACTAGGTAACACCTTGTACTGGAGAATGGGCTCCCAGAATGCTGTATAAAGTCTGAGACTCTTCTGGCAAAATATTCAGATAATTTAAAAAAGGTTCTACAGAATTCCTATAGGATGTTAATTTCACACCTACTCTATGCTTTGCAAAAGTAGTTGTCAAGGAAACTAATTAGTTGCATAATCATAATTGCAGTAATTACCCGTATCTATGGGACTATATTTTACATGTTCAAATAGTTGCAAAAGCATGTGCATAAATTGAAAAATGCTCCATGCCCAGTTAGATGTTGGTTACCTGAATTGCCTTTTATACACAAGTATAGAGCTTTGTTACCACATGTGCAGGTATTTTGTGTTTATGTCAGTTGTTGCAATTATTTATGATTTTAAACAATTATAAAAAATTGCAAATGGAAAAGCTAATGTTTCATTAGATATCTCTATATCCAAGAAGCATTAAGTGAAACTTTCATACCGTTAAACAATACCAAATATATCAAATGTATAAAAGAAATTGGTTTGCTTTTCTTCTATCACATTTTCTAGTTGCAAAAGTTTTTCATTGAGAAGAAAGCTTTTTTCACAGAGTCATGAGCAAGGCCAGAAGGGACTACTGTGATCATCTAGTCTGACCTCCTGAACAGAACTTCCCCAAAATAATTGCTAGATCAAATCTTTTTTTTTTTTCCTTACAGCCCACATCTCCTTCTCCATTTTGTCCTGAGGTGAAATCTTAATGCTGAACTGTGACACCACAATGTTTCTGTAGCAAACAGATTGATGTCATAAGGCAGCCCCTTTCATTGCAGGTTCAAACAGAAGGATACTGGACTGTGAGGGAACTGAGACCCCGTCAAGACTCAAACAGATTTCCACTGACTTACACTGACCAAAGGCACAAATCAACACCCTGCTTACACCAGGGCTTCATTTGATCCTAAGCTATTCTTACTGAATTATGTAACATGTTTCTTAATTATATAAATTCCAGAAATAGCATTTTTAATATCAACAGATCATTTCTGATAATATGGGAAAAACCATTCACATGGATGCTTAAGATACTTCTCTTGAAAATACTTTTTCTAAAAAAATCCACTAACAATGTAGCGGGTTGATTGTTTTTAGCAGCCGATAAGATAACAAGAAAAACCCCCCAATGTGTTAATTATCTGAAATATTTCCAGAGATACATCAAGTCTATAACTCATTTGGAGTCAACACTAGTTAAACCAGTGCTGTTCATACATTCAGACTCCACAGGAAACACAAGTACTGATATGGTATTACTTTTCTCCTTTTTTCCATTGGCCTTGATATATATTTGGCAAGTTTTAAATTTTAGTGTAATACATTATCTGTGTAATTTATAGCATATATAAAATCTCTGTGAAAATTAGATGCTGAAAAGTTTAGCATCTGATTTTTAAATTTAAATGTTACTGTCATAATCTAAACCAAAACCTTGAAAAAATATAGTTCTAAAATTAAAATGCGTTTTAGTTATAGCAGATAAAAAAAATCTGAAAATCCTAAAAACTAATTTATGTCCATTATGTAAATTAATCAAATTAGACTGTTGCTGAAAATGATGCACGGGAATTGGTAAGTTTTGCCTCAAATTTCAGTTTGAAATATTTTTTAAAGGTTACATTTTAACCCTCGAGAAGTTAATAACTAAAACACCACTAGCCCTGAACTACTGTGTATTTTTGCTTTTTTAAAATTGTTAACACCAAATTATGTAAGCACTTATGCACGTGAGCAACTTTATTTATAGGAATAGTCATGTTCGAAGAGTTGGAACTTTAGAACTTTATACACTAAGTTCCTTAGAGAGGAACTAAGGAGATTAAATCAAAACAGCCCTATTTAAAGGCTTGATCTTGTAAGGTGCTGAGTATGCAACCTGCTCAAGCAGAGCCCTTGATACCATGCTTAATTTAAAGCATGAGTAGTCCCATTGACGTGGACTGAACCTCAGGATACCCACACATGAACAGATTTACAACAGACAACATAAACCATTAAAAAAATACTTACAAAGGCACAGTAAATGCATTTTTGAATAACATCAATCTCTCTTATTAACTGCCAGTAACTGAGTTTGGGGTTATGTGTTTCTTCTATAATTATGAATGACTTCACTAATACCAACAGCAGCGAAAGGAAAGGAACTTTGACTGAAAGTCCTTTGGGACAGGGATCATCTTTCTGTTGTGTGTACACAATGCACAACGGGGTTCTGGCCCATGACTAGGGATCCTAGGCCCTACAGTAATATCAATAACAACAACAAACTCCTTCAGTTTAGGGGTTATAAATTAAATCTTTGCTGATAATAAAGAGTACTGGGATCTCAGGTCGAGGCAGTTAAAAAGGTTTTCAGTTCTCAATAAGCTTAAATTCAGAGACTGCAGCAAGAACCAAAGAGCACGCATGTTAAATGCTATCAGCAGAAAACAACCAGTTCAGTCTTAGACTATGTTTTAAAATTAACTTACCAGTAATAATGTTGGGCTTCGGTGGCATGCTGAACTCATACAATGTTGGTTCGGAATAACCCAGTCTATTAGCAGCAGTAATTTGCACTTCATAACCCATGGTCCATTGCAGATGCTCTAAGATTATGTGGTCTCTACTACCCTGTACTTTTTTCTCTAGCCACTGGTCTTCCTTATCTTTCTGTAAAGATGCAAATATTAGTTTAAATAATCACAAATTCATATACTAAAACCAAAATTGTTAAGATTCCATAACCTAAATTAAGCCCCAAATCTTTTTCAAAGATTCTGAGTTCTCATGGTCCATTTTGCCTTCAGTATCAGTTGCAGGTAAACAGCTCCTCTGAAATTAGGATATTTTTTCCTTTGGTCCCTAAATATGGATTTAAGAACACTTCATTAGGTGCCTGAGTTTGAAACTTTTGTTATAAATTTGTATTTTGATCAAGTACTGATGCCCATTGAAAAACACAGAAGAATCACAATTTATATGTTCTTGTAAAGGTATGAAACTGCTTCATTTAGAATAAATGAAGTGTCAATGTTTTTTTTTATCATAATCAATGGTTTTTAAAAGAAAATTCCCAATATAAACAAAAGTTGACCAGTTATCAAATGTGATAAATAAATACTCATAAAAACATAGTTGTGACTGCATTGTCCTTAGTCTCAGAGCAGAACTCTGAACAATGATGGAAATTCCGTGGTCCTACATTTATACTGAAGTGAACAGCATATCCCACTGAAGTAGGCTATGAACTCATTTATAACATCCTGTAGGATATATATAATATACGGTATATTTTACAGTTTTCTGAATTTAAACCTTTCATGATTATTAATTTTCACACGGAGCATCTAATTTAATTACATGTAATTTAATAATCAGTGTAAATCTGCCTTATTTTTACTGAAGTTAAACATGTATGCAAGGCCCTCATCAGTGAAAGCAGTAAAAGTTATTTGACAGAAATAATATTATACTTAAAATATGGATATATAAAAATATTATTTTTAGATATTAACATACACATATAAAAATAAAACAAATAAATATATAAACCCATTGTATTGATATATATTTAGGCAGCACTAGAAGTGCTGACCATAATTACAAGGAGCTAGTGGGGCTGAGGGCAGAAATGAACTGGCTGGGCAAGGAGACTGAGCCTGGAGACAAAGAGTGGGATGGGATGAGTGGGATCAAATGAGGAGCCAAGTATAGTGCCAGGAGAGATTGAGACAAGGATACTTGGACTGTATGTTGGGAGAGGGATCAGACGAGGAGCGCAGGGAGCCAGAAGACTGGGGCTAGCTGGGCAAGAAGACTAGGACAAGGAGCATGAGAATGATACTGAAATGATGAGTTTGGGGAGGGAGACTAGGACTGGGAGCAAGGGAGAAGGCAAGACCTGGGACCCAGAGAGGGAGCCCAGAGATGGACTGAGATTAGTTACGGAAGGTGACTGGGATTCGGACAAAGTGGTGGGGAGAGAGATAAGACTGGGACATGGATGTATTTGGAGGGTAGGGGCAGACTGGGTTAGGCTTGGGAGAAAAGGGACAGAAGAGTCTGAGTCCAGTAAAGCACCCACCAGAACCTGAAACAGAACCCAACTTTCCTGAATCCCAACTATCTGCTGTCAGCTAATAGCAATGAAACTGACAGGCAACATTTGTCCTAATCTCCATTTAATGGCTGGTGACAAACTACATTGAGTGATAATTAATAGCAATGTAGTTTACTCCATTAGAGAAGTGGCAGGGGGTCTGTGTGGTGGATCTAAAAGTTCAAACCCTGCCAATGAATGACATGGGAGTCAACATGACACTACATGTTAGAATTTCTGTATTTTAGTGGTTGTTTTAAAAAATCTAGGAAATAATAAACTATGTTAAAAGAATGTTATGATTGCAAAGTTAAGCCCTGAAAAGTTAAGAAAGTAGCATTATGTAGAGTATGCTATATGTTCAAAGCTCCTAATGACTGGCAGGTGTGTGCGCTCAGCACTTCTTCAAATCAGACACCAGGGTCTCAAGTTGGGCATTTGCGAAAATGTGTTTAGTTACCATCTATAAAAAGTTTGGTTTAAGTGACTTGCCTAGCATCACACAGGAACCTTTTGGCAGAGGCAGGGATAGAATCGAATTCCCAGGGCTGCATTCAACTTCCTTAACCAGAACACCATCCTCTCTCTTTTTGCAATCCCCTACCTCATTCACTACACACTTTCCAATTTATGCCACAAATGAGGCAGAAGTCCTACAAACTACAGAACCCTCATCCATACCCAGAACAGATCCATCATGTGAACTGAATGAGGCTGGAGTCCTATGGAAAAAATATCATGTGATTATGTAGTTAAAGACTATAAAATAATATATATGCCTAGTGGGATTGAATTACAATTCACAGGCAATCTTAATTCTGGCATTTACCATTTTTTGAGTGTTTGACTTTGTAACCTTAACATTTTTAACATAGTTTTTGTATGTAATACAAAATGAAATGTTGGTGATCATAGTGTATAGCTATAGAAATCACAGCATATTATGTTTGTGTATGCTTTATATACATAAAGCATACACAAACATAATGCATGGATATATAAATTTCCAGATTTAGAATAGTCTAAAGTCTATATCTGTGCTCTGTGGTAACATGATCCATGCTCTGTGGAGCCCATTTCAAAACTGAATAAGTACATGAATAAGCACAAGGGATAAGGGCCAGATCCTGTCTCTACTCCCTATAGCCCATGTAGCATCAGAAACCCAGCTATAAAGACATTGCAATGGGATATCCACCCCCACACAAGGCAGAGCAGGTTAAATGAGGTTAATTAATCTGATAGGCTACAACTGAGGAAGAAGCAGGTTTTTTTAACCTCACTGAAGATAGACCCCAGCTGAGTAGACAGGGCTGGTATAAAGCCAGGAAGTTGTAAGCAGAAAGGGGCTGCAGGGAAAGCAGACTGCAAGCATCCCCTGACAGTAAAGAGGTGTCTGTGAGCTACAGACTTCAGTCCAGAGGATCAAGAAGGAAGTTGCAAGGAGTCCAGGAAAGTAGCAGCAGGAGCTGGCAGACCACAGTTTCCAGATACAAGGTCCTGGGACTGGAACACAGAATAGTGTGCAGGCCTAGATCCTCTACCAGCCATGTAGGTGACCAAACAGCAAGTGTGAAAAATAGGGACAGAGGGTGAAGGGTAATAGGAGCCTCTATAAGAAAAAGACTCAAAAATCAGGACTGTCCCTATAAAATTGGAACATCTGGTCACCCTACAGCCACTAGAAAAGCAGCAATGGACCTGACCTTGCACTGCAAGGATGACTGGAACAGAAACTGGACTGCTGATCCAATAGGACCTAAATACCCTGGAAGGGGAAGACTATAGTGACCTGGCCAGAGAGCTGAGTCACAAAGAAGGAGCACCCTGAGTCTCAGAGAAACAGAGACTACAGGATGAGGAAAAGGGTATCAGACCTACATGCAGCAAATCCCCAGATGTGGTCACAATGGAGACACCCTAGTCATGTGTGTACCCCGTGACAGGCATATTCTTACCAAAAGAAGAAATCCAAGGACTGAACTCAAGAACATTATGAGAGTAAGATCTAGCAGTATGTTGCTAACACAAGTTGAAAATAATTAGAATCAAGGCAAAATTAGGAAAGTGAGCTGCCTGGGATTTCATCAAACTTTGCTACCTCATCTTTCCCTTAACACAGATAAACCCTAGGTTCAGAGCTTACAGTGGCATTTTAGGTAAACAGATAAAAAGAAGAGCAGAAAATTCCTTCACTATCACTGATATCTCATATGAATGTTCAAGAGTCCTTTACTCAGGATAATACTGAGCAATATACTCAGGCTAATTTCTTTGTTAGAGTGTGTATGCATGTATGTGAGAAACCCACTTACTGTTTCTATAAATCTCCTTGTTTATGCTAAGCCCCATTAATTGGTTACTTTAGAGGCAGAAAAACAGAACCATAAAGAAAGATTTCTACCTCACTAGGCTTTTCTTGTTGTTATAATGCTAACTATTATTTATTATTTATAACATGCTGTACATAGTGCTTTACCAACACATAAAAGACAAGAAGCTTCTTTAAAGCAAGGACTTGCAATCTAAAATCTGTTCCTTTAGGTACAAAGGCCTCCTATTAGTACTACTATTAGCAGTTTCGTCTCTAATATACATCAAGAAATGTAAATCTTCACACATTACAGTTAGAACAGCAGTAGCTTCAGAGATTGCACTGTGGGGTTTTTTGTTTTTTTTTTTGTAATACTGCTTATTAAGTCGATCACAGATGTTGTAAGCCTAGTCACTATTATGACTGAGATTTTCAAAGCTGTCTAGGAGAACTGAATGAAGTTCCATTAATTTCAAGGCTTAGGGAACAGGTTTTTTTTAAAGTATAATCTCTTTACTGAAACAAACCTCACACAAACTCATAGACCAAAGAATATTATTCACTACATGTATAATGTCAACTCCTTGCTAAGTGCTTTATAGACAGGTATGAAGCCAAACGGTAAAATTTTCAAAATGTCTAAGGGTTGTATTTTTAAAGATATTTTGGTGCCAACAAATAAGCTCCTAATGGGTTTATGAAAAGCACTTAGGAATCTAATTCTCATTGACTGAATTAGGCCTTGTCTACATTATAGAGGAACTTCGATTTAAACTACACAGTTTGAGTTATGTGAATAGCGTAACTTAAATAGACTTAGCTTAGATCTACTTACTGGAGGTCCACACTATGTGATGTTGAGGAGAGATGCTCTCTCATCGACTCCCCCTACTCTTCTGGATCCTGTGGAGTAAAGGAGTCGATGGGAAAGCAATCTGTGGTCAGTTTAGCGGGTCTTCTTTAGACCCGTTAAATCAACTGATGATGCATCAATCGCCACTTGTCAATCCCCTGGTAGACTAGCTCTGAGACTCCTAAAAAGTACCCACTAGTCAACTGGGATGTAGAGACAGATGACACCATACACATTAGTAAAATACAAAGCAAATTCAAGAAACTGGCAGCCAAAGTGGAACTCTGAGAAACCAGATCCGGATACTCAGCTGCCATGTGGTAGGTGTCCACAGGAGGAAGAAAGAACAACCTGCTGTCTTCTAAAAAATCCATATAAGTAAACAAATATTTCCTAGTGCAGTTACAGAAACAGAATCAAATTGAATTGAATCCTATCACAGCCTCCAATCCAAAGACTTGCCAATGCAAAAGCTCAGAGCTTTAATATAAACATTGTGACAAGTGAAAATAAGGAACAATCCTCAAAAGGAAACTACTTCCTCTAATCCTGAGATAGCTTTAAGCCTTTGAAAAAAAGGTCAAAAGATCTTAATTTTTCATTGTGGTATCCAGCCAAACTACAAATAATTTACAAAGGAAAGCCAAAAATGTACGGTACTCCAGTGGAACTGATGGATATTTTTTACTTCAAAGAGATCTTAGGGTGAGTCTTTAAAATCACCATGGGAACTAAGCAGATAACCAGTGTGAAGTAGAGAGATGGTAATAGGAAATACCAGAAACCTTCACAAAAGAAGAAAGAAAACTGCATAGTGAATATTAAAAGATGTTGACTCCCTTCATTCCCCAAAAAGCAGAGAAAAACAAGTTAGTCAAAACTTGGTTAACTGCATCTTTGAAACTATTATTGTTGGGTGTCTCACACTTGTTTCAGGCACCGGGGGACTGCAGGTAAGCAGTAATGCTCTACAAAGAAATATAAACAATTCCTGTTTTAATATTGATGTATTAGTTTCTTTTATCCTTTTCTTGTTCTTATTGGGAACTGGGAAGACAATACACCATCAAGGAAGCAGAGTCTGAGAACTCATTAGGAACAAGCCTTGCAGAATAGGGAAGAGAGGCCTATGGTTATTGGACCAGCAGCTATGTAGGCTGTTACTTACTGGAGATGGCTCAGAAATTAAATAGGCCAAATTCTCTGCTGGTGTGAATGGGCAAAGCTCCACCGAAATCAGGAGAACTGCACTGTATGCCAACTCTGACATTTTCATCATCTCTCACACTATTTGGTGCTCTTCATACAGTCCCCCTCCTGGTGATTATGTTAGACTCTCAGCTTTCAGTGGACACACAAAAAAAAGTTCCTGGTTCTCAGGGTTGCAGAGAAAAGTTTAGAAATATGACCTGAATGCAGCAAAAAAAGCTTAAATATCAGAGGAAAATTCAAAGGACCCCCAAAGGAAGTTGGGTATGGCATTATTCAGTTCTAATTCCAAACTACAATGGGACTATGGGTGTCAGGGAAAAGCTGTGTTAGCTGAACTTTTTTTTTTTCTTTTCAAGTTCACTGGCATTTTGTGGCTGGAAGTGTGGAGGAGGATTTCTCCCTTCCTAATTGCTATGGAAACCCTCCTTACACTAAGCCTACCTTATTAGGCTTCAAGCAATAGGTGAGGATTTGGGCTTAAAATAATAACCCAGAATGTTGAAAAAATTGTATTTAGAATTGTATATTCTTCAGTATATAACAGGAAGATCTGTGCTTCAGAATTACTTGGTTAAGTTTATGAAAGTTTATGAAACAGAACAATACTCTGATGAAAAAACTGACAGGAGTAAAATAGGCAATTTACGTAATACAAACTGAAAAAATGCTCTGTACCAGATGGCTTTGCTGTGGTCGTTTATGAAGGCTTTCCTCGGTGTTAGCAAGAGTCTTTGTAGAAATATTAATAACGAAGGAACTGATCCTTAGTATCAAATAAGCGATTGTAAAACACTGCTCCCAAAGAAGGAAAACCTCTTGATTGATGTTCAGCTTATTATCTAATATACTTGTTAAACATACAAGGAAAGATGTTGATCAAGAGGCTAGTAATAAGGCTGGAGGGAGTTATAGGAAAGCTAATTAAATTGGACCAAAAGGAATCCAAGAGGGGAAGCAATCAACAGATAACTAAAAACTTTAAATAGCATCCAGTCATTCTGATGAAAGCATCATGAACTTATAATTGTATTTCTTGTTGCGGAGAAGACTTTAGGCATCCAGTGGGAAAAAGTCATTTAACCCAAATGGAGAAATATGGACTTCAGCCAAATGAAATCAAAATCTATCTATGGTTATAATGTTCCAAGATACTGCTTTAATGAAGTAGGGGATTGCAGTAGGGAAAAAGCAGGTGCACTATACACCAGTCATGTTCTCAGGGCTACCTCCCCTAGTTGTCCCCCCCCCCCCCGTCCTCTTCCACTCTCCCTAGTGGATGTTGCATTACTCCTTTCTTGGTAGCTTCTCACTTATTTCTCTCTTCCTTATTTTATCTCCTTCCTATTTACCAGATTGCTGTTGTCTCTCTTTACCCTTTCCATAGAGGCTCACTTAAAGCAATAGAAATATCACAGAATCATAGAATATCAGGGTTGGAAAGGACCTCAGGAGGTCCCTAGTCCAACCCCTCACTCAAAGCAGGACCAATCCCCAACTAAATCGTCCCAGCCAGGGCTTTGTCAAGACTGACCTTAAAAACCTCTAAGAAGGAGATTCCACCACCTCCCTAGGTAACCCATTCTAGTGCTTCACCACCCTCCTAGTGAAAAAGTTTTTCCTAATATCCAATCTAAACCTCCCACTCTGCAACTTGAGACCATTACTCCTTGTTCTGTCATCTGCTACCACTGAGAAAAGTCTAGATCCATCCTCTTTGGAACCCCCTTTCAGGTAGTTGAAAGCAGCTATCAAATCTCCCTCATGCTTCTCTTCTGCAAACTAAACAATACCAGTTCCCTCAGCCTCTGCTCATAAATCTTGTGCTCCAGTCCCTTTTGTTGCCCCCTGATGGACTCTTTCCAATTTATCCACATCCTTCTTGTAGTGTGGGGCCCAAAACTGTACACAGCACTCCAGATGAGGCCTCACCAATGTCGAATAGAGGGAATGATCACATCTCTTGATCTGCTGGAAATGCCCCTACTTATACAACCCAAAATGTTGTTAGCTTTCTTGGCAATAAGTGGGGGAGGGAGAAAGGGAGGAGGACGGAGGGAAAAGGGAGGACCCGCTACAGCTGCCGGAGCTGCAGGACAGAGGGGGAGAGAGGCTCTGGCTGCGGGAGCCCAACGCTGAGCTCTGCATGGAGGGGAAATTCCAGACATTTTTAGACATTTACAAATTCCCCCTGGACTCTATTTTTATCCAAAAAAAATCCAGACATGTCCATGAGAATCTGGATGAATGGTAACCCTACTTTCCACCCCCAGGTATGCCTAAAGAAACTGGAACAAAGGACAGTAACTACAGGTGGTGTGAATGATTGCTGGACCCAGACTAGAAGACGACAAGTCAGTAAAAGAAAGCTTTCTGGACCACCTTTGAAGATGGGGTTTTAGCGCCATTTCTTTTTTTTTTTTTTTTTTATTGTATTAGGCATAGACTTGCATGTTTTATTTTATTTTGCTTGGTAATTCACTTTGTTTAGTCTGTAACTACTTGGAACCACTTATATCCTACTTTCTGTATTTAATAAAATCACTTTTTACTTATTAATTAATCCAGAGTGTGTATTAATATCTGGGGCAAACAGCCATGCATATCTCTCAAACAGTGTAATAGAGGATGAGCAATTTATGATTTTATCCTGTATAAGCTTTATATATTTCAGAACATAGAAGTGAGAAGAATTAAGATCTTTATAGTGTGTACATGCATTAAATCCATATCCTGGCCTGACATTTTCAATATGTATTTTATATGTTTCTATACATAAATACCTAGACATACTATACTGAACTGGAAAACTCAGCTTCACAGAATTGTGTTGTATCTTAACAGTCCTTTGCTCATTTTACTAGCATGTCTCTTCTAGACAATTGCTTTTCACCCCCCTCATCTCCACTGAGATATTCTATAACCTCCTGGACTGCAAGTCGCTTAAATAGGTCAATTAAGATTTAGGGATTTGTGATATAAACATTGCTGTTAGTCCCTCAGGCTATTACTGCAAGATATGCCACCGCACTCTCAATTGATTTTGAACTACCAATCTTCTTTGGCTATGGTTAGTCCAGGAAAATCACTTCACATGTCAAGTTTACAACTTGTATAATTCATGGCTATCATCAAGTAAGAAGTTACATAGTAAGAAACATGCATGACCTAAACTATTTATAAAAGAATATGTTTGCCCATTGACAGAGCTAACACTAAAGGTAAATAAAAAATAGCACTTATAATAACTTCTTGTAGCTTGCTAGTTTCTATATAATGTAAGGTCCTAGCTATCAGCTGTTTAATGTATGGAGATACACAATTCCATGCCCCTGGTTTCTTTCACACTGACAGTCCCTCTGGACTTGTACCTCTCCTTTTATATTCCAGTGCTGATAAAATGACTTCCTGGTTACACCTAGTGAGGTAATACTGGGATGATGGCAGATGGTATGGTCATTCATAGCACATGCAGAAGTTAAGACAAGTGCAATGATAAAATTTACACTCCTTGAGTCAAATACTTTTGCTAGTAGTAAATTTGTCCCCAAACCATGCTTAAGTATGCTGGGATATGTTGGGAAAGAAAATACAGTTTTAAGTATCTTCTTAGCTACTTTTATCCTGCTATTGTAATAAGTAAGTCCTTTCAAGTCCTTTCCCTTTAAATGAAGATCTCAGGAAATGAACAACCACTGTAAAGTCACTAACAAAATGAATGACCACCCTGAAACTTTAAGCAAGGTTTTTTTGGGCTGGTTTGGCCCAGTGAAGGGAACATTGTTTTATGGCTGGCAGGGGAGGGGTGGCGGGGATGAAAACTGCTGCAAAAGGAGCAGAGTGGTCACTAACTCATTCCTTGGGAATTCAGGGTTTGAAAAGACGCAGCAGGGTGCCGGGAGCCTTCCTTTTTGCATAGACCAAAGCCCTTCCCCGGCCTTCAGTCCAAGGAAAAAGTCAGGAACTAACAGCAAGACTCAGTAGGAGTCCTCTGGGGTACTCAGCTCCACTCCAGGTGGAAATAGAGCAGTGAGCAGGGAGAGGGAAAAAGTCCTCCCACTTCAGTCCCAGAATGGAGAAGCAGGCCCTTGTCCTAGCATGGCTTGAGGGAGACACAGAAAAATGAGACCAGGGAGGAACAGGGGGAGGATTAATTCTCTCTTTCCCCTGGTTCAGGTGGGGCGAGGCAAGTATAGCAGAGTGAATTCACAAAGAGAGGTGCAGTTGAGTAGGGAAGCAGTTCGGATCAGATTCTGTCTCTAGGTATACAGATGAGGACAGGGAGAGGGAGTGTTTGCTCCTCTCGTAGCAGCTGTATATTGCACAGAGCTTTAGGGAACAGGGTTTCTGGTTTTACCTGCTGTGGGCAGGAGTCAGCAGGGGGATGGAATTTTGCTTCTCCCTCCCAGTTAGTGTCAATGGTACAGGGAACTGGGGTGGAATCAAACCCTGCACAGGACGGACGGAATACCATGATTTGGGCCGGGGTGAGCCAAGGGCAGGATCTTTGTGAAAAGGGTGAGGGGCTGGGGGACCTTGGATAGTGCCTTTCATTACAAAGGGCACCCCATCAAGCTTGGGCAAGGGGGGGCTCAAGGTGAAGCACTCACCCAGGCAAGTGAGCTAGCTCTGTCTGATGGTGGGACAGTGTTATAATCATACAATAGCCTAGAATTCCTGCTTACCTGTAAGGGGTTAAGAAGCTAAAAGGAACCTGGGGGCACCTGACCAAACAGACCAATGGGGGCCAAAGATGCTTTCAAACCTGAGGGGAGAGAAAGTGCTTTGTCTGTGTCTCTCCTTCGCTCTGGGGCTTCCAGATGAATCAGACAGCTTTTCTTCTCTCCACTTAATTATATATTTTCTAACCAGAAATCAGTAAGTAATTTAGCCAGGCAAGGCATATTAGTTTCTCACTTGTGAATTTCTCAGGTTTTTTTAGGGATATATTTCTGTGTTTTCTCTGTAACTTTGAGAACTCAGCAGAGGCGGGAATTCCTCTGTGGCGTGGGTTTTTCTTTCATTCTTTTTGTGACTGTAAAGTGTTTTTCCACTGATTGCTACAGATATACTTTGTTTTTCTCCTTTTCCTTTAATCAAAACCTTCCTTTTAAGAATCTGACTGATTTTTTCCATTGTGTGTATCCAGGGCTTTTGGATCAGGCTCATCTAGCAGGATTGGTGAGGGGTTTTTCACAAGCCTTTCCCAGGTATAGGTTTGGGGGGATTTTTCAGGAAAGAGGAAGCTTTAAGTGGCCCTGCCCCTAGTTCTTGGGGTACACTTGATGGTGGCAGCATACTGTTCCTCCAGGTACAGAAGAAGCTTGTGCCTGGGGAAGGTTTAACCTAAGCTGGTAAAATAAGCTTGGGGTTTTTTTTCCCATGCAGGTCCCCACATCTGTACCCTAGAGTTCATAGTTGGAAGCCAATCCTGACAGCCAGCCAGCTGGGATTTGATACAAGTAATCAGGGTTATTGCATCTGAGGTTGTTTCTGTAGCTTTGCAGACCGTACAAGGTGTAATGGCTCACCCAGATCTAGGACAGTCCACTCAGGTGACTGCAGAAAATGAGGCAGACATGGTCGGGAGGAACAGGGGTGAGTTAAACTGATAACAGATATAGGTTCCCAATTGCAGGGGTGTTTGGATCTGCTTTCGGTGAGGTAGATGAGGTGGTTTAGGGTCTGTGAGGGTTTATGCCCCTGGGGCCGGGGCAGCATGGCCTAATGTCCAGAGTCCATGAAGTGGCCCTTAGGTGCAGGGCAGCGCAACCTTATGGCCAGAGTCTATAGTGCAGCCCTTGGTGTGGGGCAATGAGGCCTTATGGCCAGAGTCCGCAAAGCAGGGGCGCCCACAAAGGGGTGGGGCAACCCTAGTAGGGGGGCCCAGGCCCACCTGACTCCCCTGGGCCTCGACCCAGGCCCCTAACAGTGGCGTAGTGCCTTGCAAATGACTTATTTGGGGGGTCCTACCAAAACACGCTGAGCCTTCCCAGGCAGGAGGTACCACTCCGCCACCCTCCCTGGGTTACTTCATACAGGTATGTGAGTTGGAGTCTTCCATGAGTCTTCGAGATCTCCGTGGACAGTCGGGCTAGTCGCCTCCTCTGGTTCCTCCAGACACCGGGCTTCAAGCAGGCCCTGGGGGGGAGGCGGAGGCTCCGGTTCTTGGCGCTGTCAAGGGCTGTGGCTGGTCCTCCTCAGGAGATGCTCAGGCAGGTCCTTCTGCTGTGGCTGCCAGCCCAGAATGAGCTGAGTTCCTTGTCTTTATACTACCAGAGCATTTGGAGCATGTCCAGTCCTGCCGGGGAGGTGGGACTTCCGCTGTCAATACCACAGGCCTGACACTGACTGGGCTAGTGCAAGCCCCATCACAGGATCCCATACCAAATGATGTGGCAAATGTGAGGATTGTGGGCACTAGTGGTTCCTCTGAGGCTTACTTCATCATGTGTTGAGGTTTTTTGGATAATGACATGGGTCAGCCAGAAATTGTCTCAGTTTGTCTGGGGAGGGGTAGGTAGCACCCCTGTAAGTAGATGCAGAGTATAAGCCAAGTATCGGCAACCTTTGGCCCACGGCCCGCCAGGGTAAGCCCCCTGATGGGCCGGGCTGGTTTGTTTACCTAACACATCCACAGGTTCAGCTGATCGCAGCTCCCACTGGGACCCAAAGCCAATGGGTCAAATGTTTGTGCTGGGTTTCTTTTAATGGGGGTTCTTATCCCCTTTATATACAATAATAATGATTAAAGACAAGGGTGGGGTTTGGTCATGGTGTTAAGGCAATAATTCCACAAGAATGAATTTGGGTGCAAGGGCAGGGCCATCCAGCCAATTGCCTGTGGGCAACATGTGGGCTTCCCTCAAGGCTAGCTTCGAGCAGCAGTGGAATAGGCTATGGCCTCTAGTGGGACTACCCCAGTAAACCTGTTGGGCCAAATTTGTGGGCTGGGTTTAATGGGGGTTCTTATCCTTTTTATGTTCAATAATACTAATTAAAGTCAGGGATGAGGTGTGGCCATGTGGTTAAGACAATAATTCCATGAGGAGGAATTTGGGGGTACAGTGACAGGGCCACTCAACCAGTTGCTTCTGCTCAACTTCTGTGTTTTGCCCTGAGGATTGGCCACCGGAAAGGCTCCAGGGAATTGCATTGATTCATAACCTCTCTGAGATCGAAAATGGCATAGCACGTGCCTTGTCTCATTTTCAGGTCCACAGATTTCTGGAGTTGGCACCAGGAGCCAGCTGGGAACTCAGGCAGATGCCACTAACGCTATGAAATCTTAGCGTAGAATGGTTGTCATTGTGATGCAGAGATCAGTTGCTCTGTGCATGTGGGAAGGCTGTGAGAGAAGTTTCAATGATTTCATGCAATTTCAGGATCAGTAAAGCCGGTCAGCAATATGGCCCATTACAGAGGAACAGGTGCTGCAGTACATTCTCTCATTGACAAACCATCAACTGGCATCCTCCACAATCTCAAATCACCTTTCTGCCTCTAAATTCATCAGTAGGCTAAATAGTTATCCTGATCCTTGCAGCATTTTTTTAGTTTGAAGGTTTGGGGATGGATGGTCATGTACCGGTGGCCTCAGGGTGGATTTCGTTCATCCCATCGTGGTTTACATACTTAGGTATCTTGTGTAGATCCTTGGCTATGTATGTCATAATGGACAGGAGGTGGCCTTGTTCAGGGCTGCATTCTTGACAGCATTTTTTGGTGCTTTCAAGATCAGTGAGGTAGTATGTGGGTCCGATAGGGACTCAACAGGAAGGGCTTTGCAACTGTGGGATATACAATGGCATGAGCATTCAATAATATAACACTTGTGATGGTCAAAGACAGATCAACTCAGCCTGGGTGCATCTGTGATCTTCCGGCAGGGTGGTAAACCTGGGTCTTCCCAGTTCAGGCTTTGAAGGACTACAGGGTTATACAGCCAAAGGGGAAAGGCCCCTTCTTTATGCATGGTGAGGGGAGTCCCTCACAGCATAAGGCATATCAATTTGTTACTGTGTTGAGACAGGGGATGACGAGGTTGGGGCTGCCAGCCTATGAGTTTGGATCCCACTCATTCAGAATCAGGAGAGGAATGCCAATAGCACAGCTAGGTATGGGAGCAGAGGCAATCAGACCTTGGCATTCAGTTGCGTACTGGATGTATGCGAGACCTCAGGTGGCAAATCAGCATTAGTTAGTCATCTCCTCATTACAGATATTGGAATGACCAGCCACGCAGATGGTAGTGTGGATCTGTGGGCATAGTATTATCTTTTGGGCTCATAGGCATGTGTCCAGGGTGCCTGAGGGTTCGCAGCTGGGCTATGGTGATGAAGCGATAGTGAGCTGGCATTCAAGGAAGAGCATGTTATGGGACCAACTGATACCAATGTTATATGCTGTGCAGGCCCGTCAGCGGCCCCAAGATATAACTGTGGCACATCCTGCGGAAAATGATTTGGGAATGCTTAAAGGGGTGGAACCAATGCTCAGAGAAAGGAGACACTTGGGGCTGATCCTGGAATTTCTTCCAGGAATTAACATGATTTGGCCAGAGATGCTTCAGAGCAGGGTCTGGCAGGGGGCTGTGACTCCCCACCCCCAAAGGTGGACAAGGAAAGGAGGTATGTGAACAGTGAGGTGGCCAAATTCCTTGGGACCATAGGAGAGGGAGTAATTTCACATCCTGGTATAGTATATTGGAGAGCAGCATTGAGTTGGAAGCATGGGGTTCACCAGTCCGACTGAGGTGCTGTCATGTTTTTAACTCATATAAAAGATAGCATTAGGAGATGTCTGGGAATCCAACTGGATGTGGGGAGGAGGCAGCCAAGCTTATTGCTGGCACTTCCTTGTGGGCGGATGTCCAGTCCTCCACAGGAAAGGTATACAGTGACCAGATAAATGGCCTGGAAAAGACTTTAAAAAGGTGTTCATTAGAGGAAAAAATGGGGGTCAGCTGGGGACTCCTATAATTGGTATGGCAGGGAGCCAACCCCTCATTCTTATAGCTCATCTTAACCGTACTACGAGGAAAGGGTGGATGGATTTGCTGAAGGGACTGGAAGGAGAAAAGAGTGGGAGATGGTGGAATCCCCTCGCCCCAGGTATGGCAAGGTCCCAGCAATGGATTTGCAGGAGGGACATGGATGGAAAAAGACGGGGAGCTGGTAAAAGCCCCCCAGACAATTATGGAATAAACATGGGGATACCTGCACTGTTATTTGACAGGTAGTCCCAGATATCTAATAATAAAGTTGCGGCCTGATTTAAACCCATGTCAAATGTCTCCTGTCTTTCTTTCAGCATAGCCAGACAATTGTTTCTTGTTTCACTTCAGTGCTCAAAACCGGGAAAAAAATAGGATGGAATGGGATGCTGTCACTTCCTGCAAAGGAGCCATGTATTTTTCTTCTTGTTTCAACTCCTCCACATTCTTATTTGTTTTCAGGAAGAAATGGTGGCATGACCACCTGCTACCTAACCATAACTGAAGTGTGCTTCAGTTGACATAAAACAGTATAATAGATGAGGTGCCTCCATACCTTTTACATTATGATCTTTTTTTAATACTAGGCTTTATTCAGCAAAATGTATTAATAACTGGTAGAACCTACTTAGTAAAAAATATTGAGAAGAACATAAACAAAACTGAAATGTAATTGAAAAGGAGTTGATCAGTGTGGCAAAGAGGAGCCAATTGTTTAAACTGCTAGATTTGAGAATAAATACTAAAAATCAGACATCCATCCAACAGAATCATATAATTACTTATTAAAGAGCTGGTACATTTGTTATGATATATGAAAGTCTTTCCTCATTGCAATCTATCTGTGGGTCAGAATTTCTAAACTAAACTTTAAATGTGCAGAAAAGGTAGAAAATACACAATGGCAAGACAACTTCCAACAGTAGTTCTGGTAACCTAGAGAACAATTAACCTGATTTAAGTTGCATTCACACATTAGAATGCCCTTACATGTGTATAACACCACAAATAAACACAACCATAAAAGGCTAATTATTTTGTTTCAGAATATTCTTTAATCACATACTGTGGAATCTAATACTAGCTCTCTGTTTTACTTATTATACTATCCTATTAAATTTTTTAGATTTGAAAACAAAACAAACATTTTTACTCACCATATAATAAAACAAAATCTCAGAAAGTTTTCTTGTCAGTTCTGACTTTTCAGTTACACATTTAGTATTCTAATCTGGCATTAAAAACCAGGTCAGAAAGCATAACAATTATTAGTATACATTTCAAATATACAGATGTTCCAAATTTCTTTTTCTTCAGCTGTGTAATAAGCCATCTATTTTAAAACAACTATTGATGTTTTCCATGAAACCTCTTCTCAATATACAAAACAAATAATTTAGATCTAAACATTCCCCAGTGATTAATGGAATACTTACACTTCTGTATTTCACGATATATTCCAATATGGGGGCTCCTCCATCATCCTGTTTAGTTATACTAAGTTTAAAGCTCTTTCCACTGCCTGGTTGTCCGTGAATTGACGGAGGGCTTGGCTCACCTGAGCATTGTGGGGTTGGGGATGGGGGAAGGAAAGAAGACGAGAAATTCAATATTTCTATTTTTCTGTGTATTATTTCTACTGTTTGTTTAATTATTATTATTAATCAAAACCTTTATAATCAAACAGGATGTTTTCAAGCTTTCTGTATCATACTTAATGATATTTAATGATCATCAATGCAGTCATGTTTGTTACAAAACATATCAAAGACTTGTACACTAAAACTAAAAGGAATGCCTCAGTCTCTGTGATTTGATACCTTCTTATCCTTTCAAATTTAACTAGTTTAAGAAATGACTCCTTATGCAGACACTAATTTAGAAAAGCAGCTGGTTAATTTTAAGCATGGAAGTAATCCCATGCTATTCAGCAAATCTTTATACACATCCCTAACTTAAAAGCATGTGCTTAAGGCACATCGTTGGAATCTAAATCATTATTAACGGACAATAAACTGTCATAAACAGCAGGAATAAACTGTTCCAAAGCAAACCCGAGGCTCTTTTAGATTATACAATACTATCATTTTATTGGTTTAAGATTAGCAGCCGTGTTAGTCTGTATCCGTAAATAAGACGAGGAAGACTTTGTAGCACCTTAGAGACTAACCAGTTTATTTCAGCATAAGCTTTCGTGGGCTATAGCCCACTTCATCGGATGCATAGAATGGAACAGAAGTAAGATGCATTTATATACACAGAAAGCAAAAAAAAAAAAAAAAAAGTTGTACATTAGCATACCAATTCTAAGAGGCTGTTTAATTTGGATGGGCCATTATCAGCAGGAGAAAAAAATACCTTTTGAAATAGATCTCTGCGTCTGACAGGAGATAACAACTATTGAAGGTAAATTAACTAGGGAAATGCAATGAATTAGTGTAATGAGAGAACCATTCGCAAGTTCTATTTAGTCCTTGGTTTATTGTGTCCAATTTGAAAATTAATTCCAGTTCCTCAGTTTCTCGTTGGAGTCTGTTTTGGAAGTTTTTCTGTTTTAGAACTGACACCATCAAGTCTTTAATGGAATGGCCAGGAAGATTGAAGTATTCTCCTACTGGTTTTTGAATGTTCAAAACATAACATTCATAACACTTAATTTACCTTAATTTACCTTAACACTCTTAATTTACCTTAATTTACCTTAACACTCTTAATAACACTTAATAACCTTAATAACCATAACATTTAATTTACCTTAACACTCTTAATTTACCTTAACCTTAATTTACCTTCAATAGTTGTTATCTCTTGTCAGACTCAGAGATCCATTTCAAAAGGTATTTTTTTCTCCTGCTGATAATGGCCCATCCAGATTAAACAGCCTCTTAGAATTGGTATGCTAATGTACCACCTTTTTTTTTTTTTGGCTTTCTGTGTGTATAAATGCATCTTACTTCTGTTCCATTCTATGCATCCGATGAAGTGGGCTATAGCCCACGAAAGCTTATGCTGGAATAAATTGGTTAGTCTCTAAGGCGCTACAAAGTCTTCCTCATCTTATTTATTATTTTAAGAATGATTTTGAAGAAAAACTTTTTGTAAGATCTTGAAATGTACGAAATTTTAATTCAAACACACTCTATTTTTATAATAAACCCACCCCTTGATGTTGACCCTTTTTGTTTCTTACAAGGAGGTTCTAATTATAGAAGGAATATTTATGCTGAATTTTTTATCAGAGTACATTTTAAATTGGAGCATAAATACAGGATTCAAGAGTACTGCCATTGCTAACAGGGGAGAGCTGTGTTTTGGCCTGCTGGAACTCAGGTGCATGTTCCATCAGATATCTTTACTCTGAGTACCTGATCCCTTCCAGGAAAAACAGGACACAGCCATGTAAAAGGAACTTACTCCTGGAATGCTTCAAAGGCCAAGATTCTTGTATATTTCAATACTAGATCTGTTTAAAGTTTTGCTTAAAAGCTGTTTTTCAAATTATCTTTGTTTTTTAAAGTAATCAATTATTTTCTTTCAAATTGTTGAGATTTTTCAACCAAGGGAAAAAAAATCCCAGTTTTCTAAAATTGAACATTTTTACTCAATTTTTTTTTAACTTTTTTTTTAATTGAACATTTGAAAAAAAAATCACAGGAAACTTGGGGAAGTATTTTCTTTCAAAATTTTCCCCCAAAAGCTATTAGCATTTATTAACTACCTCTATTCAATACCTTTTCTTCACCACAGAATGGAGCATGTTGGTTGAGCAAAAGGGTGGGATGGTTGTACAATTGTGAATGCAAAAATAAAACCTGTGTCTTGGGCCTGATTTTCTCAGGTCATCAAAAAGAGAGGCTAGAAGAAATGTGTTGCAGCTTTTTTGGAGAGACCTGCTGTAAAAAAAAACTAGAGACACTGGATGTAGTTTAATTAGGCTGAAACTTTATTCCTAAATGTCTGGGAGTAACCACCCTGATAAAACTTTACAGTACAGGTAATTCCATAATTACTTAGATATATCCAGAAGGCTGTTGGCAGCTCTTCCTCTTACCCATCCTGGTCCCCATCAAACTTGCTGCAAATTCACCACTCTCCCTTGGATGAGGAGTAAGGGGGGCTAAAATAAAGTGAGGGGGTTGACTCCCGACATACCAATCATAGGAGCCCAGGACCACACCCCTGTTTTCACTCCTTTAAATAATACCTCCATTAAATTCTTTTCTAATTCATTTTGTCTGAGCACCATATTCTTTCCCTGTGTAATTTGTGACGAAACATATTCCACACCCTGGCCCCGAGAGGGTTGAATTAGGCCAAGTGGGCCCAATCAATCAATCAGTTAGGATGCAAATGGGGGAGACGTAAGCTGGAGGAAGCTAATTAGAAGAACACTCACTTATGAGGCAACAGGCGGGGCTTCTACAAAGTCATGAAGCTAGGAGCAATGTGGAAGACATAAGAACATAAGAATGGCTTTACTGGGTCAGACTAAAGGTCCATGCAGCCCAGTATCCTGTCTACTGACAGTGGACAATGCCAGATGCCTCGGAGTGAATGAACCTAACAGGAAATGATCAAGTGATCTCTCTCCTGCCATCCATCACCACCCTCTGACAAACAGAGTCTAGGGACACCATTCCTTACCCATCCTGGCTAATACCCACTAATGGACTTAACCTCCATGAATTTAGGCATCAGGGATGAAGCCTACAGTCCCCATCCCTGAGATAAGGAAGAAGAAGCCAGTAGGAAGAAATCCAGGCATGGGAGCTGTAAGTTGGTGGAGCAACACATCTTAACCATTCACTACAGAGCTCTAGACTGGAACCCAGAGTAGATGGTGGGCCTGGGTTGCTCTACCAACTACTACAGAGTGATACTGGCAGTGATCAGGAAGACTGCCTGAGTCACTGTGGGAGTGACAGGGTCAGAGCAGCACGCATGAAGACTGCCTGATGCCACGTGGACAGAAGAGACTTTTAAAGGGTTCCCAGAAAGGGGACCCAATTAGTGACCTGGCCAGAGGGCTGAGTCACAAAGAAGCAGCAGCAGCTCCTGGAGTGAGAGAGGAGCTGTAGACCAAGAGAAAGTGACTTGAGAGAGAGGGTGCAACCACAGGAAGGGGATTCTACTTTGCATTGCTAATCCCTAGAGTGGCCAGGAGGAGACACCATCCAGCAATGAGAAGAGTGTCCTGTTACAGAGTTCCTGCACTAGAAATCTCCCCAGCTTACATAATGAGTTGTGACTTCATAGCTTAACTCCTTTTCATTTTTTGCCTCCACTAAGCCTCCAACCTGCTGTAGGGCATGTGAAAAACCCACTTCATCTTGGTGAAGACAAAATTTCTTCCCAGCCCTCCAAGAAAGGAGGAACTAGTGTAATGCTCATACAGCAGGTCCTGAAGAAACCTAGTATTTTAACTACTGCCACAGGTGGAAGCTGCTTGGCCTGGTCCAGGTTAAAAAAGAACCTTTTGCTGCACAGATGTGAGCATAAATAGTTCTCCATGGTGGGGGAGGGGGAGGGGCATGGGTCAATGTCTCCATGTTGATCTGTTATGGAGCTGCCTGACTCCCAAGCAGGTAGCTCGCTAGTTCTTAAAGGGGCAAAACACCTTATCCAACAAGCCAGACAAAGGGCCCCAATGCTTAACCTGTGGCAAGGTCATTATCAAGAGGCCAGTTTTTTGGGTTTTTTTAAGTACTTTACAGGCACGTTATAGTTAAGGTCACTCAACTTTGACAGTGTCTCTCTTTAAAGAGTGTTAGAGCAAAGTTATAAAGTGGGGAAGTGTATCCATAAAATAATTATTATTCTGAATATGTAGATAATTGATGTAAAAACGTATTAAACATTAAGCATATGAACCTTCCCGGGGGTAGTGAGGTAGGTACAGTAGTATATTTTAAGAGAAACAGAAATGTGCACATGATGGGACAACAGAAAAAGGAGTCAAAAATGATTATGGTAGATTATTCAGTTATTGCTCTTTAGCACCACATATTTAAATTTGAATTCAGTTGTTTAATACTGTTTGGTATTCTAATATATTGTACCAAACAAAAACTTCATTTACTTTGATGTAGAAATGAATACACTGATAATTAGTCATACTTGCTGTGAACAGTTGCACTATATAACTGAACTACACAACCCTGAATTTGAAAAGCTTTCTGTGAAACTGCTACCAAAACCACAGCTGGTTTCCCCAGCAATGACAAGACAAATGGGTCCTTACTACATATATCAAAGTATTAACAAATCTATCTAAACTATTCCCCATAGCTTTGCAAACAAAAGTGCACCAATCACTGTGGAATCAGAGTGCATTTAACATACCTTAAATTACAGGGATTCATATTTCCAAACTAAAGGCCTGGTCTAAAACTCACTGAGATCAATGGAAATCTTTCCAGTTTTATCAATGAGCTTTGGACCAGGCCCCAAGTAATTATAAGCAGTTATAGAAAAGCTGCTGCTATTCAAAACTACTTTAACTTTACATTAATTTCGAAATGTTTGTGAGTTTATAAACAATATATGATTTTATGTATCCTAGGTGTTGTAACCCCTTTGCAGGTTGTGCTAATCCTACTCGGTGTGAATAAGCATGGCAAAAATTGGCCTAATGGCAACAAGTAAATGCCTTTTGCTATAACTGTTTATCAAAAGAACAGACACTATATCTAACCATCTGTCACTTGGTAGCTTCTAGGGCCCAGTCTGCCTGGGACTGCTTTACAAAGTCCCTCCCTGGGAGTAACTGACAGTTGGCTTATTAGTAAACAAACACTCGGACCTGATAAAGATCACCCAAGCTCAGCCAGAGAGGACTCCAAAGGGAGACAGGAGACTCCTGTGGAGGGGAATCCCCAAGGGAAGCCTGAGCCAGAGTGTTGAACAGGGAGCCAAGAAGCAGAGCTCTCTGGAGAACCTACCAACATAGGCAGCCTGTAAGATTTGCTCCTCGAGAGGGGAGGCTCCTAGATACAATGCTGCAGCCACAAGGCCTTCAAGAGGATGTGGTCTCAGTCAGGGGCACTGTTCTCTCTAAGCTGTGCGTGTGCGATCCTAAACCCTGCACACATGGCAAAACACCACACACACAAAAATTTGCACAGAAACATAAAAATTTGCATTGAATAATTTTTTTGTGCACAGAGCCTGTCAAAAATTAGAGGGAACATTGGTCAGAGGTTCCACAGACCCAGGCCAGAATCCTGGCCTGGCAAGGATCACCTGCTGTCTCTGGAGAAGAGTCACTGTGGCAGACCTCTCTGGGTTCCAGAGGACCTATTTGGCATGGGTAAGAACCCTAACACTAGGGGAAGAGACTGGAACTAAGAGAACTCCGAGGAAGAGCCTGGGTGGAGGTGAACACTGGAATCAGGTGTGGGACATGGACTAAGACTGACCTAGCGTGACCAAATTGATCCTGTATTCCCAGCCTACATACTACTATAATAATCTTTGCACAAAATATGCCTTATAAAGTATCATTTGAAAATTCATAATTCACTGGTCAATAATATCATGATGAAATATATCTGGCATCATTTTATGTAAAGTTATGAATTGCCCCCAAATAGCATTGCATTTTCAAACTCACATAGCAACAAGTAGCCAAAATGGGTCAAGTGGGTCATAAATAAAGGGATGTGGTTACCTGAAACTTACATATAAACTATAAATAAAGTCCTCAGACAATGAAATGGGGAAGGCAAGGGACAAAGGAGATCTGCATTTCAGTGATCATGGGCATGGGATAATTTGCAGGGGAAAATATCTACTGAAATGGCCACATTGTAGGCCACATTAAAGTCAGTGGTACTGCATGGGTATAAACAAGAACAGAATTTAGGCTCATTTGCTTTAATATTATGTTCTTCAAGATAAATATTTAATAGATTTTTTTCTAATATTCTGAAAAAAACATAAATAACTAGAGAAATTATCCAGTATAGGTCATACAAATGACATCAAAATGAGATTTCAGGGGTCATCATAATCTAGGGCAGGGGTCAACAACCTATGGCATGCATGCCAAAGACAGCACCGAGCTGATTTTTAATGGGATGCCTGCCCAGCCCGGCCCACTCTTTTCCATCCCTGCCCCCCTCCACCTCCTCCCATGGGGGCAGGGCGCCCCCCTTCCCCTCCTGTAGGGGCAGGGGGCAGAAGCTTGGTTCTGCCTGGCTCCCCTGCCTCTTTCAGTAGCTAACTGGGTTCCTGCCCCTCCTCCTCTCAGTCCCTCCCTCCCTGCTGGCCAATCAACTGATGTTCGCTGCTCCGGGCTGGCCGAGGCAGAGAAGCAGCAAGGGCAGGGCTTTGGGGAAGGGGATGGAATCAGGGCATATCCCCTCCAGTCCCCTGCTGTGACCTGCTTAGGGCAGAGGTCTGGGAGCACCCCCAGGACTCCAGCCCACACCCCCAGCTCTCTGCCCTGACCCGCCCGACACACCCAGCCCTCTGCCCCAGCCTTCTGCTTGACTCCTACACCCTCCCTGACCCCCATGACCCCAGCCCCGACTTTGGCACCCCCACACATACCCAGGCCCCCCACACTCCATGCACCCCCAACATCCTGACTCTTGCACCCCCCCACATCCCCACCCTGAGCACCAAATGGGAGCTCCTGCACCCCCCCATTCCCACCTGCACCCCTTGCACCAAATGGGAGTTGCCCATGTAAGCACTCCACACCCAAACCTCCTGCCCCAACCCTGAGCCCCATGCCTCATTCTAGCTCCTGGATAGACCCTAAACCCCAACCCCCAGCCTGCTCCTTCATCCCCAGTCCTGTGCTCAGTGCACCCCTATTCTCAGTGCAGTGCAAGTGCAGAGCCTGCTGCCAGTGTGGGGTTCTGACAGCCAGCCCCTTGCTAGCTAGGGTCCCGGTCACAGGCCATGCTCAGCCCGCTGCTGGCCTAGGTGAACGGAACCTCAGACCAGCAGCGGTCTGAGCAGGCCGGCTGCATAAAATCAGCATTTTATTTTAATTTTAAATGAAGCTTCTTAAACATTTTGAAAACCTTGTTTATTTTACAATACAACAATAGTTTAGTTATATAATACATAGACTTATAGAAAGAGATGGTCTAAAAATATTAAAATGTATTACCAGCAGACGAAACCTTAAATTAAAGTGAATAAATGAAGATTCGGCACACCACTTCTGAAAGGTTGCCGACCCCTGATCTAGGAGAATGTGGTATTGTAAACTGTGCATTTTACTCATAGTGAATAACTTTTTAAAATTATGAGCGGAATTAGAGGTAAAATAGGCTTACAAGAGTACAAATAAACTAACTTTTCATTTAAAAACAAAGGCATTACTCACGAACGGGTAAAGTCTGAAAGATCTCAATTTTGCTATACTCTCCTTGTCCTTTTCCATTTACAGCTGCAACCTTGATTTCATATGTTGTGTTTGGTTCCAGATTGCTAAGAACAACCATTGCTAAAAGGAAAGGAAATAAAGCGATGAAACAAAAATTGACAAAATGATTGATTAAGACAATAACATTTCCAAGGCCATTTTGCAATTCATTTGCTTTGAAATTAGGAGTCTAATTTTACAATGTTTTACTTATAAAAGTGAAAAAATATTCATCTGGTTCAATCAGTTCCAAATGGTTTTATTACTACACAAATTTTGCTGCAATTAAATAAGTTATGCCATCTGCAGCCATTAATGTAGAAATTACAGAAGTCAGGTGCAAATATAAAGAGCTTGGTCGTGCTTCACATTTCTATGAGATGCTGGGCCTGATTCCCCAATAAGATTGGGGCACTTTTGCCTCACTCTATTGACAGACAATTGCCCTAGACAGCAGTGGATGATGCCCCCACTGAAGGGACACTCAGGCTATATCTACACTGGAATAAAAGACCCGGCATGGCCATGATTGGCCCACATCAGCTGACTCAGGCTTGTTCTGAAAAGCTAAACATTGCTATGTAGACATTTGGGCTGGATACTGGGCTCTGGGACTCTTCCCTGTTGTGGTGTCCCAGAACTTGGCCTCCAGCCTAACTGTCTATACAGCTATTTTGCAGCCCTGTGACATAAGCCCTGTGAGTCACCTGACCCATGCCAGCTGCAGGTGTTTAACTGCTGTGTAGACATATCATCAGGTGGCTTGGGACTGCTTCAGTGGTTATTCTGGCATCCTTCCACTCCAGGCCACCTGTATGAAAGATGCAGATCTGGAAAAGAGGTCATAGACTCCCTTAATTCCAACTGAAAACTGGCTGTTTTAGCTCCTTTCTTCGGGCCGTTATCAGCTGCTGTAAATTGAGTGGGACAAGTAAGCAAACATATGCAATGGGTTTAAACTGCAGGCTGCAAGTTTATTAATTATACCTTAGGGAGGGTGACTACCCTGCTCACTCCTAGCTCCAACATAACAGGGAGTTATTTGATTAAAGCTAGTTACAGGGCTTTAACCATAAACCAAACACTTGGAGTGGACCCTCCTGGTCTATCCTGTAGATGCAGCATAACTGTGAAACCTCTCACCACCACCTTACATAATGAGGAGTGTAGAGACACAGAGGCCACAAGGCTGGGATGGAGGGAATTCATTCTGCAAAGACTTCAGGCTTCTCCTCCACACATGTGCAAGACCCAGCAATGAAATCCAAGGTCTTATTTACCTCTGAGAGCTGGCCCATTCAGCCTGTACCCACACTTGACACCAGCTACAAGCTGCAACAAGTCAGCAGTCTTAACAACACTGTATGAACTTTGAATCCTATTGTTCCCAATCCAGCTGTGCCTCTAGGAGGCTGCAAGAAAGGCAAAACAACCCACCAAACATGGAAATTTGGTTCTATGAGAAAAATTATTTTTTGATTCCTAAAAATGGGTGATCAATCAGGCCATAGCATCACACACGATACAGCTTCTAACCTACAACTGGGGAGAGCGGAGGGCAAGGAATGAACTGGAGAGTAAGAGGCTTTTGAAAAGCATGAGATAATTTAAAGAGGCAAAGGGGGGAGGCACCTGGCAGCCAGTCACCTGACCCCATTCCCTCTTGCCCAGCCAATGGCTAAGCAAAGCACAGAAGCTGGATGGGAGGATAGCACCCCTCTTTCTGTATACATGTGTTTTGGGCTTCACTCATTGTCTGCTGTCCACACCAGGTCCTCCCCCACTAAGGTTGTTAAAGAAGTTTTTCAGACATGCCTGAATCCATTACCGGCTTCCCCACAATGTGAGCTGAATCATGCACTCCTCAGACAGAGCACAGCATCCTCCCTTGTCCATTGTATGTAAATTACCCATTCACCATGCTGTGAAAATTGCACAATGTTTTACTAATAAACCTCTAAAGAGAGAAGATTCTTGTCAAGAGCAAAAGACATTTTCTAAGTCCTAATATCAAGAATTTGAAAGTGAAGTGACCCCATCCATAGATCCTCAAAGAGAGGTCTCTGGAATGCCTACAAGCCAAGGCACTCAGGGACATTCTCAACAAATGATTCAGAAAAGAAGGTTGGCACCTTAACCTTGGAGACATAAAGACATCACCTAATATCATCAGCAAGCTGTTAAAGAGCACTTAAAAGAGCAAGAGTTGATTTCCCAAGATGCCCATCAACAAGTGCCATGTATCAGAAAGGAAAATCAAACCCTAGCCTGAGTGTTCCATGCAAACCAAGCTTGGCTCTAGAACTGTCACTGTACTTCAGGATGAAATTATAAACACATGCTTAGAACAGTAAAAAAAAAAAAAAAAAAGGTGCATGAAATGAACTATACTCCTAATAATACAAATATACAGACAAGGAACAGCAAATGAGCAATATAATCTACAAAAGAGTTGGATTTCATCTTCTCTTGGCAAAGAAGTATCGCATATTATGAAAAAACTTGGCATGATCGATGCAAATGTTATTGATGCCACATATGCGCCTTGAGACCTGTTCACAACAGAGATCCACAGACCAGGTTTCCCTGCTCCTACATAGAAGGGGTGCTCAGGTGCCTCAACAATAAAGTTCCCTGTTCCCTTCCAGGCCCCTGGGTTCAGATCCACATGGGGGAAAAGGATGGAGATTCGATGTGCTGCAGAGGAAGCACATCAACCCTCACCTGCCCTGTAGAGCTAGGGCTGTATTCTCTTTACTGTGCTGTTACCTTCGAGGGGCAGCTGCAAGTCTTTGGCAGTGCAGCTCGATTGAAGTCACTGTGACAGGGAGCATTTAGTTTTGTTTTGTTTTGTTTTTGCAATGGTGAAGCATATCAATGGTTGATTTAGTATCATTTTAAAGTATTATTTTTATTGAACAAATATTGTTTCTGTTAATACTTTTGTTATTTTATTGACTCCATATTTATTATCTTATTTTGGATGCCTCTTGTTTTCTGTAGTATATAGAAGCCCCATTACAAGTGGAAAATGAGTTTAATGAGTTTTGGAAAACAGGAGTTTACACATTTCACACTTTATTATGAGCATATTATATTAATTAGTCATTGACACATGGTGATCATTTTCTCACAAAGCTGCAGAGTTACTTCTGACAGCATTCCTTATCATTCTTTCATTTTTTAAAAAAACCTAAATTATTAGCAATTATCTATTGAAAAATAAAGACACTTGATGAGAATATTCATATTTTCAGAACAAGTGAAATTTTACAATATATAGCATTCAACTATAGAAAGATGAAATGAAAAGAGTAGAATAAGCAGCAGCCCTTTTTGATGTGCCTTTGAGCCATGACTGCTTTCCAAATCTGAATTATGGCATTCAAAATAAACCTTTGGGCATACAAAAAATTAGTGGCACAGCAACTGTTTTTAAAATTTAAACAGCATCAAAGTGTGGCTATGAGTCTGCCCTTCATAAAATCCTAACATGTTAACAACCCAATAAAATCTAAGGGCCGAAGCCTGCGAACACTTATGCATATGATTGAGCCCTTGGGACTACTTAAATGAGCAAAATTACTCATGTCTTCAGTGCTTAAAGGACCACAGCCTACATCTGAATCCTCTACATATCACTGTGCATCAGATACCTTGATCTGAAAGACAGCTTTATGAAAACAATATGCTTGACATCTGACAGCATAATCTGGCCCCAAGCATTGGCATCGACGGAAAGTTCTGCTAAAAAACCTGAGGGTATGATGTAGCCCTTGATTGTTTTATGATTGCACTCTTAGAAAAAAGGAAGAAATTAGGACAAACCATAATATTTCGTAGAACCCCTTACTTTCTTCAAGCAGGAAAAAAGCACTAGAATAATAGCCAGCTGGTGGTAAGTACAGGAACTATCCAACTACTGAAGGGTGGAATGTCCAGGGCTTAATAGGATCTCAAAGAAATGATGGACTTTTCATTGCCAGATAAAGCAAATTATTGCTTTGTAATGAAACGCTGGGGATGGGAGAGCATTATTAAATAAAGTAATTATCAAATATGTGTAACGTATGCACCCGTTGCAGTGGGATCTGAGTAAAATAATGCCCAATTCCTCTCTCTCCAACTTCAAACTGATCTTGTTCTCTCCCTGAACAGGGTTTACTGTCTCCAACAGACAGGCTTAGTTACTATGAATGACTCAGGATTTTTATTAATGGCCAGCCGGGCAAACTTTCATAGCATCACTGCAGTGATAAGGTTTACATTTGCAAAGCATCTCCACAAACTAAAACCCAGGAGGCTTACTAATATGTGCACCATTTACCATATACATGTATGATACTACTGGCAATAGGATAATGTCCCGAAGAGCAGCAGTAATTTAGGTCCATCTTCTGCCACCCTTACATTCTATTCTATTCTATTCTATTCTATTCTATTCTATTCAGGGTTCTTATGTTGCCCACCTTCCTATAGCCTTTGAGCATTATCCAGAAGTGCTCCAAGTGATGTGACTAGCATTTGTCATATATAACTCTCACATAGTATAATGCATCAAATAGCAGTTTACTGTGCTCTGCTGGCAGATTCGTTCACTTTGCTGGGATTACTAACAGAGTAATTGCTTAACATGGGTAGGCCTTATTCATGTCAAGTCATACATGTTGAGCAATTACTTTGCTGATGGAAGAAGAGGTTTTCAGGTTTTGAAAGCATTTTTGGACCTATAAACTGCCCAGGCCTTGTTCTTCCCACTGGTAAGGCGCTAGCTATTGGTGTGCAAGTCGTATGGTGCCAGAAATAGTTATGAAGAATTAGAAAGGTCATGTGCAAGAGGAGTGTGACCCAAAATTATAGGAGAAAAGCTGCAAGGATGTAACACTTAAAAAAGAGAAAGCAAGAAAGGAAAAGAAGAAAAAATCGGTCTCTGCCTGTAAAAGTCAAACAATATTTCAGCTGCAGTCCATAAATGTTTCAGCTTGAGAAGTCTCATTCATTATCACTGGATTTTAACGGCTATCGAGCAGAATAGTGCATTTATATAAAGTGCAAAGAGTGCTACTGCAAGGTTCTCAGTGAAACAAATGGTGTCATAAATCTAACCACATTTTAACAAAAAGATTTTCTGGTACCAAGATTAGGTTGTTCATATTGCTTGGTTATCATAATAGAATATGAGAATGGCATTATTTAGGTTTTATAGTCATATTAAATTGACTCCCACCCTCACAAAACTGCATAGCATCACGACTCCCTTGTGATTGCCACGGATGACATAAATCATCACCCAACAAAGGAAAGCTAGGGTACAAATAATATAGTTATAGTACATTTAATCCCACAGTAGATACTTTTATGAGGACCGTTAATAGACATACTGTATACATTAAAACACTGAGAAGACTGTGGAGTTAGTTCTTGCACAGCTTTCTTCTAGTCTCTGTTTCTAATTCACTGAAGAAGTAAATAGCATAAAAAATCCTAGATAAAGGTTGAATAACTGCTATGTGAAATTAATCTTCTGTTTTGAGAACTTCCAGAAACAAGAGGAACCTATCACTAGCTACAAAACCAGAGTCAGACCATGCTCTCAGAAGCAGATCTTAGAAGGTGGGAGCACTGGAGAATTTTTATTAAATTGGAGACATTTCTGTCACAAAGAGAATGGTTGATCCTAGGACACATCATCTCTCCTATCTCCAGGAATGATTCTCCATTATGTTACACCTTGTAGTGAGCAAGCATAAGAGAGCTACCATGAGTGCCAGTATGTGGAAAGTTCTCATTTAGTAGTGTTTTACACCCTGTTTGCCCTCACCTGGTAAGTGACTATACATGGTGCAAGGCAATAGGAAAACAGGACTGCTGACTTCTGACACAATTGCTTTTCTCAAGCCCCATGGTATTGAGGCAAGAAGAAGGGAAGGCTGCCCTCCACTGCATGATCTCCCTTGAAATCTGTGTTGCCTCTTCTTTGTAAGATTATGTTGACCCATATAATTGTAAGCTGGTTCAATGATGTGAAGTCCCCTGAGGGTGAGAGAACTAGGGAAGCAACTGGAGAAGAAAAAGGAGCAAACTATGCCAACATTAAGAATGGGTCTGGGGGGACAGTGTTGAAATACTGGCAACCTGTACAAATTTCCCTCTCTTCTGTTGATGTCAAGAGATTTGAGGAATTTCTCTGCAATCCTTGGAATATTATGGGTTTGGAGAATTATGCCCCCTATCTGATCTGTGTGTGTATATGAGAGAGAAAGGCTCAAACCCCCTCTCTCTACCACTGATCCACAGAAGTTCTAACAAATTAGCCCTCAGAAGTTTGATCTTCTGATCTAGGAGACAGAAGTTTTGAGAAACAGAGAGAGGGGATATATTCTGACTGGAAATAAATTAGAAAGAAAAGAAATTTAGGGATGTTGCTTCATAGTAGGAACTGTGTTGATTCATATTCAGAAACAGTCTCGTTGCCCCAATTCCATCTGTCTGCCTTGCCCAAATTAACAACTAATTCATAAATGATGATTCAAGCATCTGGCTGTAAATGTCAGAATTTGACTAAGACTATGCGATGAACTTTAATAATGAAAATATTTCAAGCTGCATACTAGATTGGTAGAAAAAACATAAGTAAGAATCCAATCCTTATCCCATTGAAATCAATGGCACAACTCCCATTCACTTTCATGGAAAAAGGTTTGGACCTTATGCTGTCTCTGTTTAATAAAAATTCAAAATTAAATGCAGAACTTATAAAAATCAGAGAAATAATGGCTCTGTCAGAAAGTTGCACCAGTCTGTAGACTCTAATGTAAAATTATTACATTGTTGAAATAAAAAAAGTGACAGCTTCATTACCTGTGAATCAAATATACCGTTACATGGATCATTTCATTTTAAAATATAATTTTCTTAACTGATTAAAAAACTGCACTTGGCAAAAGCATATTAAATGTTTTGTATGCAGTCACCAAAAGACAATTACCCTTTAAATATTTTCTTCCTCAGAATATTTATTTTTTTCATTTTTATTAGGTAATTTAAGGATTCCAAGATGTTGGGTACTCAAAATGAATCTAAAGAAACTGCAGGAACCTCATGCCTGAAGATACCTCAGGGATCATCTTTGATACATCTTTTCATTGAATTAAATCTAATAAGAAATGCTAATAATACACAAGTGGAACAATTACTGTTAAACATTTGAAGAAAATGAAGAACAATCTTAGGACCTGATCAAAAACAAAAGGAAGTCAGGGTAAGTCTTTACGTTGACTTTGTCAGGCACTTGAGCAAACTCAATGTACACAATAGCTAATAATGTTTAATGAACACAAGTGGCTAGTTCTATAAAGGCTGAACTCTAACTTGGATTTAAACTACAGTAATGTGCTTTATTTAGAGAGGACCCTATCTTTATTTTAAAATCACAACACTGAATTCCTGTGACAGTACATTTTTATTCAATTCTAGCATTTATCTGTTTTCTCTATATACCATTCAAGGACACCACTCATATATTGTGAAGCAAACACGTGGAATATCCCAGATATCAGTCCAGAATTATCAGGACTTCATAATAGAGTTGAAAAGGTAGTTTATTCCACAGTTACCAACTTTCCTGCAGTAAATAAGCATCCCAACTTTCACAATAAGCCAAAATCAAGCTAATTCCATCTAAGCCAAAACAAGCCAATCTCTAAACCCCCCAGCATTCTATGTCTACACTATGAAATTAGGTCAATTTTATAGAAGTCGATTTTTAGAAAGAAATTTTATACAGTCGATTGTGTGTCTCCACTAAGCACATTAAGTCGGCGGAGTGCGTCCTCAATACCATGGCTAGCATCAACTTGTGGAGCGGTGCACTGTGACTAGCTATCACACAGTTCCCGCAGTCTCTGCTGCCCATTGGAATTCTGTGTTAAGCTCCCAATGCCTGATGGGGGCAAAAACATTGTTCCTGGTGGTTTTGGGTACATGTCATTTCTTGCCTTTTCTTCCCAGATTAATCATGTAGATGCCATACCACTGCCAGCATGGAGCCCACTCAGATCACCCCTGCTGTTGTGAGCAGTGTAAACACTTTGCACATTATCCTGAAGTATGTGCAGAACCTGGCGAGGAGGTGGACCCAGCGCGATGACGATAGTGATGAGGACATGGACACAGACTTCCCTCAAAGGAAAGTCAATTGGGATATCACGGCAGCAGTGCGGAAGGTTTATACAGTAGAATGCCAATTCTGGGCCCAGCAAACAACCACAGATTGATGGGACTGCACAGTGTTGCAGAGATGGGATGATCCCCAGTGGCTCTGTAACTTTTGCATGCATACGGCCATTTTCCTGGAATTTTGTGAATCACTTTCCCCTGCCCTGAAGTGCAAGAATATTAAGATGAGAGCAGCCCTGACAATTGAGAAGCGAGTAGTGATAACCCGGTAGAAGCTTTCAATGCCTGACTGCTACTGGTCATTCAGTAATCAATTTGGAATGGGCAAATTTGCTGTGGGGGCTGCTGTGATCCAAGTAGCCAACACAATCACTAACCTTATTCTGTCAAGGGTAATGACCCTTGGAATTGTGCAGGTCATAGTGGATGGCTTTGCTGCAATGGGGTTCCCTAACTGTGGTGGGGCAATAGACGGAACACATATCCCTATCTCGGCACCAGAGCACCTTGCCAACCAGTATGTAAACCGCAAGGGGTACTTCTCAATGATGCTGCAAGCACTGATGAATCACAAGGGACATTTCACTGGCATTACCATGAGATGGCTGGGAAATGCACATGACGCTTGCATCTTCAGGAACTCTGGGCTGTTTAAATAGCCGCAGGAAAGGATTTACTTCCCAGATGAAAAAATTACAGTTGGGGCTATTGAAATGGCAACAGTTATCCTTGGAGACCCAGCCTACCACTTGCTCCCATGGCTCTTGAAGCTGTACACAGGCAGCCTGGACAGCAGCAAGGAGCAGTTCAACTATAGGCTGAGCAAGTGCAGAATGGTGGTAGAATGTACATTTGGATCTTAAAAAGCCCGCTGGCGCTGTTTGCTGACTAGGTTAGACTTCAGCAAAACCAATATCCCCATTCTTATTGCGGCTTGCTGTGTACTCCATAATATCTGTGAGAGTAAGAGGGGGACATTTATGGTGCAGTGGGAGGTTGAGGCAAATCACCTGGCAGCTGATTTTGCGCAGCCAGACACCAGGGTGATTAGAAAAGCACAACTGGGCATGCTGCACATCAGATAAGCTTTGAAAACCAGTTTCATGACCGGGCAGGCTACGATGTGAGAGTTGTGTGTGTTTGTCCTTGATGCAAATCCACCCCCTTTGTTGACTCTAATTCCCTGTAAGCCAACTGCCCTCTCCCCTCGATCACAACTTGCAAAGAAAATACAGTCACTATTATTTTAAAACCATGCATTCTTTATTAATCGATTTTTAAAAAGGGAGATAACTCACAAGGTAGCCTGGGTGGCGTAGAGGAGGAGGGGAGGACGGAAGGACAAGGCCACATAGATTATTGTAGCCACACTACAAATCAAAACTTATTGAATGCCAGACTTCTGTTGCTTGGGCAATTATCTGGAGCGGAGTGCCTGGGTACCTCCCCCACCCTTTGTTTTTGGGCATCTGGGTGAGGAGGCTATGGAACTTGTGGAGGAGGGCAAGTGGTTATACACAGGCTGCAGCAGTGCTCTTGCTGCCTCTGTGCTCTTGTTGCTTTTCCTGCAGCAGCTCCACCAGACTCCTCAGCATGTCCATTTGCTCCCCCATTAGCCTGAGCATCGCAGCCTGCCTCCTTTCATCACATTCAGTTAATTCTTTCCTGGACTCCGCCACTGTTGCCTCAATGCATTCAGCCGTGCTCTATCAGCGCATGAGGACTCCATGAGCTCAGAAAACATGTAATAACAAGTGTGTTTTTTCACCTTCTAATCTGCGATAACCTCTGGGATGGAGATGATAGGGGGAGCGTAAAAACCTTTGCACCTGTGGGAGGAAAACAGGGAGAGTAGAATTTAAGAAGATACATTTCAGAGAACAAAAGGCAGAATCTTTAGCAGTGAATCAAGCAATTCACAGCAGACAGTGCCCGTGCTTTAGGTGCAAGGTTGCATTTTTCCTTTTATATTGAATACCTGCTGGTATGGTGAGACACCATACATGGCTGGGCAAGAGAATTCGGTTTCCAGGCAGTCATGGTAAGCCAAACGGTATGTGAGGTTGGCTTCTCCTGTTTCCATATGGGGGAATGCTTTTGAACTGCAGAGGCTTCCTTTCCCATATCCTTTCCCATATCCCATATCCTTTCCCAGCCTTTTGGGTTGGCCATTTAAAAGGAGGGGCTGTGGTTTTCAGGTGAATGTACAGCAATAACCCTCCGCCAGCCAATTCTCTGGGATGATTCCTTCACCTCTCCCCTGACTATGTGGTTATCATCAGGGATAATCTCTTTTAGCCAAACGCAAGCCATGAACGGGCTCCTCTGACTGTTCCCTTAAACAAATTCCCCTATTTCAACCAGATGACCATGAATGATTTCACTCTCCTGAGGCTAACACAGGGAGATAAAGGCCGAATTTTGCTTGAATGTGACCAAAACCAAGGACCATTCGCTTCCATGATTTGTGCTGCAATGATTCCAAATTACTTGCTGTTGGCTTGGCGTGGTAAAGTGTCCTACCATGCAAGATGGAATAAGGCAGCGCTCCCCAGAAACCTTCTGCAAAGGCTTTCAGAGTACCTCCAGAAGAGCTTCATGGAGCTATCCCTGGAGGATTCCCGCTCCATCCCCGGACAAGTTAACAGACTCTTCCAGTAGCCGTACTGGCCGCGAATGCGTGCCAAGTCTTCAGGGCAAATAAAACATTAAACACAATTGCTTTTAAACCTTGTAGTGTATTTACAAAGGTGTACTCACCAGAGGTGCGTTCTCCAGCTTCAGGATCTGGGAACCCGCGTTCGGAGGGTATTGGCTCCAGGATGATGAAAAGTTCCTGGCTGCCAGGGAGAATGGATTCTCCTCTTGCCTGCTATGCATTCCCTCCTCCTCTTCCTCCTCCACAAAATCTTCCTCCCTTGCAGGTGTCCACGGACAGTGGTGGAGTAGTGGTAGCTTCTCCACCCCCCAAAACTGCATGCAGCTCATCATAGTAGCGGCATGTATGAGACTCTGACCCAGAACAACCGTTTGCCTCCTTCGTTTTTTGATAGGCTTGCCTGAGCTCCTTAATTTTCATGTGGCACTGCTGTGTCCCCCTGCTGTAGCTCCTGTCTAACATGTCCTGTGCAATTTTGGCACATATATTAGCATTTCTTCTTTTTGATCGGAGTTCGGCCTGCACAGATTCTTCTCTCCACACATCAGTCAGATCCAGTGTCTCCTGTTCAGTCCAAGTTGAAGCTTGTTTGCGATTCTGGGACTGCATGATCACCTGTGATACAGAGTTCACCATGCAGACCAACAGGAAATGAAATTTGAAAGTTTGCAGGGGCTTTTCTGGTGTACCTTGCTAGAGCATCTGAGTTGAAAGTGCTGTCCAGAGCGATCACAATGGAGCACTCTGGGATAGCTCTCAGAGGCCAATACCATCAAATTGTGTCTACACTACCCCATATTCAACCCAGCGAGGTTGATTTTAGTGATAATCCCCTCACCCAGGAGGAGTACAGAAGTCGATTTTAAGTCAACAAAACAGGGTTGGTTGTGTGAATGCATTGAGTATAAAATGGATCTAACATGGCTAAATTTGACCTAACCTCATAGTGCAGACCAGGGCTATGTGACTAGATCCCCCTGGTGTGCAGTCTGGGACTTTGGTGGGCCCGCTATGCACCGCTGACTCTCTCCCTCTCTTGTCCACAATTGCTTTCAATAAAGCAATTGTGCTGTTCTTAAAACATTCTTTAGGATATAGTTTCTCATTAGCAAGGATTAGGTTTGCATGAGGGGACTTACTTATATTCACATTTTCATTTTCCATTTCATTTTGTTCAAAGAACTACATTTAATCCAAATTATGGCTCAGCAAACAATTCAGTGAACCTGGAGACATAAACAGAACCATAATCTGAGAACAGGAACAAACCTATTTAGATGGATCTGTGTTATATGTTGTCAATGAATTATTAAACTAGCCTGGATGAAATAAAAAAAAATATGTTCACGAGCTGCATTTCAGATGATGTGTTTGTAGATTATGGACTAAAAGTAAAAAGTTGCTAATGTTCCTTATTAGTGAAGTCTCATATTGTTATCAGTTTCTTTTTCCAAATTGTTGCATCAGGTAATAAAGGACAGTAAAATCAATTAATGGTTTAGAACTTGATTCTGCCACTGAATAGTAGTTTACTTGATGAAGAATCCTACAGATATCAGTGGGATTATTTGTGTTGTCAGAAACTAATTTAGAGTAATTTAGTGGAACCTGACTCTTAATGGTGATGGTCAAGAATTGTGTAACTGGGACATCTGACTTTAATTATCCAAGGACATTTAGATATGACAAGTAAGGAAAGCACATGAATAGAGTCAGCTTTCCCTGACCTGACTTGACTCTGTCTGCACATGCTAAGTAAATCTTGAAAGGGGCCCCCTCTTCTGCTGCTGCCACTCTCTACATTGTGCTGCTGCCATTGGCCAATTCCTTGCTACCTCCCTGGACATCTAATCCTGGGCGAGGGGTCAGGATATCTCCAGTTGTTATTTCGCTGAGGGACAGATGAGTGGTCTGAAGAGAGATGCGAACCAGCTCTCAGTTCTGAAGCTGAGCCATCACCAAGGGATAATGGGCCTCATGGGGCCAAACATCTCTCCCTGTGCCAGAGAAGCACTGCACTCACCCCCCAGTGGAACACTTTCTGGCCCCATTCTCAGCCTTCTCTGTACTCTCACAGAACCTTGGAATGGCAAGAGGACATAGACAGCCAAGGTTACTGCTACTCCCTGGTAACTTGACAAGACTTCCACAGGGAAGAGAGGGACTCTGATATGCAAAAGGGTTGGAGTTCATACATATGAACTCACTCCTTCCTTCTTCAGCTGCATGAGACCCGAGTGTTGCAGAGCCCCTGAAGATCCCTTTCTGCACTGTCCTAACCATTCCTGATATCAATCAGACTGGTGCAAAGATAAGGGTCTCTCAATTACCCTTAGAATTCTGGTCATAATCTTCCTTTACACTGAGGAGGCTGTAGATAACTCTGTGTACTTATCCTGCTGGGGGGCAGGGGAGAATCTTATGCCAGTGGGACCATTTGTGATGCTTCTATCTTTTAATCTTCCTCTCATTATGCCACCAGGAAAACACAGTTTGCCAACACTTCCAAAAGACATAGAGATCTATGTCATAACATTACCTCCACCATGCTTAACAGTATGGACCTAGTCATCCTTTTTTCAGGACTTTTCCCTTCTCCATATGGTAACTTCCAACAGTGTGGAAGATGTATATTGACATTTCATAAGACAATTAAACTTTGTTCCATAACTTTCGCCATGTCCCAAATCACTTGAATACATTTTAATTAAACTGTTTTGTACTTAACGTTAGTTTCAACAGGCTAGTCTCACATTCAATTCCTTTCTCCTTATCACTTTCCTCACAGTTTTTGAACTGATATTAGCATATTTTGCTCCTTAATCAGTTTTGCAACTTCTCAGGCTTTACACCCTTCTGATTTCTTCAACTATTTCTATACTGTTCTTTCACACAATTCTGTAGCTTGATAAGTCTCATAATTTGCTGGCTTGACAACACTTTTCCTATTTTATAGCAATTTCCATCGTCCACTTAGGTACTCAGAGATGTTGCCTTATTTTTCACAAGATGTATTTTACTCACAAAATTATACTTTTCTGCAACAAGGATAGAAACTAGACTATTTGATTACAAGATACTCCTATGCTTCCCATCAGTTGAAGCAACAACATGTACAAAAGAACATCAATCCATCTTTTCACCTTACTGAATAGCTGAAAGGTTTAAAATGATTCACTTTCTTTTTTTCTCTCTCTCTCTCTTTTTTAATTTTCAGCATGCCCCTATGAACTTCCTGATAACTAAAGTTCGGTGCTCAGTGATATAAATGTTCCCCAGTACAATTATTATACTTACTAACTGATACTGGTGTCTTTCAATATCTGACAAATACAACAAAAACACGGACAGAACAATGTAGAACACATTTACCAAGTACAGCAGCAGCAGTCCACTGTCTATAAACTTTAGGGCCAAGCATACACAACTGTTAATGTATCATTCCACAGGAATGAAAGAGCTAAGTGAAACTAGGATATACTTGATAAAGCTGAGTATGTATAGAAGAGCACATACTAAAATAGAAATACATGTTCGGCTTTATGCAAGCAATTTAACTACATTTTAAAGACAACAGACTCTTTGCTTCATGTGATCTCGTGTTCTCTGGTGCAGAAACTCCATGTTCCTTTCCAACAATCACAAACCTTTCATTCTCTCTTGGTATTTCTACATATCATTTTTTAGTCTTTCAGGAGAGAGTTAGCTGGGTTGAATTTTTCTGTGCATACGGTTTTCCGTATTCTGAATTTGTTCAAATTGAAATGATTTCTTATTTTTAAACTTATCGCCTTTAATTGCTTATCATTCAGGAATGAAGACTCTGATCCAGGAATTGGCAACCTTGGCATGTGACACCGCAGGGTAAGCACCCTTAGCGGGCCCCGCTGGTTTGTTTACTTGCCAGTTCACCAATCGCAGCTCTCACTGGCCGTGGTTTGCCGTCCCAGTCCAATGGGGGCTGCAGGAAGCAGCACGGTGCTGGCCGCTACTTCCCTGCAATTGGCAACCCGGCAACTAAACAAACCCGCAAGGCCCACTAAGGGTGCTTACCCTGTGATTCCGTGTGCCAAAGTTGCCGAACCCTGCCGTGATCCAAAGCCCATTCAAGTCAGAGTCTCAGAAAGACACTGATTAACATCAGTGGTCTTTGGAGAATTGGATCCACAGAACCCAGTTCTGTTTTCAGTGATGTGAATGCAAATATTTCTGTTCTTCCTTCTTTGGCTGGTGTAGGGTCTGAAGGAAGCAGCATCCAATCCTCAGTCAGAAGCACAGTTCTCACACTGCAGAACCTTGAGAGTAAGGACAGTGAAGCCAGAAGTAGCCGGAGATTCCCACTGTTCAATGGCCAAGGAAAAGACTGCTAAGCCACCTTGGGATGGGGAAAGCAGGCATTCTCACATATGGTTCCTTCTGGGGACATGACAAGTGTCAACAATAGATAATTAACAAGTGTTTAATCTTAATACAGCGTTGATTGTCATTGCTATATTTTTAAATAGAACCAATGTTATGGCAGGATAAAATTATTGCCATATATCAGTTGTTCCCAAACCGGGGTTCATGAACCAAAATGTTACATGGGGTTCTTGGGAAAAAATTCCCCACTGGTGGACACAGCTGTCCATAGGGACTCTGGGCAGCATGAGGCCAGGAGCCCAGAGCCTTGGACCAGTGATAACAACCATTACTTGTCCCATAGATGCCTCTAAAACCAGAACAACTGGAGTCAAGGAAATTCATAACCCCCAGATGATACTACAGGCGCTATTCACATATTACTACTGTATATCACGGATCAGCAACCTTAGGCAAGCAGAGCGGGCCGAGGGATGTGCTGGCCGCTACTTTCCACACCCCACATTGGCCTGGAGCGGCAAACCGCACCCAGTGGGAGCTGTGATTGGCCGAACCTGCAGATGCGGCCGGTAAACAAATTGGCCCAGCCCACCAGGAGGCTTACCCTCGCGAGCTATGTGGCAATGGTTGCTGATCCCTGCTGTATATACATGTACACGTATTTGAAGGTGTATAATTTAAACTCTATTTTCCATGTTTTTATGTTTTCTGAAGATTCGCCCAGCCAAATATTCTAAAAAAGTTCAGTTTAAAAACATCAAAACTTAGTGTAATATGATTTTGTCTCTGCAAAGGACATATTATATATGCTGGAGAAAAAACATACTTACTATATTTTCTCTCTCAATGATCACAGTAATGATCTAAAAAGTGTCATCAAAGACTTCAAATATATATTTAAGCATTTCCTTCATTATATGGATGCTGTTACTTTCAGGTTTCACATACAGTATTTGAGAAATGTATTTTATTTTTGAAGGGAAATTATTTTCCCTTCAAGGAGGAAAACGGCCCCCATGATTATCATGAAAATTTACTAGCTCTGTCAGATAATATTATATATATCATTTAAGTAGATGTGCAACCAGTATAAAGCTTGTATTACACATCTGTTCTGAGAAATGTAGCCTCTGGGAGTGGAAAATAAGATTATTTATTCATTACAAAAATCTGTGAATTCTGAAGCCAAGAAACATTAAAACTCGTACTATTTTTTTTTATTTCATACAACCCTTTCAGATATGTAAAATCATTGTGTTTTCTTCCTGATACTTATAATGCACAAAACCTAACCAATCACATGGAATTTGTTTCACTTAATGCTCCTGAATTGTAATGAACACTGTATGACTTAGAGCAAATAGTTAGATGTAATAACTCTACCCAGATGTACAGACACTCTTTTCTCAACCTGTGTATTATACAATTTTAAAATTAACTTTAATATTTTTTAATACAGTATGTAACCCACAGCAGCATTCAGTTCTGAGGTAATGAAGATAAGTATGCCTTTGGAACTCCTCTCCTCTCACCTCAACAACAAAACTATGGATCCATCACTTATCCTTCCATCGAACGTATTAAGTCCTTACCCATTCTCAGTCCATCTGTTCCATGTCAGAACACAAAGCTTCCTGCCCTAGGGCATTACTGCTAACTGCTGGCTTTTTACCAGTTATTCTTGTGCCCCCAGACTGAGCTCCTGCTAGGAACTAGCTCCACGTTTTTAGTCCCAGTCCAAGAGTGTGTTTGAGAACAGAAAACAAGGTGGGTCGAATATTTGGAGCTCAAGACAGGAATGCTTGAGGAAAGGTGACGAGAAGAGGGGAGATGTAGTCAGACTCTTAAAGGAAGGGAGAGTTTTGCCTGACCTAATCTTCCAGCAAATGAAACTGTTATTTCGGGACTGGATAGAGGACCTAAAATCATTTCTCCCCAACCCTCTCCCTTCAGCCCAATTGTTAGAAACTAGTCACATTTGTAAGTGCTACATCAAAAATCTACCACAGTATCTAAGGTCCCCATGAGGCACTAATCACAACAGCACTTGAACATCTCACAATGTCTATGTGAGGTAGGGAAGTGCTATTATTACCATTTTACATATAGAGAACTGATGCATGGGGCGACAAAGTGATTTTGGTCACACAAGTCACCTATAACAATCAGAGAATTAAACCCAACAGTTCTCCCAGGTCCCCAACCTAACACCCTAACCACTGGACCAACTGTCCTTGATGATTTTCACACTGGAACATTCCTGCTTCCACCTCAACTGAAAAAACACTGGCATCAATGCACTTTTAGCACACCTATCTTTTCTTTTTTTCAAGTCACAATATGTTACAAGCTGCAAGATTACAAATTAGGTGACTATTTCACAAGCTTCCAGTGATTTTTTTTTCTTTTGCGACCTTAAAATGATTTTTGCTCAACAGTCTATACAATTCCATAATTTCCTTATGATGTTGCACAATTGCCACTTTCTTAAAGACACAAAACCCCAAATAGGGAAGCAACTTCCTTAATCAGCTAGCCCAGGATTGCCCAAGAAAAACTGTTCTATCATAGCTACTTTACAACTCCATGACAACATGTAAAACTTCAAAAAATTCACAATTTTAAGCCAAAGAAATTGCTGCATGTCACAAAGATATGCAAATTTCCATCACTGTTCAGTGTATTGAAGAATTCAAGACAAATTAATTTATTTTATCAAGTCCCACACCTCCACTGAAACTGCTGCTTAAAATTCTAACACCTTTTAATTTAGCTAAAACTCTGCATATAGTAGCAGGAATAAACAAAACAACATGTATAAAATCCCAATGTATTTTTGCCTTTTTAAAAATTGTTTTGTAGAACTCTGTATTCTACTGCACAGCTATATTCACTTTTATCCATGATCCATGGTTGATAGTCCAATCTCCAAAACAGGCACATATTCTTAAACCATGCAATTAATCTGAAAGGCAATAAAAGTCATAAATTTCACTTCTCTGGATTTTGCTTTTCCCATCTTGTTATCAGATTCCTAAATGTGCATATTTGATTAACACTAATAGACTAATGATGTCCCTTTTATGAGGTATAGTTTTGCTGCTCCAGATACATATCTCTGCATGCTGGCACACTGAAGAAGGTTGAGATGAGAGTGAGATGAGATTCCACCCATTCTTGACTCGAATGGCTAAGCAGCAGTTCTACAGAAAAGGACCTAGGGGTTACAGTGGACGAGAAGCTGGGTATGAGTCAACAGTGTGCCCTTGTTGCCAGGAAGGCTAACGGCATTTTGGGTTGTATAAGTAGGGGCATTTCCAGCAGATCAATGGATGTGATCATTCCCCTCTATTCGGCACTGGTGAGGCCTCATCTGCAGTAAAGCGTCCAGTTTTGGGCTAGATGACCTCCTGAGGTCCCTAGCAATCCTGATATTCTATTATTCTATGACCCCAACACAGGAGAAGGCAGGGATGTCGCAGTCCCCACATGTGGGAATGATGGAGGATGTAGTAATCCCCTAGAAGTAATCCTCTTCATCTAGCTATCCTCAGCATGGGTAAGTAAGGGAGTAAGGGGTTGATTTGCGCTTTCTTACTCTCCTGTGCAGGTATACAAAATGTGCCATAATCGAGCCAGTAGCATTAAGTTTGTCATTCAATTTTATATGAAGAGACATCAAAGGCAATAAGAAGAGGTCCTTTAAATACATTAAGAGCAAGAGAAAATTAAAGGAAAGTGTAGTGAGGAAGGAGCCACTAATAAGAAAACTGAGGTATTTAATGCTCATTTTGCTTCAATCTTCACTAAAAAGACTAATGTGACCAGATACTCAATACAATTAATATTAATAACAAGGTGGAAGCATCAGAAGTCAAAAATCATCAAAGAACAGGTTAAACAACATTTTGATAAGTTAGATATATTCAAGTCAGCAAGGCTTGAAGAAATTCATGCTAGGGAATTTATGTAATTAGTCAAAGAAATCTGGAAACTGTTAGCAATTATCTTTGAGAACTCCTGGAGGATGGGTGAGTTCCAGAAGATTGGAAGGGGGCAAACACAGTACCTATCTTAAAAAATGGCAAGGGAGAGGACCCTGGGAATTATAGACCAGTCAGCCTAATTTAGATACCTGGAAAGATACTGGAACAAATTATTGAATGCGTAAGCAGCTGGAGGAAAATAGTGTTATAAGGAATAGCAAGCATGGATTTGTCAAGAACAAATCACGCTAAAAGAACCTAATTTCCTTCTTTGACAGGGTTACTGGCCTCGTTGATGTGGAGAAATAGGAGGCATGACATATCTGGATTTTAGAAAGGCTTTTGAGACAGTCCCATATGACATTCTCAGAAGCAAAGTAGGGAACTGTGGTCCAGATGAAATTATTATAAGGTGGGTACACAACTTTTTGAAAAACTATATTCAGAGACTAATTACCAACGGCTTGTTGTCAAACTGAGAGAAATGGTATAAAGAGAAATGTGATAAATTGTTCTCCATGTCCAGTGAAGGTAGGAGAAGTAGTTATGGGCTTAATCTGCAGCAAAGGAGATTTAGACTAGCTATTAGGAAAAATTTTCTAACTATAAGAGTAGTTAAACTGTACAATAGGCTTACAAAGGAGGTTGTAGAATATTCCTCTTTGGGTATGGTTTAGGTTTATTTGGTCCTGTCACAGTGCTGGGGTCTGGATTTGACTTCTGATAGTCCCTTCCAGCCCTACATTTCTATGATTCTATGATTATGCAAAGGGACAGCAGAAGGCCTCTGTGGCACTTAAAACCTCAAAATACATGACATATCTGGATTTTAGTAAGGCTTCAATGGCACTTAAGAGACACAAAGGTCTTATGAATCAGAGGGGTAGCTGTGTTAGTCTGGATCTGCAGAAGCGACAAAGAGTCCTGTGACATCTTAAAGACTAACAAAAGTATTGACGCATAAGCTTTCGTGGGCTAATACCCACTTCATCGGAGGCATGCAGTGGAAGTATCTAGGCGCAGGTATAAATAAGTAGGCAAGAACCAGGTTAGAGATAACAAGTTAGTCTAATCAGGTTGAACTACCTTGTTATCTCTGATCAGGGAGGATGAGATCCTCTTCTAGCAGCTGATCTGGAGGTGTGAACACCAAGAGAGGAGAAACTGCTTTCGTAGTTGGCTATCCATTCATAGTCTTTGTTTAATCCTGAGCTGATGGTGTCAAATTTGCAAATGAACTGTAGCTAAGTAGTTTCTCTTTGAAGTCTGGTCTTGAAGCTTATGCTTCAATACTTTTGTTAGTCTTTAAGGTGCCCAGGACTCTTCATTGCTTCTAAAGACCTTGCACTAACCCTTTCCACAGGGATGAATTTCATTCATAACATTCCTTCTACATCCTCACTGCATGGCACTGATGATATACAAGGTGGTTGTTTGTACAGTTATACTAGGCTCCCATTTTTTACTGCTGCCATTTGGGAGAAAGAAGGGGAAGAGATAAGAACTGAGAAAATATTGGTTCATGTTATTATGTTGGGAATTGTAATGGAGGAAAGATTAGGGGGTCAGCAACTTTTCAGAAGTGGTGTGCTGAGTCTTCATTTATTCACTCTAATTTAAGGTTTCGCGTGCCAGTAATACATGTTAACCTTTTTAGAAGGTCTCTTTCTATAAGTCTTTAATATATAACTAAACTATTGTTGTATGTAAAGTAAATAAGGTTTTTAAAATGTTTAAGAAACTTCATTTAAAATTCAGTTAAAATGCAGAGCCTCCCAGACCAGTGGCCAGGACGCAGGCAGTGTGAGTGCCACTGAAAAAGCATGTGTGCGCCACCTGTGGCACATGTGCTATAGGTTGCCTACCCCTGGATTAGACTATCCATTCCACCCTCTCCAGTTTGGATACTGCCTCATGCAGCAGTAAGAAAATCTTGGTAATTCAGTGTCAGTTAATTACTTTGAAAAGTATTTTGCTTGCCCAATATTACACCTGCCAGAAAATATGTTGTTTATATTACAAAATACAGCTGAGGTTTATCTAAGCATACATATTTGATGTGTACTTTACAGTTTATAAACAAAGTGGAAATGTAAAATAGATGCAATACTGCTGTGAAAGGCAAAATCTGCAGCTGCACCATGCTTTCCATTTATCAGTTATTCATATCCAATATTGCATTACATGACCCTCTTTCCTAACAAGGTTAATTCATATGAGGAAAATCAGCAAGACTGTCATAGATCATCAGCATGTACATTGTGAATTTCTAAATATCAGGAGCTTACTTTAAAGTATATAATGAAACAGACTTTAAAACAAGTCTAAAGGTGCATTAGCAAAAGTGTAGTGGGAAAATATGAGAAATACAAATGGTAATAGCATACCATATATAGTAAAATTTGTTTTGAATAGTCATACTTTGCTTATTCAAACAAATTCATTACACATATATTTCTTATGAAAAAAGAACTTTTTAAAAAAATTTCTAGAGACATTCAAATATGTGTATCCCTATTCTTAAAGAGCAGCACAATATGAATCAGAAAGGATGGCATATAGTTTGCAATGTGCTTTCACTCCACTGAAGGTAAAAAGACACAAAATTACAATCTACAGAGGAACAAGAACATCAAAAATTGCCAGTGGTTATATCTGCATAACACTGAGTTACTTTTAGCTGTGCGCTCAGCCTGTGAAATGGATTCTCTGGGTTTTCTTACTTCCCGAGTCATTTTATTCACTTTTGAGAGTCAGAAGTATATACACTTTCATCCACTTGAGAATTAGGTTTTGTATAAAAACCTCCTGAAATATTCAGACTTAGCATTCCCTTCACTCACTTGTCTTCTGTATAAATGCACCACCTGGCCTTAAATGTCCCTAATCCACCCATGTAGTTTATTTTAAAGTATATATGTGCAAATCAGAAACAAAATCAACCTTTCTCTGCCATATAAGACATTTACATTACGAAGATGAACATGGATGCAGACAAGGAATAGGTTATAGGCAGAGTTATATGGACTAATTGGCATATGTGCGTGCACGCACGCACATACACGTAAAAGAACTGATGAATTTGAGGATTTTTCTTATTTGAAAAGAAGGTTGAAAAAAGAAAGTTTCTAACATGCACACACGCACACCCACACACCTCCCTTTTGGTAATTATGTGCAGTTGTACGAGGCTTTTTAGTGCTTTGTGTACTCTGTTCCATTATCTGGTTGCTTTTTTCCACAGAACTTAAATTCATGAAAGTGGAGATTACAGTTGTAATTTCTATACTTAAAGTTGCACATAAAAGACATAATGGTTACACCACCATTGGCTGCTAGTAGTACAAAACTATGTAGGAAACTCAGATGCTCAGACAATGAACTGATGATAATACCGCTAAACCTAGTATTATGGGTCTACCTTTTCTAGGGTGACCAGATGTCCTGATTTTATAGGGACAATCTCGATTTTTGGGTCTTTTTCTTATATAGACTCCTATTACCGCCCCCGCCCCCACACACCCCAGTCCTGATTTTTCACATTTGCTGTTGGGTCAACCTAACCTTTCCAAAACTGATCACTGATTTTGAGAGACTTGGTGCCCAATTTCAGACACATAAGTGGTCTTGATGTTCAGAAAGGCCTATGAACACACTCTCTAAAATCCTTTAAAACCCCCTCAAATTGGACACGCAGAACAGTAGTACTCCAAACTCCTAATCAGTTTTGAAAATGTGTAAGATCTGATCAGTATGGCTTGCATAACCAAACTTTGGCACCAGAGTCATACTAGCATATTTTAATTTTAAATGTAATATTTTATGGGTAACTGCCTTCTATTTTCTCAATTTCAGTTTTGATTATAATCTTGTATTATACAGTTACAACTGAATAAAAACATTTAACTATTCATTATAAAATCCCCTCCCCCACTGGATCAAACCCATTGTGACACAAAGGACACCAGTATTTACACCTCATGTGCTGTTCTAATAATCTTTGTACAAAATATGCGCTGTGAGGTATCATGTGAAAATTAATAACATATTGATCATGAATATTCTTGTGTTATGTATGTGTGTGGTGTGAATTAAGAGTTCTGCCATACAGGCATGTCGCATCTTGTGTGAGGGTTCCGTTCCGCGGTTACCACGTAAAGCGGAAACCGCGTATAGCCAGAACCCATTCACTTTAATGGGAGGCAAAATTGCGCCCCCTGCAGGAAGTTTTAAAAAAATTCTCCTTTTTTTTGTTTTTGTAGACTGTGTAAAGCTGAAATCACGTATGTTAAATATGCCTAAGATGTGACATGCCTGGATGCTGTAATGATTACTAAAGCGTATTTAAACCAGGCATGCTGGAAGGTATTTTCCCCACCTGGGACTTACTTCCAAATATTTTCAAAGACAATGAGAATGTATTTAGATATCACGAAAACACACCCATCTAGTTAACAACAGGTGAAGGCAAACCTCACACTAACTAGTGTGGGAGAAGACAGCATGAAATCTGAACTCAGCAAGAGAGAAGAACCTTTTTTCAAGAGTTTACTGGTCTACTGGCTGAACCTCAAGTGATAAGTACCCAAATCATATGATTGTATACAATATTACTGTATTAACAAATGTATAGAGTGAAGTCTTTTATGAAAGCAAATTACTTGTAGCTCTTTCTTTCTTCATTCCTTATACTTGAACTCACATAATCCTATGTATATTTTGTTAACAAATTTATTTCAGTTTTTCCATAAGCCAACTCAGTGATGTGTTTAAAGGGAAGGATATACTTACCCCCAGTTTACAGGGACAACAAACCTTATTATTTCTCTGAGCTGTTCAGGAGAGGGCTGGACAGTTCAGGGCATGCAGTTTTGGGGAAATTTGGGACTGGGAATTTGTTGGGATCATTTATTTGTTGTAACCAAAGGCTGGTGAAAGCCAGAATGTGACTGGTGTGTTGCTGACAGGGCATGGGGGTCAGTCTAATGGATCAGTGCTGAAGCTATATACAGTCAGTTCAGGATGTAACCTGCATGCTGGTAGGCTGCTCGTGAGGGAGCCATGTTAACAACTACCACCACAAAAAACCTTGTGGCACCCAGGGTTACAGAGCAGGTAGTGACATTACCCCTCACTGGTTAAATTGCCCCCCAAAGATCATGGCACCTATGACATCCTTAAATATCATGGTATTAATTAAACTTCTCTCTTTCCAGCAGAACTACAATGGAGGGCAGTAAGGTCCCATAATACTAGCTCTAGTGTCACAATTAAAGTGCACATATAATAAGAGTTCATCTTGTAACACATGTAATAGTAAGTTAAAAATCAAAGTAATTGTTTTAGTATTAAGATAATAAACTAATTCTGCTTGTAATGTATATCCTTATTCAAGTATGGAAGTTTTTCTCCCACAGTGCAAGTTTATAGTTATAACTTGTGGAACTTTTTATGGTTTGCATTGAAATAACTCACAGACAAGACAAGTAATTCCACTGTTTAAGCATTCCTGGATAGCTGGGGGGTGCTCTCGCAAATAGACCAGAGTGGCCATAATGATTAGTGGTAATATCACAGGCTCAGTGCCTGCACATGCCATGGCTTTGTGATCCCAGGATTTAGTGCTACAATGAAGACTGATACTTTCTAAAACACCCATTTAATTCATTTAAAGTAAAATACCTATCTGGGATTTTAAAAATAAAGGGTCTGTGTGACAGCGTTGGCTTACCCTGCACTAGCCCAGACAGAGTTAGGCCCAATTGACAGCAGAACTCGCACTTCCCCAGAGGGACTGGGCATGCTCCAAAGGCTCTTGTAGTATGAAGAGAGGAAGCTCAGCTCATTCTGGGCTGGCAGCCGCCCGGCAAGAACATGTCTGGGAAGTTCCTGTGGAGGGCCAGCCACAACCTCGGATTGTGCCGGGAACCAGAGCCTCTCCAGGCCCACTTGATCCCCGGCGACAAAAGAACACTACTATGATAACTTCTGATCCTTTTAAGTTCCCAGAGTATGTTCATAATATTCTGCAACTAGATACATAGTTTTCACATAAGGAAAAAAAATAAAAAACTAAACTAAACTGAAACAGTGTTGCCTTGGAACAGACATCTGTTTATATCAGAGTAACCAAGCTTTCAATGATTTTGGATTGTTCTAAGAGGCTTGTACTGTAGCAGGCCTTTATTTACAATTTTTGCTCACTGGAATGGGCTCCTGAGTTGCACATCTCTTGCTATGAATGTCCCTGCTGGAGATCAACTGCACAGTCTTTTTTCAACATGGTTCAGAAATGAATAAATGTCTAATACAGAACATAGAATCTAAGAAGTAATGGGCAATAACTATAAACAATCAGACATTGGATGACCTCACTATGAAAATGCCATGATAATATAAAGATTAGATTTCAGCACAGGAAAGAGCACCTTTTCATAATGTTTTGTAATATAGCGATGTGGATGAGACCTTCACAGAAGATAACATAACATAAACGTATAAAGTCTCTTGAGGGTACATTTATTTGAATTATGAGGTACCTGTCAAATAAGTCTAAGCATTTGTTTCGAGACAGCAAAGTGAAGCTGAATAATTTTATCCTGAAGCTTGAACTGCACACAAAAATTACCACAGTTTTACTAGAGGTACTCTTGGAACATCATATATTATGAAAAGTAAAACAGAGTAACAACATAATAAATTGATAGACCACCTTTTATCCTGAAGGATCGCAAAGAGATTTACAAATTATATATATTCTCTCTCTCTCTCTCTCTGATACAGCCACCTCCAGGGAGGAAAGGCAACACCCACGTATATAACTTCAGGGGTTCAGCCATCTCATCAGTCTCACATACACAACTCCCATTCACTTTAATAGGATTTGCAAGTAATGGGAGGATCAGCCCCAGGCATGGCACAGAGAATAACAGTGGACAAATATTTGGGTGACGGCAAACCCCTAGTCTACTAAAATGTGGATAGGAAAGTTTAATAAATGTTCTCAGACTAGACATGGCCTTTATTTTTAAAATCTCATGAAAAACTGTTCTCACACTAAAGGGGACGGAATTCAAGGTACCACTTTAGGAGGGAAGAAAGGGGAATTTATCCTACTGGCATTTGAACTTGGGAATTTAGATATTTCAAGCCTGAGATGCATGCCTCAAGAGCCAAAAGAAGGACTGATATTATTTTAAAAGCATTCTCAAGATTGATAATAAAGTTACCCATGGTACTTATAACTTGAGAACTATTTGGGAGGAATCTGTAAAAAGCTACGTATTTATAAGTGCAATATAACTTTTCCCTTACAAATTGTTCCTAAAAAAACATGGTTGAAATCTAATTAGTAAGTGTTACATTTCTCTGTGTGTCTTTCTGTTTCTGTTTAAAATCACCCTGTTGTACCATTTGTAGCCCACATACTGACAAAAAATCCTTTTGTTATAATGAAACATGGAACTAAGCATTTTTATGGAAATAAAACGTATTATTCCTCCTTCTATTTTACATTATAATGAAGCATTGCAAGAAAAGCATAGAAATTAGGAGAACATATCCTTCTTACAGACTGTGCTGTTCAGTACTGACCCACAGAATATATTAAAATGAATGAAATTTAGTTATGAATGATAATATGTTAATCTGCATTCCCTTCGGGGAAGTGTGTATATAGCAACCTATCCTAACACAATATGAATAGTATGGTTTACATTTCATAACTAGGGCAGCACAAGACAGTTGATGCTTGATTCTCCTCTGCCTTGTACATTGTGTGGTCATTTATAGTCATGCAAAATGTGAGGGAAAGGATTGTGAAACACTAAATATGAGAGCCTGGTTCACCTTTACTTTGCACTTAATTCTGTCATTTGCACCTGCGGTCAAAAGAGTGTAAAATTCTACCATTCTGCTTTCATAGCATTTCATACCAAGTTTTCACAGATATAAATGACTGCAGAAGGTTAAAGGCAACAGAAAATTATGCCATGACTTTTTGACTTTTATCTTCTTATAAAAAGTAAGAAAAGTTTGCAGATGTGGTACACACAGGCAATGGCATGTTGCAGATCTGCAACTGCTAGCAGCAAATTCACTAGATGGGGAGGACTTCGAGTTATTACGGATAATTCTTTCCCAGGTGTCTGGCTGTTATGTCTAGCCCACATGCTCAGGGTCCAATTGATTGCCATACCTGAGGTCAGGAAGGAATTTCTCCCCAGGTCAGGTTGGCAGAGACCGTGGGTTTTTTTCACCTTCCTCGACAGCATGGAGCGCAGGCCACTTGCTAGTATAAACGGTGAATTCACTATAACTTGAAATATTTAAATCATGATTTATGGACTTCAGTAACTCAGGCAGAGGTTAGGCGTCTATTACAAGAGTGGGTGGGTCATGGTGATCCATTCTGACCGTAAGGTCTATGAATATATTCTCTACTGAGGAGCAGGCAAGATAGCAGAGGTGAAGGGTTAAAAGAAAACTGATTATGAATTATCTAAGCACACAGAAACAAACAGTCTCAAGATTTATTACAGCTGAAGACTTTTTTCTCATTAAAAAACTCAAAAAATGGGGGACAGTATTTCAGTTGGGGGGGAAAAGCAGCAGCAGCAGGTATAGGCTGAGAAAAGTAGGAGAAACTGCAACTAATCTCAAAGATATATTTTTTAAAAAGTTCTAAACAACTGAAAATAGGGATTTAATATGGGAGTGCTATCACAATGTTAACTATAATGACATTACAAATGGGATAACAAGTAAGAAAGGGGAGTTTAGAAAGACTTTAAGAAAACATGCTGAATCAGTTTGAAAGTAAGAGCATTGAAGGAACCAGATGAAAGCCTGTATTTTTATACTGGGCCCTGCAACATTAATTGTCACCTGCCATAGAAGATCAGAAAGAATATTTAATGGTAGTTTTGGCTTGGTGAACGTCTTTCTCTCTGTCTCTGTAATGAAGAGATAGTCAACAGAGGGATTTGGGTTTTGGGACTACAGTTCATCATTTAGAACAGCCAAAACAAAACTGAAATGCAATACACTTGCAATATCTGCACCGTTTTACAATTAAAATAAATCAGGCACATTTTATTGCTCTGTCAGACAGTATAGTATAGGATTACCAATCTGTGTATGCCGTGGGCTGTTAAAAATGAACATTTTCCTCCAGTGGTCTCAGAGATATTGCAGTAGTTTCTTATATTTACAATAGTTTCAAGGACTGCACTGTATCCATAAAATATTTTACAAATCTTTATTAAAGTCCTCGGTATACTAGCAGAAATAAGGATTTATTATATCATCCTCTGTTAACTATAGATACATGACGATTTTTTTACTGGAATCAGCTTCACACTCAACTCTCCCTCATATGGTCAGACATTCAATTTTTCATCTATTTACAAAGCACAGAGCCTCTCAAGTTCAAAAATGATTCTTCAGGTTTTGGACAGGGGGGCTCCTAACTGTTACTACTAGCAGAAGTAGTCACAAATATTACCTCTCTCTGAAACATCTGAGGATAATCTGATTTTTTTTTCCACCTCTCAGTGTTGCATTGTGGGGCAGAGTTGCACGGTGGAATGGAGTATAAAGTAAGAGACTCAAGGGAAGTGGAGCTGGATAGTTGAAAGGAGAAGTGTGACACTAAGGGAAAGAGTGGGGAAATTGTGGAGAAAAGGGAATAAAAAAAGGAATATAGAGGAAAAAAGGAGGACAGCAAGAAAAAATCAGAGACATTATGAGGTTTAGTGTCCCATATTGCCATTCATTCTGAGGGGCTGTGTACCACATTGCACCAACTGAGTTGTATGGCTTTGCAGATCCAAAGAGTTTCAAACTCTTGTTCACAGAGGTGCTGATCACAAACAACAAGTACTTGTGCTCACCAGGGTACTCTCAGTTTCCACAATGAACTAATAATGTACAGTTCAAAGACATATTGTACTGAAGCAATCACAGCAATCAATAAGCCTTGTTCCCCTAACTCAAAACACATGAATCAGCTATAAAGTATAATACTCCCCTCCCATCCAAAAAATCTTTCAAAATCAAACAGTGGAAAACATAGCAAATAGACAACTCCAGAAAGAACTGATAACAGGATAGGTCAATGCAATTACTTTTTAATGTAATCATCAGTTCGTCTCTTTACACTCCCAACATTAAAAACAAAGAATAAAATTAAAGATCAGTCATCTGGGGAGGTGTCTTAAAATACTGTGATACACAGTAAATGCTAATGCATTCTCTTCTTTAGCCTACCTCCCAGCTTAAATTAAGTCTCTTGCTAATGTCACACCCATAATCTGCACCCTGTTACCATAGACACTGTATTGTCTATGGTAACAGGGTGCAGATTACATTTCGCTATATCACAATCTGCTACATAGCAATGCAAATTAATTTTTTTCATCGAGTGTTTAGTGTGTTGTAATTTTCAGTGCAGGCTCCTAGTCTCTGTTCATTGCATCATTCTTTCTCGAAAACTGGAGAGAGGAGGAAGATCATGCACACACATGCCATGCTACTGGAGTAAATGGATTGTCTTAAATACATCCTCTTTTCCCTAGACCTGCAAAAATTTTGAGTTCTAGAGGCTAAATATTACTGCTACCACCTATGCTGTGGTAAGATGCACTACGGACAAGACATTATCCAATTTACACAAAACACTGATGCAATACAGAGTGTTCAAATGAAAACAAATAAATACATAAAAACAACACTACTACCAAATGCCAAAGGTCTACTCTCCCTCTTATTTTCTCTTCTCTGCTAAAACTTAGGAATGAAGAACAGCTGGAGAACAGGAACTAAAAAAAATAATGTATCACATTACATATGTGACAGCAGAAGCAACAGATTTCCCATTGACATTTCAGACTTTGGATTCTAAACCAGTCTAATAAAGCTCAAAAAGATTGGTTCTGATACAATATTTATCTAAATGTTCAGCTACTTTTCTAAACTTCTTTTGTTAGGAAACCAGGCTGCAAAACTGGCAAGATCATATTCTCATGATGAAAGTTGCAATCAGGCCAGAAATGTACTAGTTCCAATCTTTTCTCTCATGGTATTTCCACTCAAAATTATGAAGAGCAAAATCTTGCAAAATTGGAAGATGGGAATATCTAGAACTCTGGGATATACCTTTTTCATTTTTTAGGGGGGATTCATTTAATTTTTATTACATTTATATTAATAAAATATCTCAAATCCCCATATAAAAATCCCAACATCCAACCCTGTCCACCTTCCCCTCACAGGATTCCCCTAGAGAGCGTTGCCATGACAGCCTGGACCTGGCAGGACTGCATGGATCAGGCTCCCTTGCCCCAGTGGTGGCACCAGCTCCTCCCATTCCCTCACCCTCAGTTCCCTATCGAGCCAGGTTTCTGGGGGAGCATTTTAGCATCAACAGCCCTTGAATGCTACTGCCAGCAGCAGGGACCAACCACTCCATAGCCAGCCCATGAGGCTCTGTTTCCTGTCAACAAGAACAGCAGCCTGGCCTGAAATGGTGCTCCTGTTGCTACCCTGTGTGCCAGGTCAGAACGTCATTCATTCACATTTGACCTCAAATTGGAGCGAGTGGTGTTCAGCCTAACACCCAGAGTTGGAACACAGGGGTGCCATTCCAAGGCAGGCTATTTTCTGCCAGTGCTGAGGCAGGGAGCAGAAAAGTATGGGACCACTGCAGAGAAGCTGGTTGCTGCTGACGGCAGCATCATCCAACGGCAAGTGGTGCTAGAAAACTGTGGCAACTACTAACGGTGAATTTTCATTGTATTTCACTTTATACACTGGTTTGTTTTATTTCATGCTATTTCATATTTGTGATAAACACAGAGCTCTAGAATAACCAATCCTGCCTGAATCTTAAAAAATGGTGGATTTGGTTCAGTTTTGAGTGAGGGCTTATGTCGGCTCTTATTTAGAGATCTGTAGATCTGACTTACTGCATAATCTTGTCAGGAATCGAGGTGGAAAAATAATTCTGGGGCAGCAGTGAGAACAGTAGCAGTGGGGAGAAAAATAAACAGTTTTAAAAGTAATCCTTAAATACCTAGATAGACTCAACTGACTACATTGAGAAACATTCAGTCATAAAAAAGGCCGAGCACAGGTCTATCCACCACTTAAGATCCATTCACGTCTTAAACAGTTGTGCACATTTGCACAATACACCTTGCTTTAAGATCACCATTGAAAAAATAATTACATTTTCTACAGCAGATGTCTTATTTTTTTCAATACTGCTCACAATTTCTGTAGTTTACAACCAAACTGTTAGAGCTGGATAGGAACTGGATTTTCTTCCCCGCACTGGGAATTCTGCAAACTACAAAAAAGGTCTATATATAAAATTATTCTTATTCTTATATTATATTACATTTCAATTTTATCTAAGTGAAATATTTTGATCAGCCATATATATATGTGTGTGTGTGTGTATGTATATATATGTATATATATATGGTGATCAAAATATTTCACTTAGATAAAATTGAAATGTTTTGTTCCAATTTTCTTTTTTTATTTTAGATTATATAACATAAAACTTTGAAACAAATATAATTTCAAAATGGAAAATTAAATGTCAGATTCTGAAAAGATCAAAATGGCACATTTCAATGACATCAGAACACTTTTTTTCCAGTTTTTCTTTTTACCAAGCTTTCATCAATATTGACACATTTCTGCAAATATGTCTACTATAGACAAATTGGCATGTTCCAACAGACAAATATTCCATCCAAAAATGTCCAACCTAGGTCTGCAAACTGTTTCCAGCTGTCAAAATTTCATTCTTAAATCCTTAGTATCTATATCATCTGAAGTTCAGAAAGTTTTAACTTTAAGATATTCCTATTTGAAATAAAGTGAATATATATGTATGTGTGTGTATGTCTGCGCGCGCGCACGCGTGTGCATGTGTGGTCAAAGAGATTGTGGTCAAACTTTCAAAAATTCACCTTTGGGAGAGTAAATCTGGAAAATGTGAGAATCAAGAAGTGAAGGTTTTATGAAGTGAAGATGTGGGAAAAGAGGATATGTTAATATACCTCTTGTGCAGACTTAACTATAACAGTCACTACTTGTGACCACGAATTGACCAAAATCTTCTTAATATGTTTCTGGGCAACAAAATAAATGAGCCACATTCTGATTCAATAGCTGGAATACCATCATACTAAAGATTAAAAGGAGATGATTTGGGGTTGAACTCCTCACCCTGTCCTCTTGATTTGACTAGACTATGCTCAGTACAGAACATGTGCGTGAGAGTCAGAGACATTGGACACATTTGTGTTCCCCTGATCCTGTAGACAATGGAAGTTAGTTCAGCCCCTGTGTAAATTAGGAGTCTGGGGGTTACTCTAAACTATACCAGCTGAGAATAACACCCAAGGGCAGGACATGGGATGACAGGGATTGCTGTACTGCAACACCTTCTGGCCAACACCCCTGTGTTCCCTCTAGGCAGGGGCGGCTCTAATTTTTTTGCCGCCCCAAGTGCGGCAGTCAGGCGGCCTTTGGGAGGTCGGCTGGTGCCACCGATTCAGCAGCATTTCAACGGGTGGTCCACCAGTCCCTCTAGGCAAGCACCTGACTTGCCGATGCCAGGAGAGTCCTTATGTGATTCTATTTAGACAAGGCTAAATAGACAGTTTGTGTCTCCAGAGTCGTGCAAAGTGGCCACAGGGTTGGCCAAGTTCTGGACCATCTGTCCAGCATCTCAACCATGCAATATTGCAGGACATTTATTTTAGCTCTTGAGACACTAGTTATTAATATTCTATAAATATGTTTTAAAATATATGTAATAAAGATTAACAAGTATATAAAAGGTTATACAGCAGCTAAAATCAATAATTCATCAGTAAGATTTAAATAGTATACTGTAGCCCTCTTAATATTTCTTAATTAAATGCACAGTGAAGCATATTCAAGACTCTTAACTTAATTCTTCTGTGATTTCCCTTCTTTGTGATTGATCACTTTGCAAACTGAGTTCTTCATATTGCATAAATGGTATAATAAACAAATCTAAACAACTATTCTTTGGAGTGGGTTTGTTCACCAGACTTCTGTAAAACCAAGAAATAATGTGTAAATAGGTTTAGTTCCACTACAATCAATAGAACTATCCACAATAACTGAGGATATGGCCCGAGAAGTAATATTGATAGGTGAGACAGACTCAGTTAACAAGAACTTATATTATTACTCCTTGATAGTCTCTTAATTATATATATTTTTATATATTATATTATTTTTTTACAGACTCACTTTGAACTCCATGGGAGCGCACTACTTTCCAAGTTTCTGAAGCAACTTCTTTCACATCCACTTGGTAATGATGAATGGGCACACCTCCGTGTGAATCTGGCTTATTGAAAGAGACCTTAGCAATAGTCTGTGACAGCTCTATAATTCTTACTCCGTAGGGACTGGATGGCACATCTAGAAAAGAACAAACATCAATTTAATTCAATAGTGGTAATCAGATAATCCACAGAAAGCACTTGATAATCCATCTCAAATAGCCTGCTCAGAAAAAAAAATGGTTATAAAATATTTTAATGCATATGATTTCAGGTTCTGTTTTAAACAGTTAAGGCTACACTATAGTCCGGTGATATGAAACCATAAGTAAAAGAAACAAAACTTTCTTGTATAGACAATTAAATAGCATTAAAGTGCATATAAACATACTCCATTTCACCAAGGAAATGGTTCTCTTCTGCCTTTCTTTCATGGTACAATCTAATAAATAATCTAATTTAGAGAAAAACAAGAGTTGATTGACTTTTTTTGTTCACTATTAGGGAAGTTGATTAATCACACTTAACTCATGCAATTACTTCAAAAAAATTAATCATAATTAAAATATTGTTATTAATCATACTTCTAATTGCACTCTTAAACAACACAATACCAATTGAAATGTATTAAATATTTTTGGATATTGTCTACATTTTCAAATATATTGATCTCAATTACAACACAGAATACAAAGCGTACAGTGCTTATATTATATCATCATTATTACAAATATTTGCACTGTAAAATGATAAACAAAAGAAATAGTATTTTTCAATTCACCACATACGAGTGCTGTATGTATTGCAATCTCTTTATCATGAAAGTGCAACTTACAAAGGTGTGTGGGGGGGGTGTCTTTTTGTTACATAACTGCACTTAAAAAAACAAAACATAAAATTTTACAGCCTAAAACTCCACTCAGTCCTACTTCTTGTTCAGCCAATAATGAAGACAAATAAATTTGTTTACATTTATGGAACATAACGGTGCCCACTTCTTATTTACAATGTCATCTGAAAGTGAGAACTAGCATTTTCATGGCACTTTTGTAGCCGGCAATGCAAGGTATTTATGTGCCAGATATATATGCACTTTCATGCTTTGGTCACCATTCCCGAGGACAAACTTCCATGCTGATGATGCTCATTAAAAAACAATGTTAATTACATTTGTGACTGAACTCCTTGGGGAAGAACTGTATGCCTCCTGCTGTTTTACCCGCATTCTGCCACATATTTCATATTATAGCAGTCTTGGCTGATGACCCAGTACATGTTCATTTTAAGAACACTTTCACTACAGATTTTTCAGTCAATGTGGTATTTCTAAAGATAGCTACGGCACTCAACCCAAGGTTTAAAAATCTGAAGTGCCTTCCAAAATCTAAGAGAGACGAAGTTTGGCGCATGATTTCAGAAGTCTGGAAGAGCAACATTCCAATGTGTAAATTACAGAACCAAACCACCAAACAAGAAAATTGACCTTCTGCTGGTGGCATCTGACTCAGATGATGAAAATGAATATGCATCGGTCCACACTGCTTTGGATTATTATTGAGCAGAATCTGTCATCAGCATGGATGCAAGTCCTTTGTAATGGTGGTTGAAACATGAAGAGACGTATGAATTTTTAATGCATCTCACACGTAAATATATTGCAACGTCAGCTACAACAGTACCATGTGAATACCTGTTCTAACTTTCAGATGACATTGTAAACAATAAGCGGGCAGCATTATGTCCTGCAAAAGTAAACAAACTTGTTTGTCTGAGCAATTGGCAGAACAAAAAGTAGGACTGAGTAGACCTGTAGACTCTAAAGTTTTACACTGTTTTATTTTTGAGTGTGGTTAATTTTTGTACATAATTCTACATTTGTAAGTTAAATGTTCATGATAAAGAGATTGCACTACATTACTTGCATTAGATGAACTGAAAAATACTATTTCTTTTGGTTTTACTATGCAAATATTTGTAATAAAAATAATAATAAATATATAATAAATAATAATAAATAATGTACACTTTGTATTCTGTGTGGTAATTGAAATCAATATATTTGAAAATGTAGAAAACATCCAAACATATTTAAATAAATATTACAGGCATGTCGCGTCTCGTGCGAGGGTTCTGTTGTGCAGTTACCACGTAAAGCAAAAACCACGTATAGCCAGAACCCATTGACTTCAATGGCAGGCAAAATCACGACCCCTACAGGAAGTTTTTTAAACTTTTTTTTCCCCTTTTTTTTTTTTTTTGCCAACCGCGTAAATCGGAAATCGTGTAAGTTAAATATGCCTAAGATGCGACATGCCTGTATTCAATTATTCTTTAACAGTGTGATTAATCTCACGATTGATCACGATTAATTTTTTAATTGATTAACAGCCCTATTTACTATATAACTATGTAAAAGGGAATCAAAGCTTTTAAATGAAATTTTAATTGGCTGTGCCTTCTACCTAAATGGAGAATTTAGAACTGTATTTCTATAAAAAGATTAATATGTCGTAATAAATAAAATAAAGCAAAATATAAAAATATTCATAAAAACTCTTTAGCCATTTTTATAAAACTCTGCAGTGCAGTCAAACATATACACATTTCTTTTTGCTGGATTGGACTACAAAGTATTGTCAAAGATCTTTATGAAAGGTTTCTGTTCTATTTGCATTTTAAGGATTAATTTGCAGTCTAACTTGTAGATTAAATATTTTCTCTTTAATCAAAAACTAGTGCACAGTTTTCAAATCAGAAAAGAACAGTAACAAGTATTAAACATAGGTGTTTGTGTTGATATTCTAAGGTATTAAATAAAAGTGAGAAATTTATTTCAGAGTCTCTACATTTTCACAAGCAGAAATTTGGCTTTATACAACTTGGCCCAACTAACTAAAGAGTCTTTTTTTTTCTTTCTTTCTTTTTAAACTCTTCTGGTCCTGTAGGTTTTTCATGTGGTTCAGCAGATGAGTACTGTGCAAGGGCATTTTATATACATGGTAGTGCATGACAAGTACTGGCAAGCATTTTTTGTTGTTGTTGTATATGCAGAAGACAAACAATTCAGATGTGATTGCATTTATTTATTTATTTATTTATTTTGCTCTCCATTGGGGGAAAAATGCTATTATCCATTCTGAAAGCGATACTAGTTATTTTAATTTGTATTATTTAAAGGAAAATAATACTCTACTTTTTTTGGCTGTGTCCAGTGATAGTCTTCTGTTCTACTTTTATTCTTTTATATATTTGAAACTGGCCTCTATGCAATTTGCTTCCTACTTGCATATTTGACATTCTACTATTTATGTCTTATAACAAGAAATCATTCCTCTGTTTCAGAGGGTATGTCTGAGACACATACAAAGCTATGCAGATGTCTGAAGAGGACTAAAACTTATCCATGTACTAAACTATTCACATAAAATGAAGTCTTCATCTAAAAATGATCAAATATCTGGGATGAAGCAAGAATCAATCTGAACTTCTGTCAGTACTTAATACAATTTTCAGTTCATTTTGACACACGATTCAAAAAGCTGTTTAAAGACGCATCCATCTTCCTAATTCTCATTGAAAACTGGGAGATAGAGGAGACCATAAGTGACTGCTGTACTTCTGTGGAGACAAAGGATGACCCAGTGGTGAAGGTCTTAGCTTGAGACCTAGGTACAATTCCGTGATCCACTACAGAATTCCTGTGAGTTTTTGGGCACGTTACTTAGGCAACGTCTTCACTAATGAGCTTAGAGTGGCACAATTGTACTGATGCAGCTGCACCACTATAAGATTGCTTGTGTAGCTGCTCTGTGCCGATGGCTTAAAACTCTCCTGACGACATGATAAAACCACCTCAATGAGCAGCAGTAGCTATATCAGCAGGAAACGCTCTCCCACTGACATAGTGTTGTATACTACCATGTATGGTATGTGTTTTTCACACTCTTGAGAGACATCTGTCTTTCTGGCATAAGTGATAATGTAGGTATGGCCTTAGTCTCTCTTTGCCTCTGTATCCCATTAGTAAAACAGTGGAAAAAGCACTGCCCTACCTCACAAAGGTGCTGAGAAATACAATAAAAAGATTGTAAGGTGCTCAGGTATTATGACGATAGGTGCCATATTCATTTGTAAAATAGGTGATGATAGCTGCCATATTCCCTTATCTTTATCCTCCTGTTGGCTGTAGGAAACACATACACTAATTCTACTCTCCAACCAGCTTTCCTGCCATCCTCTCCTTCAAACTCTGTTAGCCACTGCTACTTACCGTCTTAAAGAGACTATTATGCAACAGAGCCTGCTGCTAATTCCCAAAACTATCCAGTGGGTTCCTCTGTCCTACTCTTTTAGTTTTGTATGTGATTTATTATGATGAACATGTCATATGGGAAGAAACATCATAGGTGCAGAAGGATTTTTTTTTCTTTCTTACTGCAGATCTGAGAATAATTTCTGCCAAATGATTAATGTTCAGTTTCATTTTGTTACTGAGCATCAAGTGAAGCTCTTGTGAAGACCTAGCAAAATATTTTGCAAGATTGCTAACAACGTGCCAAAATGTTTAAAAGAGAACTACTTAAGAAAATGTGAAACACCTTCAAACACTAACTCATAATGTACATTAAAGGCACACCCTTTAAAGAATGCCATCCATGCATTTCAAAGGGTAGCAAAGTTCTATTCCATTAGAGAATATGGAAGTATAGAGAAGTGCAGTACACTTTAGAAAAAAAAGTCAGTCACCCAAAGAAAGTAGAACAGGAGACTATCACTGGACACAGTCAAGAAAACCAAAGAATTATTTTCCTTTAAATAATACAAATTAAAATATCTATTATCTCCTTCAGAATAGATAATAGCATTTTTTCTATGATCTATGAGAGCAAAAAAAATGCATTAGCAGACTAATGAACTGAGTCCAGTTTTGCATGAATAAATGCAGCCAAATTTGGATTTAAGAGTTTTACTGAACCTTCATGTAAAAATAGAATGAGGAGTCAGGTATAGATATTTAGATTATGATATTCATTTTTTTTCTTTCCTTTCCTTTCCTACAGCTTCATTCTTCCCTCACTAGTCTTTCACTAGTAAAACTCCATTTACTTTACTATATAATGTATATAAAATGCCCTTTAATAAATTCACTCTGAATGATCAAAAACATCAAAAGGTGCAAATTCAAGTCTAATGAAGAGATGTGTTTTCCAACTAAACATTCCTGCTCTCTCTCTCAAACTGTTTCCCAACCCTCTTTAAGGTGGGATGAACGATTGCTTCAAATGCATAACAACGTCCCTGCAAGAAATATCTTCAACTTTGACCCAATAAAAGCAGATTTGAAAAGACAACCCTGATCCCCCCCCACACCCCACTGACAGAGATCGGTAAGCTGTGAAATTTGATCATGTAATAGGTGTCACTGTTGGATGAATTTACCCTGCTTTGAGCATAACTTGTCTCTGCAACAGGAGTCTTCCCTTCACCTCAGGCCCTGAGACTCTACCTTTTCTTCCCATTCACTTTTCATCTCATGTCCCTTCATCTCACCTTACTATCACAATGCTTAAAGCCATTTTTGGTGAAATATGATAGCATGAGAAGTCTCACTATTCTCCACGAAAATACATAGTATATTTTAATCTTAATTTCATTTCAGAATTCCTATTATTGCACGTTAACAAAGGGATGATATAGTCAATCTCTCATTTTTGAAGTTACACATATTACATCTTCTAAATACTGTTAACTGTTTTGTTGAATATTGGTGTTCTGTAGCATTTTTATGACCAACACTGTATTGTGTGAAAAGAACAGTAGTACTTGTGGCACATTAGAGACTAACAAATTTAATTAGATGCATAGAATGAAGAGGGCTGTAGCCTACGAAAGCTTATGCTTAAATAATTTCTTTAGTCTCTTAGGTGCCACAAGTACTCCTGCTCTTTTTGCGGATACAGACTAACACGGCTGCTACTCTGAAACCTATCACTATGTTGTGTGAGATTTTGCACAATGACAAGAGTTTGGCAAGTCAAGTCTAAAATTCACCTGCAGAGCTGCATGAGGTAGCCTAGCTTGCAAATTACCTATGTGCACTATTCACTGCTGTAGGTACTGCCATGTTACTCATGGCAGGACTAGATTAAAGCATAGGCACAATTGGCCTGTGTGTGGAGCTGCAGCTCCTGGAGTCATGTGATAAGCTCAGGCTCTCAGCTGCCTTTAAAAAAAAAGATAGACCTCATGGATGCACAGAAAAGAAAACATGAAATTAATGCAACTTGTGCCCATCTCAATCTGCAAAGAAACTGAACCAACAGCTCCAAGAGAGCTGAACCTACCAATTTGTCTGAACTGTGAACCCTGCTGCTACACAAAGAGAATAAGAGGTCTTGTGTAAGAGTGTGGCTGAGGAGCCCCAAGTAAGTTTTTCCTGGATTGCCTTAATTCAGTTCAGAATCATGCTGATACGCATCAAATTCATACTGATCTTTCTTCCAAAATCCTTGTGTTTGTCTCTTCCTGTCACAAACTTCACATAAACCACTTTTTGTTTTAAACAAAATATTGCCTTGAATGATAAATTTCAAGATCACTGTTGGCAATGCAACTTTTTATTCCTGTTTCACAACAATTTGAAATAATTTACTAAAATCTCAACAGAAAGGTAAAATATGTGTTTAATAACCAATGTCTTCTTCCTGCACACTAAGATTTCACATAATATTATGCTTCAACTGGACCTGCGTAAATCCAGGAATGGCTGTGCTCACCTGAGGCTATGAAAGTTCACCTGGTTTGTCAAGCCTAAGCCTGTCCTAGGAAAAAAAACAAAAAACAAAAAAAAAACTTCACAGTTTTAACAGACTTCTGTATTAAAATTTGAGGCTCAGATGTGAAATAATGTATTCAGAGTGAAAAGAGATGAAAAATAATGTGCCTTTTGCATTCTAAAAGTTGTTTGTTCAGCTATTCAAATACTCAGGCAATGAAGAAGGGGAAGATTCAAAGGGCCTGGTATTGCCAGGAATTGAACACCTTCTAGGACGAACTGGGCAACTCCAAATGAGATTGATTTAATGGGAATTGAGGCTCCTCAGCACCTTGTAGGATCAAACCCTAAAAATAAACTAACATAATCCAGTTGTTTGTATAGATGTAAATAAAGGTGTCTGGAGTACAGACTGGCTCAACAGCTCTGTGTAACTAGGGTTAACCATAAAAAATGTTACAGCTGCAAATTGCATTCCTCTTTAGAAGAGTAACTTTTTGTGTCATCACCGAGTCTAATATTTAAAGTTTGGCAGCAGAATAAAAGGCAGTGGCATTGTGCCTCAGGAGCACTTTCCAAATTACAGTAAGTACAACACAAATACAATTATATTATCTTATTGGCTGGGGGGGGCAGGAGGGGAATGATCCCAGGATAGCACACCAAGAAGCAAGTGAATCCTGTAGTGCTTTAACAGAACACAATTCAGTAAAACAATAAGTGTTTGGGACATTTACCATAGGAGGAAACTTTGTTTAATGCTGTCTGCTACTGGAAGTTTGTGTGTGTGTGTGTGTGTGTGTGTATCTATCTATCTATATCTCTCTATCTCTATCTATATATATCAGAGAGACAGAGAGAGAACCCCGGGATTAGTGCTTCCAATTAAAACCAGAGGGTGAAATCATGGCTGTCCAGAAGTCAATGTTACAGCTCCCATAGAGTTTAAAAGGCCAGGATTTCACCTAGAATGAGCATTGTTAAGAGGACCCCCTAATCGACCAAAAGTAAAGTTGTCTAGACAGTAAAACTAGCAACCAACCAGCTGTCAATGATCTGAATCCTTTGAGTGCTCTGTTCTTCATTATTCTTGGATTTTCCCCTCTTCCTTCTCACCTACTTCACATCCATGTGTTAAGTTGCACAAGTTCCACATATTTTTTTAAAATCAATTTAGTTAAACTGGAGCATGTTGTGTGTGTAGACAGGACCCGAGATTGAAAATGTTTGAGGCAGGGACTGACATTTACTATATCTTTGTACAGTACTTAGTATACTGGAGCCCTGATTTGGCTAAACTCTGTAGATACTACTGCAATATAAATACTAAATAAATAATAAATCATTAATAATAGCACTGTAACTACAGCTACTGGCAGAAAGTGGGTATCTAATGCAACGTGAATTTCACATTTTATCATTTGTTTTGCCATTAACAAAGGCCAAATACAGTATATGAGTAATAATGTAACTGAATACATTTTTCAAAACTACTATTAATTATTTTTTCACATCTTGTTCCTCACTAAATGTGGCTTGATTTATCTTGATTTGAACAGAACTTTGCTACATATTTTTCAATAAGTGCTGGTCAATGACTGTACAGAAGCGATTGAAACAAATTATTACCACAGTGAAAAGGTGCTAATCTGAAAAATTAACATCAGTCATATCTGTGATATAAATGAATAAAAAAGAAGAAATAAATCAGTAGTGGGAGTATAGCATTTGTGCAATATTTGCTTTGCAAACATTTTTGTCTTGACTTGAGTAAGTTTATTATACTAAATTTCCTATGTCTGTCAAGTAAGAATTCACTGCAACAAGTACATACTTATAAATGTCATAATTTTTCTTAACTAATATTTTTTGAAGCTGATATTAAGGTTCATTCTCCAAAAAAATTAGTAAAGTTAATGATAAAACAAATTTTAATTGCTTATGATGGTGTAAGAATGACTAGTAGCCAATACAGTCAACCTTTAAGAGCTGATGAGCCATTGTAGCAGTAAGTGAAGTTGGAGACAGAGCCATAAAATAATCACTCACCAGACAACACTCTGGGTTTGTGTTGTGATGTTGTTTTGTGTCTTTGGGCCCAAAACCTTAGCTGGTCTGAACTGGTGTATCTCCATTGGCTTCCAGTTTATACCAGCTGAAGCTTTGGACCTATGTGTGGTGATAATACAGTGTAATCACATACTGACACAACATTACAAGGAAAACATCACAAAGCAGTTCTATGACATGACATTACGTTGAAACTCTTTCTGATTTCACTAGCTGGAATTTTTCTATCATTCCCTCTTTTCCCCTCCTGAATGTTAGGAAGGAGACTAGAGACACTTTTTCCTCTTCTCTCTTCCTCCTTATCTCCTGGATTCATGGAGTGAAAGAAAGGTTCTAGCAACAAGTTTTTTTGGGGATTTCACAGTAATGGGAAAGTGGTTCTGATATACTTACATACTGCCATACCAAGTGCCCTGCATTCCCTGTGAAAATACACTTGAGATCAGTGTTCTGCTTAGGTTACCAGTAGGACTCTTGAATGTGGCCCTGACGATATACATTCTGAGGAAGAGTCATATGTTGAATATCACTAACTTAACATAGGACCCTGGTATATTGCTTACTGCTGTGAAGAGTCTCATGGACGTCAGTGAGACTCTTCAGTGTAGAATGGACTTTGACTAGCAGTGAATGTTTACAAGATTGGGGCCTAGTGTTGGATGAATAAAGAATCCGACTCACAAATCAAATAGGGGCAGAAGAAATATGTAGGTGAATGTACGTAGTTTACCTATTACAGTCTATGGTATCTTCATGGAAGACTTGAAGACCTCGAAAGCTGGTTTTGCTCACCAAGAGAAGCTGATCCAATAAAATATATTATCTCACTCACCTTGTCTCTCTAAGGGGCCAACATGGCTACAACAAACCTGTATACCTTCCTGAAAGCATAATTATTAATATCAGTTTTGTTTGATTGATTTTAAAAAGAAAGAGGTGAGTTTGCAGAGGAACTAGTTATTAAAATTATATCGCTTAAGGAACAGTGCTGCATAGCAAAGCACACATTGTCTTTAGGAAGATTTTTCAAGATTGTGTATTTTTGAAATTAAGTTAACATATGTACTGCAGCAGCATGAAGTGCAGCAGGTGATGCAGCAGTGGCAAAGGGAACTGCAATATGTTTTTAATACAAAATACTATAATCTGAAGTACACATGAGATTATTTTTTTGGCCTGCTATAATTTATGCACCATTGGTTTTCAGCACTTTTCCTGCCCATATGTCTGTGATATATCTAATGTAAGTACACTCTATACGAGATATTGACCCTTTCCTTATGCCTTCATTTTGGAGTAATGTACAAAACACTACTTTAAGAAACACTATATATGAGAGATGACTGCTTCTGCACAGACTGCAGGGAAACCATAAACTGATTTTTAAGAAATATAAATCGGTATATGTGCCGTGATTTAAAAAATCTGAGAGAATGTGCTTGTCAGGTATCTCTAAATACACAGATTGGAAAACTAGACTGGGGAAACTTCATGAACTTAAAGCTCAGTTTGAGAATTTATATCTTCCACACTTAGCTTTGGAAATGAGAACTGAAGTGGTAAAAAGTCAGTAATTTTCTGTCAAGCCTATAACACCAACTTTAACTTTGACTCTTCCTTTACGAAAAACTGCAGTATTTTAACAGTAAAGCTCAAAAGACTGCATGATATTATTGTAAGCTGTGGGAATGTGGACCATTACTATAGGTGCTAATATCATTGATTTGGAGAGGTTGCCAACCTGTAAATGGGGAGAAAGGTTTAAAAGGAGGGAATCAATATCTTGCCATTGGGGAGGAGGAAATAAAAGTGCTTAACAGCTGGGAGAATATAACTGGTTTGTTATTACAATAGAGGAAGTATTAGGAGCTAAGAGGAGAGTTGGACACTAGTGTGTGTGTGTGTGTGTGTGTGTGTGTGTATGGGGGGCAGGGAAGAGGGGGAGTAGGAAGCGATCTTCATCTTGTCAGATTCACATTTCATTGGCATGCACATGACATAACACTGGACAACCAGCATTCCTTTATGCCCTGTCCTAGAGTCACACACTCTTCACCTGGGAAATGTTGTTTTTATCTGTTATTTCAGAGATTTGGTCCTGAAGTTCGATTTCTCTCTTTTACTATTTTATGTCTCTAGAAATGTGAAGCTTTTTGGGGCGCTAGTCATTGAAAGAGCTTAAGGAAATAGATTTACTATGCAAGTATTTTCTAATTTTCAGAAATACGGAACTTTCTTAGTTATGGACTAAACTTTTAATACATCAGATGTACTATTTTAACTGAGGACTAGTCTAAAGTCTTGAAACCAAATAAGTGGGGACACTAGAAGATAATCAGATAAGTTGCTAACTGTGAGTTTTTGACCTAGTTGTGGAAGCTTACTCCCACAACCAGCCCCATTATATGTGATCACTTCAGTAAATACTCACCGATGTGATTAAAGGTTCCACAAGCAGATCTTTTCTGTTTTATTTCTACACAATTAAGATATAATATTTTAGTTTCTGGGAGTGAATTCTAAGTTGTGGGTGTTTCTGAGTTGTGAAAAGGCTGAGTGTGGAGGTAAGGCAAGGAATTCTCTTTATGGGTAATGCTTGGAGCCTAAGGGTGTTTCTATGCAAAAGGTAGATGAGGAATTCAAGGAATATATATTTTGATTCAATGGCAGAGAGGAAAGGCAAACCAAAGTAGGATCAAAAATGTTTTTGTTCCTCAAGTGTTTACCAGGGTCACTTAAAATTGGATGGAAAATCTGTTTGGTTTCTGTTAAATACTTTCAGCTACTGTTGGCAGCACAACTGTTTTGATAATTGTTACAAAGGAGAGATGTATCACAACAAAAAAGATAAAAGACGTTTAAAATAATCTTTTTTATAGAGGTAATGGGGTAAACTTTCAAAGCTGTGCATGGTTTCTATACAATAAATCCCCTTAATAAATAACACAATTTGCTTCTGCAGCTCCTGAAACACTGAAATAAAACTGTAGTCTATTGTGCAATATGTTATAAAAGTTTAAAATCAGACAGTCTCCCTTAAGTCTGAAAAGTAGCAATAATACCAAATATATACTACCACTAGGATTGTAGAGTATATCTTATTCTTTAGCCTTACATTTTATTACAGTTGCAACAAAGCAGATTGCAGAAAAATAGTATATAAAATAATTCCTTACACTACTAAAAAGACAAAACAAAAACACCAAGTCCTCCTTTATATAACTCTAGTTAGCTAAAACAGAAAAATGTTCTATAACCAGTTCCTCGGTGGTTGTAAATTGAAATGAGTTCAGGGGAACTATGCTGATTATATCATCTAAATAATTGGCTCCTAATGTTTTTTGATCCTGTAAACTTGGTGAAGTTTCATTGCTCTATTTGGCATTTGCTATGAAGCCAGCTCTGGTGTATTCTTTTAGTCATTCAGTAACAAAAAAATCCTTCTATATAATCGGTACTCTGCAAAACCAAGCATACTGTCAGCACTGCCAAAGGGTGACTATACAAACTTATTTTTAAATTAATCTACAGTTCTCTAGATGAATTTAAACACAGTACCAAAAGTTCTGTTGCAATTAGCACCCAAAAGTCTGACAGCTTGAAATAATTTAATCCTAAATCCTTGGGTCAAATCCTGCTCTAAGTTACATCTGTGCAACCCATAGATTTAATTGGACTTCTAAAATGAAGGCAAAATTCTGCACTTTTATTTGGCAAACCTGGATTGTAAATCTCTTGAAAACAGGCTTTGCTGCAGTATTTCAGCACTTTTGTTTCTGTTCCTGGTCCTCGCAAGGAAACATCGGATGCAAAAATGAAAGAGATGGACCTAATTCTCCTTTTCTTACACTGGCATAAAACAAGAGCAATCCCATTAAAGTTAATGGTGTCTCACTGGTATGAAATCAGTGTAAGTGAAAGAAGAATCAGGCCCATTGTTTTTAAAAAGTTACCAGCATTTTCTCAAGTTTCAGTAAATGTTTAAAGTTCAGGGCAAAAAAATTTTGAGAGATCCTATTTTGTGAGAACCAGTTTGTTTTACCTACACAGTGTCACATTTTATGAGGGCTAAAAAGACAGTTCTAAATGCTCCACTGGAATTAAGTGAATGGAAAAGTCCAATTGTACTTAACACTGGTGAAAATACAAAGGTATGGTTATAGTAACTTGGACACAATATACTCACCGGCTTGCCCAAGCGTATATTCCTGATGTCTTGTTCCTATTCTGTTCGTAGCTGTGCAGTTGTATCGCCCAAAATCATTGTCAGATGTGGGAGCAATCTTTAAAATAAGCATAAACAAATTTTAAATATTATTTTCTAATAATTAATTACAAAAATACCCTTGACCTTCTCAAAATTTAAATTCATTCTGCTTAAACTGTATTAGGATTCCCCCTTATTTTACTTTGCCAAATACATTTCACAAAATGGTGACATAAATGTGGTAGATCTGTGACAAACTTTCTCTTTTTTAAAGCTTGTATGAAAAAAATAATGATTAAGCCACAGAAGGACAAGGCAAAATATTTCAAATCCACAGTTTCACCACTGAATGGAAAACATCCTCTAGGGAAGTTAAAGGCAACATGACCCTCCCTTCTGTCCATAATATGCAAAGGAGGGAACTTTGTCCCAGAAAAGAGGAAAGGAACGGGTTACGAGTCCTCTGAAAACATTTAGCCTAACATTAGAGGTAGGGGCTGAAAGAAGTAGGTGAGCTGTCTTCCAGGATATCTGGTCACTCAGAAACGGACACTGCAAGATTCAGAGTTTGCGTAACCTTATCTGTGATCACTGGAAAGTAGCATGGCTGTGAAATATTGGTAGGAGAAAGATGTTGAATGTATTTCCTCATTTGAGTAATACTATTTTAATTTAAAACAGTGTTTCTCAAATGCGGCCACCAGGTGCTTTCCTTGTGGCCACAGCCTCATGGGCTGTGATGGGGAAGGCGGGGGGTAAAACAGAAGTCCCTCTCCTTCCTTGTTGCTCCTGGATGCACCACCTTGACATTGGTTGCTATGCAGACACCTGGAGCACATTGCGGGAGGACTTGGCAGCCAGTGAGTGTCCTTACCTTCCCGGAGGGTGGTGGGGGCTTAGGCTTTGGGTTCAGCCCTAGGGTAATGAGGCAGCGGCCTTTTCACAACAGACTTCTTCGGTAGCACTACATCAATTACAATGATTTGGACATGTATTTGTGCATATGTATTTGTTTTTCCCCACAGCAAATTAAGTATTTTAGGAAAAAGTGGGAGCGGCCACCAGCAAGAGTTGGTGGCTGCACTATGAGGCCACCAAATAATTTGTCCTGAGAACCTCTTATTTAAAACACTGGAGACTTAGAACTTGTCCATATGGAGAGTTAGTGTATGACAAGCTGGGGTATAAATCTGCAGAATACTAGCAGTCACATAATAAATTACAGTGTGGACATAGTGACTGTGCATTAAAAGTTCCCCAGATCACTGTTGTTTGAAACATCAATGGGTCAAAGAGTACTATGGAACTTTTAGTGCATGGTAGCAGTGTCCAAATGGCTAGCTAGCACGTGGCATGCTGGAGCACTGTAGGTGTACACCACAGCTTGCTATACACTAACTCTCCATCTAGACATGCCCTTGGTAGTCATTCTTTTAACAGAAGTTGTGACATTACAATTTGTATGAATGCTGAGGTTTATGATCTCTCTCTATCTCCTACGTATAATGTAGGGGCCCAATCCTGACCTCCTCTTTTATGCAAAAATCACATTGGTGTTAATGGGATTTTTGCCTGAATGAAGGACTCAGATTCAGAATGAATGACTCAAATTCAGGCAAATTTATAGTCACCGTTATGTAAACCATTGCACATTTTCCTGATTACTAACTTATTTTTGCAGTACATCATTGGTTTCAACAATTCTCTCCCCTAACAATATAAAAAAAAATACTATTAGTGCCAGTAATGGCCATAACAAGCAGAAATAGATTTGCTAAACCCAAGATACCATATTCAGTACATTTCTCATTACCTCTTCAAGGACTTTTCAATCATTCATTGTCATTATTGATACACTGGAAATGGAAGAAAAATCCAATAGGGAGAATAAGCAGGTACAGAAATAAGAAGGAAAGTCAGGAGGGACTTCTTTCCAGGCATTAACTTTTAAGTTGTACAACTCTCATTTGTTTAAAACAGTTATTCTAAGACACCACAATGATGCATTTTTCAGTCACCCATTCACAGTAATGCTCTAAAGCCTCAAACACACAGTCAGTGGATTCGTGCTTTAAAATTACACTTCATCTACGAACCTCCTTTTCATGTGACATAACTATTAACTGAATTTTAAAAAAGACAATATAAAGTTAGTGACATAGAATAGCTAGCTAGCTAGTAGTGTTTGTTTGTGTCAAATTAACAGTGACTTTGAACCCATTTTCTCTTAGAGGCTCTTAAAATATTGTTTGCATGATAGTAAACAGATACCATCCTGCTCCCTATGACCAGGAGGTAAACATGGTAAGGTCCACTGACAACTTAGAAGCATGCGTCAATAGTAAGCACTTCGTTGTATTTTACAAGCTACACTCATTTGCTGAAATTAAACAGGAAACTTTCCCACAATCTTTTCAGCACTAAATTATCAAAGATTTAGGAACAAAGCAACTCTTTAGGATTAGATTTAATGTAAAGATACAGATATATTAGCAATCAGATATAAAATATGCTTGTTTTACTCACACAAATGGAAGATCTAAAATGTTATGTCTTGAGCAATTTTAATACTGAGAAATTCTCTCTCTCCAGTAGTGATATTCTTTTTCACTTTAGAGCACTTTTCATTCCAGGATGCCAAAGCACTTGATATACATTCATTAATCTACCCCCACAACACTCTTCTGAGGAAGACTCTTTCTGACTCTTCAGGGGCTGTGCTAATGTAACTCTGAACCAAATGTACAATAAAACTTTCTAACTGTTTTCTACTGTCTTTATAACTTCAGTAGAATAACTAGATCAGATACTTATTTGAAATAATGTATGTTAGCAATGTTACTTCATTCCTTTCATTTTACATAGTTTGATATATTTTGTTGTACTGCATCAGGATACCAGTATATAACCTTTATTTTCATATTTACTAACTTCACTGGGGTCCATTTTCCTGATAAATCAGAACTGGAAATGGACTTAAAGAAAAGCATTCCCTAAAAAAAAAAAGGTGGGAAACAGGACTGGCACTCCTAGTGTCTGGTACAGACAATCCCCTCTTCTCCACCTCCTCAACCACATATGAGGAGAGGGTGCTGGAGTCCAAGCAATGGGCTAGGGACCAGCTGTTGAGGGGGGAAGGGCTGATATCAGCCCTGCCCCAGGTGAAAATGATTAAATGAAGGAATCACAGCCTGCATTGTATAAGTTATTGCAGGATAGTTCCCAGATGAGCTAAGTTAATAAAGAAGTTGGGGCCTAATTAAATCACATCCTTAGCATCTTCTTTTTCCTCATGTGTGCCAGACAATGTAGCTTGCTCTTGACTTACTGGGACTGGCTCTAAGAGATAAGAAAGGACTTTACTCTCTATACGACAGCCTTGTTACAGAGACTGCCAACAAGAAAGCCAATTAGTTATGTGCTGCATACACCTGTCTGCTTTGAGTTGGACTGAAATGCCAAAATCTTTTCATGCAGGCAATAAATCACTGATAATATCAATCTACTGAATCAGTTGTACTATTTTTACACGTTCATGTTTTATTTACTACTTGGTAAACAACTCAAATTATATTAATGTTCACTGAGAGTGGTGAACTGAAGGCAAGACAGTTGACTGGAACCAAGGACTTCTTTCTAGATGATCACAAGAAATATGGAGATAAATACCTCATACAATTTTGTTTTCTGAAACTTCTTCATTACTTCACAGATCTGATCCACAAGGGTTTTATACAACCCCAGTAATAATTCCTGACTGGTAAAGAAATTAAATGATTCCCCACTGATACATGTAATTTGTTAATTTACATTTAAAGCCTTACCTCTAATATCAGCTTTCTTCCTGTACTATAAGTCTTTAAATGGGTAGTATTTTTTGCAGGTAAAACTAATTTTCCTCTTCTCCAGTGAACTGAAGCTATAGGATTAGATAGTACTTCACAACTTATATTGATAGGATTGCCTTCCCAAGAATAATACAAGGTCTGATTTGACACAAATGTTGGAGCATCTGCAAAAAAGAGAGTATTAAACAAATATGTTATTTGCCCCTGTTTCCATAAAATATACAACACATTTTTTGTTCAAGAATGTATTACTGAGGTTATCATGGAAATCTGAATTTACAAATGTGTCATTTCATAATATGGACTGCTACAATGTCAGTTCTCATATGTGAGTTTCTCATGTAGTCATCTTGGATAGTTTTCTGAAACCATCTCATCAATGTGCAGTGGCAGTCAAGAAAGCTAACAGAATTTTAAGAACCATTAGGAAAGGAATAGCTAATAAGACAGAAAATATCAAAAATATAAATCCATGGTACACCCAGACCTTGAATACTGTTGAATACTGTATTGTTGTCCAGCTATATCAAAAGAAAGACAGGAGACACTTGATATGGATTTAATCAGGACACTTTATTATTAGATGTCTGGGACTACCCAACAGATAAAAGTGTTAACTGCAGGTAAACCCTGTTTGTTTTGTAATTAATCGGGCAGGGGGCTTCTACCAGCTTCCCATCTTTTTCCATGCAGGTCCCTCCAGCAAATCCATTGTCAGGACCTTACCATCCACCCCCCGCCCCTCGTAGGAGGGGTAAGGTGGGCTATAAGAAAGGGGGTTTGACTCCATGTTGTTCCAACCATAGGAGCCCAAATCCCGCACTGTTCCATTCATTTAACTAGCACCACCTTTCTAAGTCATTTACCAGGCCAATTATCAGGTCACTGGATGCCCTCCCAGTGGAGTACCTGCACTGGACATCCGCCCCGCACTTACCAAATAAGTTGCAACATATACCCTACTGCACCTTTTGTGCTCACCTTACTAGGTTTTCCCTAACACCCGCTGTGGGGAAGCCAATATGGTGGTGAGGGAAAAAATTCCTTCCCAGCTCCCTTAAAAAGGAGTGACTAGCACAATGCCCATAGCAGGTTCAAACCCACCTGATAATAACATGACAAGGGGAGGGAAGTGCTGCCTTGCTGCTGAATGGAGAAAGGGGTTTCCAACACCAGAGTTTACACCTTTAAAGCCTTCCACCCTTACATTCCAACACCACCTGACAAACACCATCTTTTTGCAGCAGATTCTGATCTTGTTCTCTCCCCCCATCCCAGCCCCGCTCACCATAAAGCATATTGTCTTTCTCCAACAAGTCTGAACAATGCTCCCCCTGCTTTCAGTGCATTGCACTCATTCTGATTGTCCCATCTATATATCTATAACAAATCTATATCTATCTATATGGCTATCTATGGATTTGTGAACTGGAAAAGTTGAAGAGAATGGCAAAAAAAAAATAAAAGATCAGAGAGATTGAGCAGCTTCCATATGAGGAGAGATTAAAAGGACTGGGACTATTAATTTTAGAAAGGAGACAACTAAGAAGGGATGCCATAGATTTCTATAAAATCATGAATGGTGTGGAGAAAGTGAATAAGAAAGTCTTATTTACCCATTCCCACAACACGAGAATCAGGGATCACCCAATGAAATTAATAGGCAGCAGGGTTAAAACAAACATAAGGAAGCAGTTCTTCACATAATGCACAGTCAACCTGTGGAACTCATTGCCAGGGGATACTATAAAGGCCAAAAGTATCAGAGGTTTCAAAAAAGTACTTGGAGGATACGTGCAATGGCTATTAATGAAGATGCATTCCCATGCTCTAGGTGTCCCTAAACCACTGGCTGCCAGAAGCTCGAATGATGACAGGGGATAGATCACTGCATAAATTACCTTGTCCCCTGACCGCTCCTTCCAGGGAGCCCCCCATTCCTAACGGTCCCCCAGGACCCCACCCTCTATCCAACCCCCCTGCTCCTTGTCCCCATAACTGCCCCTCCTGAGACCCCCCCATTCTAACTGCCCACGCCCTACCCAACCCTCCCTGCTCCGTGTCCCCTGACTGCCACACCACTGCCCCCAACAGAGCCCCGGGACTTGCATGCCTATCCAATTTCCTCTGTTCCCTGTCCCCTGACTGCCCCTCGCAGAACCTCTACTCCATCCAACCGCCCTCTGCTCCCTGTGACACCCTGACAGCCCCCCTGGGACTCTCTGCCCCTTATCCAAACCCTCCCCAACACACACACACTCCCTGCCCCCTTGCTGTGCCTCTCAGAGCAGAATGTCTGGCAGTTGCGTGACTCGCTGGAGCTAGACACGCTGCTCGTCAGGAGCTCGTTGCCCTGCCCCCTTACCATGCCGCTCAGAGCGGCAGGAGCTCAGACCCCACCAGAGCCAGCCATGCTGCCGCAGCGCTGCCCTGCAGTAGCAGCAGGCCAGAGCGCTGCCTGCATGGCAGCGTAGCTCCAGGGGAGGGGAACAGAGGAGGGATGGAACTGGGGCTCCCGGCTGGGAGCTCAGGAGCCGGACAGGATGGTATTGTGGGCCAGATGTGGACATGAGCTGTAGTTTGTCCACCTCTGTTCTAGAAACTGATCACACAGCAGTGCCATCCCTGGAATCTGAATGTCAGAAATTTGGCTTTGTTTATATATGCAAATGGTTGTTAGCGGCTTCTAGCCCGGTGGGCCAGCTTACCTCTGTTCTGTTCTGCTTTCCATTATATTCTGTTTTATTATATTTAGCAGCAATACAAGGAACCTACAGGATTGTATCCTGTAAGACATTGGCTTCAGCAGTTAGCATGAGGCCTATGAACTTTGGCATAGATAAACTTAGGTAACTCATACATTTTGGGAAACTGGAAGTACAGTAAAGGGTGTTTCTCCCCTACCACCCCCATAATGATATAACCACAGAACATAAACTGATACCAGCTTATGGAAAGTTTTGGATGGAACATCCGACTGCAAGAGGGTCATGGCAACAAATTGACATATATGACAATGGTGTGAAATCCTAAATACACTAACCTATATGTGGCAGGGCAGGGGTAAAAACCCCTTAAGTGCCCTGCTAAAATGCTGGCTAAGCCCTGCATTCTGGCAGAGAGACCAGAAAGAGGCAGAGAGGCCAGGCAGTCAGCAGGGAGCCCAGCTGTGAGCCCCAACAAGGGCTGGCTCACAACAATAAGCTGGGCTCCCACTAAGTAGTGACAGCTGGGTTGAAGACTGAGAAGGCTATAAAAGCCCTTACAAATGCCTCATTCTGGAGGCTAGCCTGGGAGGGGACAGGAGGCTGCAGCTCTGTTCCTCACTACCAGAAAAGAGTCTCAAGGGCCAGGAGATCCTGGGAAGGGTCAGAGTGGGGATAATTGTTGGGGGAAAAGGGGACTACACTATGGCACTGTAAATAAATGCATAAGGGTGAAACACCTAAAGATAGAGATAATACAGACTCTTATCTGACCAGCCAAGGCACAGGAGTGAGAAGGAGGAAACCTGTGCTGATCCTGTGACACTATAGAATAAGGACACTTTAACATTGGTAAGAGAAGGAAATACACATAAGAAAGGGAGGAGAAACTCCTAATAAATTTGCATTAGACATGGAAACGTCTTTGTAACATATTATAAAAGCAGCATCCCAAGGCAGTAGGGGAGAGAAATATAGCCCTTAGGAGGGGCCAGAATAATGGCTACAGGTGAAGATGAGAAAGATTATCGTGATGAGGAAGATAATGGCTAACATTTCAGGTTGTTCTACAAGGAATGGTGAGAGTATGGATGTTCAGATGTACTTTCTATATTATCTCTATCTACCTTACTGAGATAGAGTTTGTGTGACTTCACTAAATCTATTAATACATTTATTTTTAAATAAAAAAGGAGTTCCTATAGTGAGAGTGTTGCACATCAGGGTTCCCAGCTATATAATTTTTTATAATACTGGGCCTGATCTTGGGACAAAAACCTGTCAACCCTCAAAGTGGGATATTTTTTTATTAATAATCTATAGATTGGGCTACAGCCTCCATAACTAATTGAATGGGAGCCATGGTCGGCCAAACCTGCGGACACAGCAGGTAAACAAATTGGTCTGCCCCATCAGGGGATTACTCTGGTGGGCTGCATGCCAAAGATTGCCGAATCCTGCACTACAGTAATCCAATAAGTAATGTTTGAAGATCCAGCAATTTCACTGAGAAAGCAATGAGAGTATATCCACATATCTTCAGCATGAGTGCTTGAAGTCTCCTCCACAAGTGTGTAGCTTGGCAAAATGTGGGTAAAAATTACTTTGAAATCAATACTAAAATGTATTACACTATTAGAAAATGATGAATCTGGAGGGAAAACTATAAGTTGGTGAAAAGAATAAAATGATCAATTTATATTTACATCAGAAAACTAAGAGGAGTGTAAGGAGCTTTGAGACCAGAACAAATGCTGAAATTTCGCCTCAGGAATGGTTTAACCATGCATTTTTTTGAAACACAAATCTACAAATTTCTTCCATATTTGCCTTTGTGAAAGAGCATCATCTTTTGGTATGATTCTGCTACTCTTATAGGTGTAAATACTGGTTTTGATTGACATCACTGGGAGTTCTGAACGCAGTAGTCAAGGCTGATACATTACTGAGAGTAAGAAAAGATTTTCAGAAGTGTTCAGCTTTTTCCTCTTCCAAAAGGCAGCAGATGGCTCTAATTTAATAAGGAGTGAAAGATATGTGTTCTCATGGCCATATTTGAGTTTTATAGCATAAACAGGAGCTCATTTTACTTTTCCAAAGGTTATAATATTGAGTAATGTAATCACATCTAGGTTCATGCAATACTTAAATACTTAAGTCAGAGCTATGGTACCTGTATGTAACATCTAAAAGGCAGATATCGGCCTGAAAGTATTTTTCCATCAAGGATGGAATAGCAGAGGAGCTGTGGAAGTTGATATTTCCTATTAACAGAGCTTTGTGAATGGGAAAGCTTGCCATAGCATCTGCCACTATTATGATTAGATGTGTTCAGCACTCTCACAGCACTAAACCTGAGTGAAATGGCAACTGCTGGGAAGATGGACTGATTAGGGGGAATGGTCGGAAGGGTAACTGAAAAACTGGCACTCCCCCGCAGGCAATTTTTGCATACCCCTAAATATATGTAAGTGACACTGCATACTAGAACCAAGAAAGTACGTGTGCACCATGTCACACCATAGCAATATGTGCCACAAAATGCAGCAATCCCATCGTGCATTTTAGATATGCAATTTCTATTCCACAGCACATATTTCTCAAAATTACTTGATAGTCCTGAACTAGTGGACATTAGCAGGAATGCAGAAGATGGCAAGTTGTTCTGTCTGGTCAGCAGAAACTCTTCTCCTCCCTCCCTTCCTTCCTCCTTCTCCCCCACCCCGATCTGATTTTTAATAGTGATAAAATCCAGGCTGGTGGTGTGTGCTGTTTCTAACTCACTTTTGACCAAATCATACCCCTGTATGGGAGGTCTTATAAGGCAAGGAAGAGGTTGTGAATTTTTGTAGGTATGCACATCTTGGAGAACAGAAGCCTACAAGCGGAGACATCTTAAAGCCTCTTAAAAGCAAAGGCAAATCCAGGTTTCTGAGACCTACATTATTTATTCAATTATGTTTTTAAAAATGGACTGAATCTTATGTTCAGGGCACATACCCTCATTCTTAAGCTGTTATGAGAATAGGGTGCCATATAGAATAGCAGAAACAAATCACAAATGGGATCAAATGTCCCTCAAACAAAGTTGCTTCTGAAATCAACAGCTAAAAAAACCACTTGGCATCCTAAACAAAACAAAACAAAACAAAAGTCTCTCAGTTTTCCTAACCTCCCAGAAGCCCTGGAAAAAGGGATGAGCCTTGCATCATGAATTGCAGGTCAATAGATCTAGGCTTTGGCAAAGCGATGTGGGAATCCAATTTCAAAGTCCATGGCCCTTCATGGTAAATTTCCTGCTTTAAGACCCTTCATGAGCCTCTTCACTCTTAGCAACAGGGAGAAATTGGTTGCAAATCTGAATTCGTGGAGGATGGCTGAGCGTCCAGATGAGTGAAGAAGGCCAAACATAGTATAATATCTGTCTTTAAAATTGGGAACAAAGAGGACCTAAGGAATTCCTGACAAGTCAGCTTAACTTCACTGGAAAGATACCAGAGCAAATGATTACAATAAATTTTAAGCACCTACAGGATTACAAGATTATAAGGAATAGCCAGCATGGATTTGTCAAGAACAAATCACACTAATTTCCTTCCTTCACAGGGTTACAGGTGGGTAGAGGGGAAGCAACAGATGTGATACATCTTGATTATACTAAGGCTTTTGACGGAATCCCATATGACATTCTTGCAAAGAAACTAGGGAAATGTGGTCTAGGAGAAATTACTATAAGGTGAGCCTCAACTGGTTGAAAAATGATACTCAGAGAGTAGTTATCAATGATTTACTGTCAAAATGGGAGGATGTATTTAGTGGGGTCTCACAGGGATCAGTCCTGGGTCCAGTACTATTCAACATTTTCATTAATGGGCTGGATAATAGAGTGGTGAACATACATATTCAGTTTGCAGATGACACCAAGTTGGGTGAGGTTTCTAGCACTTTGGAGATAGGGATTAGAATTCAAAATGACTATAATAAATTGGAGAATTGGTCTCAATTCAATAAAATGAAATTCAGTAAAGATAACTGCCCACTACTGAACCTTGGATGAAAAAAAATCTAATGCACAACTACGAATGGGAATAATTAACTAAGTGGTATCACTGAACAAAAGGATCTTGAAGTTATAATGGATCACTAATTGATTATGGGTCAACAATGGGATGCAGCTGTAAAAATGTCTAATATCATTCTGTGATGTATTAACAGGAGTATCATATGTAAGACATGGGAGGTAATTGTCAGTCTCTAGTTGGCATTGGTAAAGTTAGAGCTGGAGCACTGTGTCCATTTCTGGGTGTCCTACTTCAGGAAAGATATGGATAAATTGGACAAGCTCCAGTGGAGAGCAACAAAAATTATTAAAAGTTTAGAAAATCTGACCTCTGAGGAAAAGTTAACAAAACTGGGCATGTTTAGTGTTGAGAAAAGATAACTGAGGGAGGACCTAACGATATATTGAAGACCATTAAGGGCTGCTATAATGAGGACTGTGATCAATTGTTCTCTATGGAGCTAGCACAAGAAGTAATGGGCTTACACTGCAGCAAGTGAGATTTAGGTTAGCTATTAGGAAAAACTTTCTAGTTATGAGAGTAGTTAAGCTCTGGAACAGGCTTCCAAGGGAAGTTGTGGAATCCCCATTATTGAAAAATTTTAACAACACGTTTAGGCAAACACATGTCAGAGATGGTCTCAGTTTACTAGGTCCTGCCTTGGCACAGGAGATTCAACTTGATAACTCATCAAGGTCTCGTCTAGCCCTACATTTCTGTGATTCTATGATTTAATGAGGGTATGGAATCCTGAGAAGAGAGCAGTGGTCTCTGAGATAAGCAGGACACCACCACGTAAGATCTTAAAAGATTGAAACCAATACAATATATTGCATCAGGAAGTGAATACAAATCTAGTGCAGATTGTAGAGCGGAAGGTATACTATGCATTTTTTTCAAGAAAAGCTCTTCAAATGGGTTCCCATATTCTGCAGAAGCTGAAGTTTCCCAATGATGTTAAGGTTCATCCCAAGGGAGACGGCATTGCAGCAGAAGAGGGTGTCAAGGCTGAATCCCTGCTCTGTCACTCTGACTGCAGGAAGTGGGGGCCTGCAAGGATTTTAAAAATTAATACTTGACACTCCAGGCTTGTATTAAACTTCCAAGATTACAGATTTTCTCTGACCGTCGCTTGGTAAATGCTGCCACTGTCCAAATGCAAAACACCAAACCAAAACAAAAAACCCCCAGAACAACAACAACAGCAACAAAACCTCTTGGAGCTAGGAAAGAGCACTTGGGAATTCCTTCCTGTGGGCTACCCTCAAGTCCTTTCACACTCCCTCAGGGGAAGAGCTGAAAAAGAAAACAAAGGAAATTAACTGTTGCCCCCAACTAATCAAACAGTATATGCACAAACCTCTTAGGACAGCAAAAATCCAATCCTATTCTTTTTAAATTTGTCTTATTAAAAACAAAAAGAAAGAAAATACATTTGGAACTTAAGCTTTTTGCTAGACCTTAAAAAGATTAAAAATTATAAAAACAGAGCACCCAAAATAGTTTTCTTGGGGTTCAGTTTAAAGGTTACACACAAACAAAAGCATCTGGGATTAGCACAGAGGAGATCCAGAAGCGAAAATAAAGAAATAAACCTGACAGCGTCTAACTAAACATTCCTTACCCAAATCATTTCTTCTAGGTACGGAAGATACTTTTTCATACCTTGTTCAAACCTTAAACAGCTTTTCTGCTTATAACATTGCTGCTCCATTTCCCTGTTGCCCAGAGAACAACAGACAAAGGGATTTTTTTCCCCGATTTTAAAAAGTTCTACTTTTCCATTGGCTCCTTTGGTTAGGTGCCCACTCATTTTCTTTTACCTATGGGCTTGCTAACCCTTTACAGCAAGAAGAGGACAGACCAAGATGGATTTTACAGCTAACTGGATCGCTGGGTGTCCATCAAAGGGAGTTACTCCCCTCCCGCATTTGATGTATCACAGAGGGCATTGTAACAATTCTATCTCAAGGTGACAATGATAGTGACCACTGTGGTAAAATCCACATTAGCAACAAAATAATGTTGAAACCTGAGTCAAGCACAGATTTATCTAAGTGGGACTAGATGTCACATGGACAATATAACCCCCAAATGTTGCTTTTTCACAAGAAAATTAAGGATCAAATTATAATGAAAAAAGCCCTGGTGTATGTATGTGTGCTTTTGTATGACCTATATTGCCATTGCTTATTGTATTGTATTATGTCCTGATGAAGGTTCAGTAGTTAGCATCTGCCTCACAAAAATACACAGTTTCTTACAGAAACATTGTATGTGTTTCAGAAAAAAATAGTAATCATTAAAATAGAAGCATATTTTTGAAATCACTGAGGCTGGAGCACATAAACTGCTGCAAAATCAAATCTGGTAAAAACTACAGTATTCTAGAAAATGGAGGAATAAGTTAAATGCCCCAAAATTCTGGTGGCAAAGGAGAATACCCATCAATTGAATAATAAAGCATATTCAAGTTGAAAGGAATGGAAAGACCTTCTCATATGTGAATATTCCCTTTAGCAAACACAGAGATGATTAGAAAAGTTCAACTAATTGCCACATTTTCTTTGTTGAATATTTTACCTAAATCCGTTCTGCAGAATTTACAGAGGATTTGAAATATATTAGAATTTAGAATATGTATTGTCTTGTCATACATAAAGAATAGTTCACAGATATATTAGAAAGTTAAAATCTTTGGAATACAATTTATGGTTCTGTACTTCTTATACGGATGCATTACAAACCAGAGATTAAGCGGATGTGCAACATAGGTTTCATTTGTGCCTGCCAGAAAATAAATCCAGAACTGACCTTATATATATTACACCCTTTTCTGCAAGATACACTTCCCTAGACAGACTTTGAGCTGGTTGAAAAGGAGAGCAAGCACTGTCAGTAAAAAAGTAAAAAAATGGACTTTTGTACTTTAAAATACAGATGATCCAGAACCTGAATTCCAGATCTGAATACACTGAATTTTGGTTCAGTTTAGATCCAGGGCCAAGCTTAATGGCTGGTTCATAACACTATCACAGACTGAATCCCAAAACCTAGATGCAATCCCCAAGGACTCTGGGGAACATTGGAAACATATTAGCTTTCAAGTTTGTGGATCTCTACTGAAAAGAGAGCTGTAGAAAAGCTAGTATTGATAGTTACTACAGATGGACTAAAAAGCTTATAAATCTGAATGGTAAAATGAGGAGGAGTATCTCTGGGATGCAATTCAACATACAGTGAACAAAGATACACAGTACATCATAGTAAAGGCATGTAATTAAGCTAAAGTCATCTATTATACCAGGATCTTTTAATAAAACTATTTCAATCTTACAGTGACATTTTAGAAGAGTTTAGAATAAGGTGAAAAGCAAATTCATATTGTTCTTGTTCTTTCCAAATAGGAAAAAAATAGTCTTAAGTCAGCATTGCAACTAGGAGAAGTTGATCTGCATAAATTATGTACAGCAGGAAAGCCTTGGCTCAAATCTATCTCCATACATTTGATTATCCCCATTAGGCTTAATGCCTCAGAAATCGCAAGGGGAGCACAGACTAATATATCTCTTGTCACATTCAGAAGGTAATTCAATTAATGATTTCATAGATCCAACCCTAGTGTATGTTCAGAGTCATACGCAGAATTGGATATGGCAAATTACCTGATTCAGCATGTGTGCCGAGGGACCTATAACAGCCAAGTGGTACACTGAATCACATTTTTGCTTGTTAATAGAAGACCAGAGGTTTTTAAACTTTTGCCTATTTTTTTTCCCAAGGAAAAACTATTCAGTATAGCAGGATGACATAGATACAGTGGACCAGATTTAGCCTATGTTGATGCTGGCTTTATGCCCAGGTAGCTCCCCTATGGAGTGGTAGAATTAGATTGCATTAACTATCCTCCTGATGACTGGAGGAGAGATAATGTGACACCAATTTTTAAAAGAGGCTCCACAAGTAATCCTGGCCATTATGGGCCAGTAAAGCTAACTTCAGCGCCAGGCAAATTAGTTGAAGCTACAGTAAATAATAGAACTATCAGACACATAGATGAACATGATTTGTTGGGGAAGAATCAACATAGTTTTTGTAAAGGCAAATCATGCCTTACCAATCTATCAACATTTTTTGAGGGGTCAACAAGTGTGTTGACAAGGGTGGTTCAGTGGATATAGTATGACTGGACTTTCAGAAAAAAAACAACATGGTCCCTCAACAAAGGCTCCCAAGCGAAAAAAGAAAAAAAGAAAAGCAGTCCCGGGATAAGAGAAAAGATTCCCTCATGGATCAGTAACTGGATTAAAAGACAGGAAAGAAGGATAGGAATAAATGGTCAGTTGTCAGAGTGGAAAGAAGTAAATAGTGATGTCCTCCAGGAATATCTACTGGAATCAGTACTGTTCAACATATTCATAAGTGATGTGGAAAAAGAGGTAAACATTGAGGCGGCATAATTTGCAAATGATACAAAATTACTCAGGAAAGTTAAGTCCACAGCAGACTGAGAAGAGATACAAAGGGATCTCACAAAACTGGCTAAGTGGACAACAAAATGGCAGATGAAATTCAATGTTGATAAATGCAAAGTAATGCACCTTGAGAAATATAATCTCAACTATACATCTCATATGCTGGCACCCAAATTAAAGTTACCATTAAAGAAAGAAATCTTGGAGTCATTGTGGATAGTTCTCTGAAAACACCCACTCAGTGTGCATCTGCAGTCAAAAATGCTAACAGAATGTTAGGAACCATTAGGAAAGGGATAGATAATAAGATAATAAATACCATAATGCCCCTATCCAATAAATCCATTGTGACACCCACATCTTTACTACTGAGTACAATTCTGGTTGCCCCATCTAAAAAGCACATATTAGAGTGGAAAAGATATAGAGAGGAGCACCAAAAATGATTAAGTCTATGGAACACCTTCCATATGTTGAGAAATTAAAAAGAGTAAGCCTGTTCAGCTATGAAAAGAGACTATGAAACTAAGGGGGGTTATCATAGAGGTCTGTAAAATCATGAATTGTGTGGAGAAAGTAAACAAGGAAGTCTTATTTACTCCTTCACATAACACAAGAATCAGGGGTGACATAATGAAATTAATAGGCAGCAGGTTTAAAACAAACAAAAGCAAGTATTTTTTCACACAACACACAGTCAACCTGTGAAACTCATTGCCAGGAGATGTTATGAAGGCAAAAAATATAACAGAGTTGAAAAAAGAATTACATAAGTTAATGGATGCCTGGTCCATCAATGGATATTAATCAAGATGAGCAGGGATCCGACCCCATTCTCTGGGCATCCCAGTCTCTGACTACCACAAGGTGAGAGTGGACACCACGTGATGTTTCACTCAATAATTGCCTTGTTCATTTCCTTTGAAGCACCTGGCATTGATTACTGTTAGAAGGTAGGATAGTGGCCTAGATGGACCATTGGTCTGACCCAGTAAGACTGCTTTGATGGTATAGAGCTTCTGGTCCTCTATAGTTACCAGGGAAGACTAGGATGAGTTGCACTCGAGATCACTAAAACTCAGAGGGGTTAGGGGAGTTCACAGACTTTTTCTTACAGACCTTTAAGAGGTCTGCAGTCAGGGAAGGCAGCTACCCTGCAGTACTTCTAAACAGCTGCCTCCTATAACTCCTCCTTTGCCTCGTCCTGAAAAATGAGAATTACACAGTATGGGAAGCCTACACGCCACCTGAAATAACAGCCTGTATCTTCTCTACTTTGTTGCCCTTCATACCTATTTTGGAAGATGCAATATTTTGGGATCAACAATTTTGTTTATACATTTAAGTGGAAAAGCCACTGATTGACAAACTGACCCAGCCTCCACCATCTTCCCTTTATCATGAAATAGCATCAGTGATATCTGGATAACAGAGATAAGACCATGTAGTCTGAAACAGTTCTTTAATCCAGGCAGAGCCCTCACATGGAAGCAGTGTTGCCAATTCTTGTGGATTATCTCCAGTCTAGTGACATTGATGTGGTTTTGGTTTTTCCTGAAAGCTCCAGCACCAGAAATCAAAGTGAAATAAGCCTGGAAATAAATATAAAACAAAACAAAAACCAATTTGGCTTGCAACTGTACATTGTGAATAATGTAGTTTTTCTCCCCCCAGATTATAGTATAATGTAGGTGTCCACCATTCTAAGGTGTGTCTTTTGAAAAATGAAGAAGGGGGTGGAGAGGAGAGAAATGATAAAGATACATATTCAAAAGTTACAGCTCTAAGGGATATGTGCTGAATGTTCCACTTGAGCCTCAGCCAGTGAGATGCCACAGCTGGAATCCTGATGGTGATGTAACACATACTATTGAACCCTACTGGATTTTCAAGCCTGCCTATAGTATTAAGGTACAGAAAGTGCTACTTTTTTCTGCATATAATTCTGTAATTTTTTGTCCTTGTTTTATTTTCAACTGATTGATGTGGGGAGCTGCACGTCAATCAGTGGGCCATGTGTCATATAGAGATTCATTAAAGGCACAGTATATCCTCACAATTCAGTTGTTATGTTGGGCACAAACGTGGTATGCAGAGAATATAGCTATTATTGAGAAATGGCACATCCTCCAGCCTTCTTTGCAGGGTGCCTCAGACAGGTGATGAAGCATCAGGAGCTGAAGGCCCACACAAGTATTGGTGAGGTACACTAAGACTCTTTTAGTTAATGTTTTAGGAAGTCTTTAAAGAGTACCAGGAGGAGTTAGACAGAACTGAATGAAGATGATTTCCCTCTTTACATGCTTAGAGAACCTTCTAAGAGGCATATGAGAGGAAACAGCATCAAATATCACAATTTTGCCCTCACTCATAAGGAGTCTTACTCCTAGTAATCCAGGGCTTTCTTATGGTTCTCCTGAGTGGAGAGCATGGCCATGCTGAGTGAGAGCAGTCTCATAGCAACAAGAGACAATTCTCATTTAGACCACCACGTACTCCCATTTAGTGGAATGACCCAATAGTAACTAACTCTCTCTTGCAGTTGACTCAGTACTCCTGGTGATCTTTCTTGATCAGACCATGAGGTAGGGAATCTGAGAAAGAAGATCTGATGCAGATATTTATACTGCTTGTGGTAGTGCAGTCTGAGAGCACTATGTCCCAGGCTTCTTTTAACCCTGTTTGCCAAGTATATGATTGTGTATACAACACTATACATTCATGTGTGTCTCAATGGTTTGTTTTTTGTTTTCTTATTTGTCTCTCTCCATGAATCAAATTAACCAAGATGATGTTTTGATATGTATATAAAAAAACAACTGAAATGTGTAAAACTGTGAAATTATAAACTTCAGGGTAGAAGTAGATTTATCGATATGATGTGAAATAGTGGAAAATGTACAGTGATACATCACTGAAACATTTTTTTACTATTTTTGCTTAGCTCCAAATATGATCACACAACCACATGAGGTAGCTAAGTACCATATTCTGGCAACCCATATTATCTTAGAGAAAAATCTAAGAATTATGCATAAAAGAATCAAATATCATGATGAAAAGTGTGGTCTTAAATTTGAAGAGAACAAAGGTTTTTTTTACATTGATATTTGTATTGCTGGTATTTTCGGAAACGCAAAGGAAGACGTATGTAATGGGAAAAGAGCTTTTCCTTTTTTCAAAGATTTTTTTACTGGATATTTTTATTACTTTATTAATTGTTCTTTTACTGCAGCATATTCAATATTTCCTTGAATATGATACTTTAAAGTAGGTTAAATGATCTAACTTCTACCTTCAGTTACACCAAGGCAACCACAATAAAGTAACTGAGTTTGCGCATAGAAAATGGAATTTGCTCCAATATTATTTGGCATTAGTATGTCACAGTGAGTATATTTGGGGCTGTGAAGGGAAACCTATCAGAATTAAATGCAATTTATTTTCTGATATTGAGGTTAAACCTTAATATCTAAATTTAAGTCTTAAACTTAAACCTGACACTTCCCAGTATCGCCAAAATGTTGATTCATTTCAGATACGGAAATGTGTCAGACTTAAGTTTAAACTAGCTAGTAATATGTGTGTAATTCAATTTAATCCTGAAATCCGCAAACATCTATTCATTATACAGGATATTTCGGTTATTACTTATAATGACTTTTAGTGTGTACATTAATTTGATATTGACTTTGGGAAATACATATAATTTAATAGGGCATACTTTCAAATGGCTCAGTGTTTATTCTGGAACATTTTAAAATCTGAATGATATCTAAAAGGCTGCTAGAATACAAAACTTCTGCTATTTAGTAGAATATAAATCCAAATGAGTTGATCTAAGATTTATTCTTCATTAATTCAAAGAGAACTCAGTCACATGTATTAATTTCTGACTTCTGAAAAAGTTTGTATTGTAATATTTAAAAGTATCCCTCAGGTCAACTGCATTACTTTTAATATCATGAAAGGTAAGCATCACAAATACACAGTTACAGTGACAAAGGAATGACCTGCAATATTTTTATTACATTTTTGTAAAAAGTATTAGATTATAATTATATCTTTTCACTTCAAATTAAAATTTTGCTATTTAAAGAGAATGATCCTCTCAAATAGCCACCAACCAGGAGTTGAGTTTAGCCCATTAGATGTAACATGAATCCACAGAATAGAACAACTTGCAAACTTCTGTAAGGAAACAGGTTTCTTTCTTAGAGAATACTGAATTTAAAAATAGCCTATTACTAGGCAGTATTGTTGACAAATAAGTAAATTTCATCTGGAGGGAAACAGAATAGCAACTTAAACAAGTGTAGCTAAAATGAATACTTTTTTAAAAAAAACCTGCAAAACTATGTTCTCCTTGTAAAAAGAAAAAAAGTCACCATGTTATTAAAACTACACTTTAAAATTGCATTGTGCTTGAGAGAAAAAGCCAATAAAATCCATAACTAAAATTCACATTTTAACCTTGTGCTTATATTTAAAGGATTGTCTTAGAACACCCACATGAGCTAGGACAATGGTTACCAAACCACTGGCTGTGGCTAGTGGACCGCAACTCAGTCCCGTGTGATCTGCTGGCACAGCTGCATTCTCTATTTTGTGCTCAACATATTTTTAAAGTGTAGTTTTTGAAAAACTGTTTGGTTTCAAAGATCTTGGGGAATTTCTTTGAGTGCATATTGCTAGGAATTTCTAACATTAGAATTGTTTATATTACAATGAAAAGGAAACACATGCATTGTTTATTTACAGTTTATATGCATGTAAAAATTTAAATGAACAATTTTCCTTAATGGGTGTTAATAGTGGGCCATAGTGACCGATGCAGCTGCACAGGAGGGTCTCAAGAAAAAAAAAAAGTTTGGAAACCCCTGACTAGGGAAGAGAGACCCCATTTTACAGATGAGGAAATAGAAGAATGGAAAGGTTGAGCCACTTAGTTCCCCAAGATCACACAAGGAGTCTATGGCAGAGTCAAGAACTCATCTCTTGACACTCAGACCCATGCCTTAACCACAAGACCATCCTTCCTCTCTACTTAGGTACTAAAGGGATCTTGGAGAAGTGTTTTTATAGATTCTATGCAATGTGCCTGATCCTTTCCTCATGCTCCTAAAACTTTTAATTCCCTTTAGGTCTCCTTTGCTCCTATAGTTGTGCATAATGGTCAAGGCTAAAGTAAAAGTTGCAGGTCTTAATCGGTTTCCTGGGTTTTGTTATGTTAAAACCTCACCATTTCTTTAATGTAGTTAAAATTATATTTTTACATTAAAGAATTATGAGCATATATGACAAGGAGCTGTGTAACCAAAGTCAATTTTATTTCAACAGTATCTGCTTTGATGGGATGATTTGTCAATATTTTAAAAAGCTTTGATACTTGTGTCCTCTTGGGTGCAGCTGATATCATTGAAATGTCTCCCATGTCATATCTCTGGGTTTAACATCTTATTCTCTAGTCCTGCATGGTATACACCATTAAGACTGGCCTTTATTAATACTGTGCTTTTCCTTTGTTTTTAATTAAGAAGTTTATTTTATCAACCTCACTCTAATTCCTAACTTATTCAGTGTAATCTCTAATCATAGGATACTTATTTACTCTTCCTCCTCCCCACATCTTTGACTCCCTCAGGGAACTGATGGGCAGGATCCCCTGGAAGAATAACATGAAAGGGAAAGGAGTCCAGGAGAGCTGGCTGTATTTTAAAGAATCCTTATTGAGGCTGCAGGAACAAACCATCCCGAAGTGTAAAAAGAATAGTAAATATGGCAGGCAACCAGCTTGGCTTAACAGTGAAATCCTTACTGATCTTAAATGCAAAAAAGAAGCTTACAAGAAGTGGAAGATTGGGCAAATGACTAGGGAGGAATACAAAAATATTGCTCAGGCATGCAGGAGTGAAATCAGGAAGGCTAAATCACACTTGGAGTTGCAGCTAGCAAGGGATGTTAAGTGTAACAAGAAGGGTTTCTTCAGGTATGTTAGCAACAAGAAGAAAGTCACGGAAAGTGTGGGCCCCTTACTGAATGAGGGAGGCAATCTAGTGACAGAGGATGTGGAAAAAGCAAATGTACTCAATCCTTTTTTTTGGCCTCTGTCTTCACGAACAAGGTCAGCTCCCAGACTACTGCACTGGGCAGCACAGCATGGGGAGGAGGTGACCAGCCCTCTGTGGAAAAAGAAATGGTTCAGGACTATTTAGAAAAACTGGATGAGCACAAGTCCATGGGGCCGGATGCGCTGCATCCAAGAGTGCTAAAGGAGTTGGTGGATGTGATTGCAGAGCCATTGGCCATTATCTTTGAAAACTCATGGCAATCGGGGGAGGTCCCGGATGACTGGAAGAAAGTTAATGTAGTGCCCATCTTTAAAAAAAGGGAAGGAGGAGGATCCAAGGAACTACAGGCCAGTCATCCTCACCTCAGTCCCTAAAAAAATCATGGAGCAGGTCCTCAAGGAATTAATTCTGAAGCACTTAGAGGAGAGGAAAGTGATCAGGAACAGTCAGCATGGATTCACCAAGGGCAAATCATGCCTGACTAACCTAATTGCCTTCTATGATGAGATAACTGGCTTTGTGGATGAGGGAAAAGCAGTGGATGTGCTATTTCTTGACTTTAGGAAAGCTTTTGATACGGTCCCCCACAGTATTCTTGCCAGCAAGTTAAAGAAGTATGGGCTGGATGAATGGACTATAAGGTGGATAGAAAGCTGGCTGGATTGTCGGGCTCAACGGGCAGTGATCAATGGCTCCATATCTAGTTGGCAGCCGGTATCAAGTGGAGCACCCCAAGGGTCAGTCTTGGGACTGGCTCTATTCAATATCTTTCTCAGTGATCTGGAGGATGGCGTGGACTGCACCCTCAGCAAGTTTGCAGATGACATTAAACTGGGAGGAGTGGTAGATATGCTGGAGGGTAGGTATAGGGTACAGAGGGACCTAGACAAATTAGAGGATTGGGCCAAAAGAAATTTGACGAGGTTCAACAAGGACAAGTGCAGAGTCCTGCACTTAGGACGGAAGAATCCCATGCATGGCTACAGACTAAGGACCGAATGGCTAGGCAGCAGTTCTGCAGAAAAGGACCTAGGGATTACAGTGGATGAGAAGCTGGATATGAGTCAACAGTATGCCCTTGTTGCCAAGAAGGCTAACAGCATTTTGGACTGTATAAGTAGGGGCATTGCCAGCAGATCGAGGGACGTGATCGTTCCCCTCTATTCGACCATTGGTGAGGCCTCATCTGGAATAGTGTGTCCAGTTTTGGGGCCCACACTACAAGAAGCATGTGGTAAAATTGGAGAGAGTCCAGAGGCAGGTAACAAAAATGATTAGGAGCCTGGACACATGACTTATGAGAGGGTGAGAGAACTGAGATTGTTTAGTCCACAGAAGAGAAGAATGAGGGGGGATTTGATAACTGGTTTCAACTACCTGAAAGGGGGTTCCAAAGAGGCTGATCTAGACTGTTCTCAGTGGTACCAGATGACAGAAGGAGGAGTAATGGTCTCAAGTTGCAGTGAGGAAGGTTTAGGTTGGATATTAAGAAAAACTTTTTCACTAGGAGGGTGGTGAAGCACTGGAATGGGTTACCTAAGGAGGTGGTAGAATCTCTTTCCTTAAAGGTTTTTAAGGTCAGGCTTGACAAAGCCCTGGTTGGGATGATTTAGTTGGGGATTGGTCCTGCTTTGAGAAGGGGGTGGGACTAGATGACCTCCTGAAGTCCCTTCCAACTCTGATATTCTATGATTCTATGATCTCATCCTAGACATCTTAACTCCCTTATTAACAAGTGGCTTAGGCTCATAGGGCCAAACCTGTAAAGGCATTTAGGTGCCTAAAGATACAGATAGGAGCCACATGGGATTTTCAAAACTACATATGTGCTTAATTCCCCTTAATTTCAATCCCACTATATTCCTATGTGCATATTTCAATTATATTTCAATTCAATGCCTGAATACCTTTAAACATCTATCCCAATGGGTTTTTTTTCAATGGATGTTAGGTTCCTAAGTTCCTAAGGCACTTTTGAAAAAGGACTTAGACTCCTCTGTCACTTGGATTCTTTTAAAAATGTTATGCCTTGTCAGCATGAGCATATTGGCTATTTTGTCTTCGTTCAGGTTGTTAACGGTCCTTCTTCAAGTCACTTCATTGTCATGTCAGTGAAGTGACCCAGTAGTATTAAGACTCTGCAAGATTATCATATGATGTACAAGATTAGAATTATTCATGAATGAAAAGAATGAGGAACACATGTGAGCCTAGCACATAGTAAATCCTATAATTCTAGGTAACAGTATGTCAATATACAGAAGTTTGTGAGGAACTTGGTGTATGATTGATGTGATGCATAACCATCATTAACATATAAGGGGATAGAGCCAGCCTATCATAACTTTGCTTGGAGACTAACTAATAACAAGAAATTATTGTATCAGCTTCTATGAAAAGAAATTGAATTTAAACAATACATTTCTACTCTCATTAGTAATATATACCAGTACACACATAACTTAAATGGAATATCAATTGGAATCAAACATGCTAGGTCATTTGTTCTTATTACATTAAACCCTGAATGTCTGGGTTTATCTGAACTGCTTTTCAATCAGTTCTCCAGGCTGGACCTCATTTGTAGTTCAACTTGACTTTAAGTAATGCAGTGCCTTTGAAAAGCTTTAAAGTGAAATGGCATTGAGCCAATGAATTTGCATAAACTGCAACACAACATAGTTCACTAACATAAAAGAAAGTGAAAAGGTCCAAGAGAATAATCTGCTTAGCATTTTAAATTTAGTGTTCTTACATTAATGAAGTTGACTTCAGCTTGCAGACAAAAACAATGACTCTATTGCCAATAAGAAATAAAGAATATGTTAACGATAGAAACATCATAGGCCCTGTATAGGATTCTTTACAGATATATTTTGTAGTGTGTTGTAATACCATTTCTTTCTTTATTCTGTAGCACTGAACACAATGTCAGGAAGACGAGAGACGAACTATGCAATGATGATGTTTAGTGTAATTTGGAAGAAAAACAGCAGTGCATAATAAAGAGGGTTCTCTTTGTTGCAAAGTAGCATAATGCTTTAATAAGGATTTCTTTTCTTTTTCCTCCACAAAGTAATATTTTGCTATGAAATCACATATGTCTGGAAATCACTTGTTCAGATCTTATTACTGCATGAAATATATACCATATTGCATTCAGCACCTTGGTATTAAAGTTTATGGTAAAGTTAGGTAAAACAAAACAAAATGAAACACAAAAACTTCAGTTGTGCACAGAGAGTCCTGGTTGTTTGGACATGCCAGCACATCATACATCTGTAATCTCCCTTAGCCATGTTGTCAGGGCATCATTTGATTACAGTGACTTCAGAGGAAGTTTCAGAGGCATGAATAGCCTACTAAAAGGGTTATTTGGGGTTGACTAAATTCTGTGTTGGCTTGATTGCTCTACAAACCACCTCAATGATGACAACACAGTATAAATAATGTGAATTATTTTGCTGAACAGTTTGTAACAATCATTTCAAGAAATCAGTGTGTGCCATTAATAGAGCAGGGAAGGTTTCCATCTTTTGGTGAGGATTCTGTTGGGTTTTTTTAGGATTTATTTACGTTTCTAGTCTTTGGGGTTTTTTTCAGAACAAACATTGGGCAGGCTAGCCTGCTCCCCACCTCTTCTGCCCTCTTCTCTCACTCACTGAAGCCCTGAATGCCCCCTTCCTCCCATGGCCGGAGGAGCCCCTGCCCCCCCTCCGAGTGCCAGACCAAGCCCCTGGCTCCACCAACACCCACCCACTGGCCCCAGCACCACCCTGGGCCACACCTGGCTGCTGGCAGGCCAGAGCTCAGGGCCACTGGCTGGAGATGAGTCCACGCTGGCTTCAGGTAAAGGGGGAGGAAGGGCAGAGACTCGACATGCAACATGGGCAGGGTCATGGCCTGGGGAGGCTTAACCTTCCCTGGCCTATGACACACACCACCCATGAGAACAAACAGATTCTCATAACAAAGAGATTAAAAATATTAATTAGAAACACCAAAGTGTTAGTTGTGTAGTAACCTTGGAATTGTAATAAGAGCCTTATGTTGTTAGATGCCCAAATCCCATGGAAATCCAATGGGATTTGCATGTCTAACTCCTTTACAACTCTTTTGAAAACACCAGCCTAAAGAATTTCTTGCTTATGCTGTCTATATTTTTTGTCAAGTTTTCCATGGAACATTTTGCTTTATTGGACACATATTAGTAACCACAAGGGAGACTCTCTTGATGCTTAGTAAGTAACAGACCTTGTACAAAGAATAAAACGTTACAGCCAATGAAGTCAATAAATACTTATTTTGAATTCTTTTCCTTCTATAATCAGTTAATTTTATCTTACTAAGTTTATCTAAACCTAAACTTCCTTGAGGTGCTTTGTTATGAAGGTGACACTTGCAGGAAAGGATGGATTTGGGATGGTTCTAGGCTCCACTATGATTTCTGTCTATGCAGTGAGCACTTCAGATACATGGCAGGAGCAGGATTAATCATGCCAGGATGGTATCAGACCTAGTCATCTTTTCCCCTTCTCAAGAGCAATCACATTTATCATTAAAAGCAACCCCAACAGAAAGCATGGATAAAATGTAGACTCTTCCACCAATCACGCTGATAGTTAAGTCTCTGATGACAGTCACTAAGAAAAAAGTGATGAGATAGAGACACTATGAAGCTATGTATTTCCATTACGTCTGAATGTAATATACTGGAAGGATGGGACACAAATATTTTCTTTGTGACTGTACAAACTACTCAAATCAATGAAAAAAAGAGCACATGGAAACACTGTTAAGTACATTAATTTATGGAACAGCATTAGGCATGGTTATGAACTAGTATTAGGAACAATACTAGTCTGGTCATGAATTACAGTGTAATATACATTTATGTCTCTGGTTTTAATGAAAAAATGCAATGGCATATGCTATTCTAGTATATAAACCAAGGAATTAAAGCTCTGGGATAATCCCAGTGTGTCATTGGTAGATTAGTATACTGACTCAGGGATTCCTGAGAATCCCTCTGTAGCCTTCATCAAGTCACTTAAATTCTGTATCTGAGTTTCAATATCTGTAAAATGGGAAAAACTTTATGTTTTCAGTAAAGTGTGCAATACAATAATTATAGTACCTATTTCCAAGAATTGTCTGGGGATTAGTAAATTTATTTTTAAAAATACTTAGGAGGTGTAAAGGACATTGTTGTTATTACTATTGAACTGCTGAAAAAGTCAATCAATGTAAGTAATCTGGAAAATCACAAAAAATCTACAAAGATTCTGTTCTATACAGACTTCAGAATCTCATAAAGAATCACTTCTTAGCATAATTTACCAATGGAACAGTAGGGTTGTCGGAGATCTCTAGCCCAAATATCATCAAGTAACTGGAAACAAGAGACAGCTACTGGATATGTTATATCAGCTACAGAGAAGGAATTTATTTGTGGATAAGAGAACTATATTTTGTTCCTGATGATTTTGACAAGATTGTTGTATGTAAAAAATAGCAAGAGTGTCCTGTGAATAGATCATTATGGGAACTGGATGTCTTGCAGGACTGATATTGGAATAAAGAAGATTTTATCCCTAGGACACTAATTTAAATATGGCTAAGGTCAGTAGAAGTCATTATCATTTGAGAAGATCTCTGTGGTTTGGGCAAATTAAGTTGTGGTCTCAGTTCATTTGCTCATGGACAAGTGTTCCCATGATAAAAATCTTCACTACGAATAGCAATCTAATCAGAATGGGCATGAACAGAGAACTATTCTCTCATCACTAAAGGTGTATCCTTCATGTCATGAATAAGCTTCACTTATTTAGGCAATATGGAGAAATTTGCAGTCCTGCTACCGGAGAGCACTTGCTTTGGAAATAAATATTGTACTTCAGTTATCAGTCTTATAGAATCATTCTTATGTATTGTAGTCCCTTACAAATAATTATTACAAAAGTAATAATAAAAAAGTGTAGAGTCAATAACACAGTCAAAGTGATATAGCATTTTCATCAAGTCTAATCATCTAATGCTACGTGAGGTCAAAACAACAAGGCATGCATTATACATTTGAAATGTTGCCATCTTAAATGGTGCTAACATATTAAGTGTCAAAAAAAAAAAGGCAAACAAACCAACCAACCCACCAATTACCTGCTGATGGGTTCAACAATTTTTTTAATTTGAATTGTAGAAAGTTTGAGTTTGACATTAGTTTGAGCAGTTAACCACACCCAGATTTAACGGTAAATGCCAATAATTTTTTGCATTTAATACCTTCTGATTTGTTCTATTTAAGTGTTAAAAGTAAATCTGCCATACTACTGCCTCTCACTGACAAGGAAGATGGTACAACAATTCAATTTAGGACATCAGTAATCATACTAAAACTCATACTTTGACAGAGACCTTTGACTACATTATTCCACTGTATGAATCTACAGATTATCGTATTGTGCTCTTCAGTATTAATTTTGTGCTTTTAATGTGCTCTTAAGTTTCTGTAGCTCATATGTTTCACATAATGTGGCCCATGAACCACTTCTATAATTGAATAACCTTACACTGGACACACTTCTATAAACTTCTGGACACACTTCTATGAACCACTTCTATAATTCTGGACACACTTCTGGACACACTTCTGGACACACTTCTATGAACTACTTCTATAATAAAACCACTTCTGTAAATAAATAAACCACTATTTTTCTATAATAAAACCACTTCTATAATTGAATAACCTTACACTGGACACAGAACATAAAAGCAGAAGAAAAACTGATTTTTAAAAAAGAGTAGCCATTTTACAATTTTTATAATCGCAATTGAGCAATATATTTCATGTCACCTTAGATCTGTATTACAGGAAAACAGATTTTGACTACAGGATTTTAAAGGAACACATCAGAGAATTCATTTTTTGTTCCGTACACCAGCAACACAGCAAAAGTGACTACCCGCTCAAAAATATAAGAGTATTTCATAAATCTCAGAAGTCTCCAAATGAATATTGTTCATGAATAACTGCGTTAAAGCTATTTTTTCATAATTCAGTTTAACAGCTTCTACTGTAGTTGTTTAGTTCTATTTGTGTTGGCAAATCTCTCCATCTCCTGTATCGAGCATAAATTACGTGCTCCAATTCTTCAGTCTGAATATTTTTCATTTGTCTTTTTAGACTCACTTTCTATCAGAAAAGTGATAGAAAAGTGGCACGTGCAGCCTATTGTGAGATCTCCATCAATGCTACTTTAGGAGTCAACCAACTGGAATTCAGCCCAGCAAAACAATGATTCCTCATTTTCCCTCCCGTCCCCAATACGGACCCAATTCAATAGCTTCTGAAGTCAATGGAAAGATTCCCATTGACTTCAGTGGATTTTGGATGAAGCCCAATATACCAATCAGTCTCAGATACCGATGAACAAATATCACTACTGTCGCTTGTAAAGTTTCCATCAAACAAAATTTTGATTAGAAGTGGCAGGATCAGTGGGGGTGGGGAGATTTGTCAAATGTTTGAACTTCAGAAATGGTTATAACAGAAGTAGGAGAATAGTTTGGGGAAGGGGAGGTGGGTTGTAATTGAGAGAGACGTAGAGAATATTCCAGACATTTTTAACTTTAGAAACTTCAGTTCAAGACTGATATGCAGCTCAGATGAGTTGTTACTTTATTCCCCAAAACATTTGCACCCACAGCTAGTCTCCATCACCCTGAAAGTCTTGAAAAAGTTACCAAGCTCAATCATACGGTATGACAGTGAGGGAAGTCACCAAAATAACATTATGGGTGAAACTCTGACCCTCATGAAGTCAATGGTAAAAATCTCATTGGCTTACTGGGTCCAGGATTTCATCCTCTGTGTTCACAATTGCTAACTTTGGAAGAATACTTTTACTTAAATTATTTGAGTTTAAGCATGAATTACCAGTAAAATTTGATCTAAGAATGCATTTTTTTCTTTCAAAACAAAATTAAAGAGAAAACAAAGTGTTAGAACTTACATTCAATATCAAGGTACATGCTCTTTTGATGACCACCAATTCTACTTGCAGCTTCACAGTCATATCTCCCTGAATCTGACAACTTCACATCTTTAATATGCAGTGACGATTTTCCATGCTGCCCTTTGACTTCTATACGGCCATCGGGGCTCTGTTTACATTGATTCAAGAAAGAGAAAGGGTTTTATATATAGATATATATGTATATGTGTATTTGTTTTATATATAAAACACCATTAATAATTATGACTGAATGTACAATATTTGTTGTGAAAACATCTCATCACGTATGGCGAAATAAATATTAATGACTAAGCAATTTCAAAATCTGTCAAATTTACAATTTAAAACAAAAATCTAAGGAAAAGAAAAGCTCTGATTCTAGACTCCATGGCCAGGAATAAATACATGCTTAAAGGAACACTGTCAAGTAATTAAACCCCAAAATTACCATTTTAAGACTGATATCTTTCCGTTCAGTTCCAAAGGGTCTTATTCTGATCACACTCACCCAAAGGGACTGATTCTGATCTGTTGTAAATCAGGAGTAACTCCCATCAAGTCAATGGAATTATACTGGTTTAAAATCATTGTAAATAACATTACAGTGGCTCTCTCAGTTCTCTTTCGTATCAGTGAGAAATTGAAAAATCCAAAAATGAAAAAGCAGCTATTGATATATATGTATTACTTTTACTTTTCTGATAGAAGCACAAGTTAACTGAGAAACCACGGTCCGGAAACACTCCTAGAACCACTGGATTTCACTGGTGATACTTAAGATATCACAGATGTATAGCATAGAAGTAAACTGTGATAAACAAACAAACAAACGTACGTGTTGGCTTCTGCTTTACCAGGAAAAAAGTTCAATATTTGCTAGCCTGGGGGTCGGGGAGGATATATTTATGGTGGGCAAAACAGGTAGAAAGAAAAATATAATTTACAAGCCTATATGAGTCTGAAAAATAAAACAGACATTGAAAAATGTTTTTAAATACACAAGAATGGCATTTTAACTTCTGTGAAGTAACATGGTCCAGAGAAACGAGCAAAGCATTAGGAGTTTGGAACGCCTCAATTCTAATCCTCACTCTGCAGTTTATTTGCTTTACAGTCTTCAGCAATTCCCTTTACCTCTTTGCCTCAGTTCTTTCATCTGTGAGATGGGGACGTGATACCTACCTCTCAGGAATGCTGTCAAGAGTAATTAGTTAATGCTTGTACAATACATTAAACATCTAAAGCACTCTGAGGTCCTATCCTGTAAACACTTGCTGTTGGGCTCTACTGCTTATTACCGTAAGTGCTTCTATTGCGGCTGCTAGTGTTTGAAGGATTTTATCTCGTGTTTATATGATTATTTTCTGAATTAATGAAGGAAAATGACATGCAAATCAGTTCACAGAATTTTCACATCAACACAATATCAGCAATGTATACGCCAAAATCATTAAATGAAGAAACCTGTGGTCCTGATCCCACCTCAGAATCCCAACAACACAGACCTCATTTCTTGTGCATTGTCCCATCAAACTCTATAGGATTATGCATGCATGCAGGGGTTTGCAATATTAGATGACAGTGCAAGAATATGCCCAAAAAATCCCTCAAACTGATTTAAGTAAAACAAGATCGCTCTCTCATACTATGTCAATCTTAAATGCTTCAAATTAAATTAAACAAATGCATATCTTCATGTCATCAGGAACATTCATACCAACGTCAGAATTTACAGTCACTAGTGAACAATTACTAGACTAAAACATCTTGATATATCATGTTTTGTGTAGATATTTTTGTTTATTCATTTGTTGTAATATATTTTAAATTTTGCTTTTAAAACATTTTTATTTATTTATTTGCAGATTTGGCATATTTAAAATGTTTGTTTTAATACTTGTTAAAGTTGAAGGCTGATGTCACTTGTTTGGATGCTGCTTAATTGGTTCTACTTTAAAAAGTGAAATAAACAAATGGATAATTCTACATCAAATTTGTTCCTGTTTAAAAAAGAAATTGAAGCTAAAGTGTTTTAGCAGTTTACAATACATTCAGTGACTATTCTTTCTGATTTTATCTTGAGAACTGCAATTGGATCATATTGGGTAACATTTAAAATTGCTATCAGAGACCTCCTCTACTGAAACGACCTTACGACCTATGAATGTAACGTTAAGTTTAAAAAGCCAGAGCTACAATAGGGAGTAGTTAACAGCACTATTCATTCATTAACAACTATTGTCATACAGGAGTAAAGTAGTTCAATGGAAAGGGAAAAGTGGTCTCATTAATGCAAAAGATGTAAGACCTGATGTTAGTGTTAATACCAGGGGGCAACACTCTCATTCAAGACCATTAAGCTCTGATTGAAATATACGTTTCATCATTAAACATACACCTACTTAATTCTGATAAACATACAATAATACATTTGTTCCTTAGAAGAATCTAAGCCTATCCTTTCAGATATAGCAATACAGCCTAATGAGAGATGGCATAAGAAAAATATTGTCTTTGCACTGTCAGTTTACTAAAGCCCTGCAAAAAATATGCATTTTTAAAAAAATTTCCACTTAAACTATGATGAAACATCTTTTTATTGTACAGTGCAACAAATTCTCCCTGAGAAAATGTAATGTGTTATATTATCTCTATCCAAATATATTTGCTGAAATTCTTTTACTGTCTGACTTTTACAAACAGATTGGGGCAATGGTTTCCTGTTTCCAACAGTGGCCATTACCACATCTTTTGGGGAAAAGGTGCAAAAAAGCCTAAGTAAGCAATTACAGAATTAAAATGTTTAGAGCAAAAGTTCCTCCATAAATTGGTTTATGCCCTAAAACATGTGAGTTTGTATCCCTTCCAGTTCTTGGAGGTTTTATTTTATTTATAATACTATCTAATGGATCTGTGAATGTTTCCATTATTCATATATATCATAGAAGATTAGGGTTGGAAGAGACCTCAGGAGATCATCTAGTCCAACACCCTGCTCCAAGCAGGACCAATACCAACTAAATTATCCCAGCCAGGGCTTCTTCAAGCTGGGTCTTAAAGTACTCTAAGGACGGAGATTTCACTATCTTCCTAGTCAATCCATTCCAGTGCTTCACCACCCTCCTAGTGAAACAGTGTTTCCTAATATCCAACCTAAACCTTCCCCGCTGCAATTTGAGACCATTGCTCTTTGTCTGTTACCTGCCACCACTGAGAACAGTCTAGCTCCATCCTTTTCGGAGTCTCCCTTCAGGTAGTTGAAGACTGATATCAAATCCCCCCTCACTCTTCTTTTCTTCAGGCTAAACAAGCCCAGTTCCCTCAGCCCCTCCTCATAAATCATGTGCCCTAGCCAATCTCTTTTGTTTGTGTAAGATAACAAATAAAAGTGAAGATGTTTTTATTATGTAGCAGTACAATAGCTTTATTAAGTACCAGTGCCACTCCTTTAACCCGGCCAAAACTGAATTTAGGGACTTGGTGTATAACTAAGACCCAAAATGAGGGAAAAGAAAAAAAATATTCACAGAGGAAACTTGATTTATTCCTCAAGCATTAATGACTCCTACAGTACCCTTGGTTTCCTAATTCTTTATTTTGGAAATACATAGATGTTTCACACTGCATATGTCTAATGTATGTCTCTTTGGGGCTAAAATGAATGATGTTCCTCAAAACGAGAAGTATGACTATCCAATACAAAACAATATCTCTGCGAAGTGTTAGAATAATCCCAATGAACCCAAAGCATATATTCTTGAAATCAATTGGAATTTTGCCTAAGGATTTCAGGTTTCTCTGTGGATTTATGGCATCTTGGTTTCAGAAAAGAAAAACATATTACACACACACACACACACACACACAGATCAGTATTATATACAATGGTAAACATTACAAAGGAAACATTTAATTTAGCATAAAGTTAGTTTTATTGTAATAGTTTTCTGTAATTGAACTGTAATGCCATGGCAGGATATTATGTGTTCACACATTATAGTGATAATCACCACAGAAGTATATAATAAATTACGCAAATATTTTCTTTATAAATGTTGACCACTCATTGTTCTAAGTTTCAGATGAATTTTGTCTGTTTACTTTGTTTGAAGAGTAAGAAGTTATGACTACCTCCAAACTACCAGAAATGGTCAACAAGTCCATATCTCCTTATCAAATTTTAAATAAATTTAAGAGGCCAAATTATTCTATTAACACCTGTGCAAACTCACTATAGTCAACTCGTAAAACAGGTATAACTGAGAGCAGAATTTACCCCAAAATGGATAACTAATCAAGATATTACAATTTTGGCAATGCTAGGGATAGAAACCAGGGCACCAAAACTCTGATACTCTACTACTCTGATATTCAGGCCATCTACCATATGTGATGAGAAGCAGAAGACTATTTGAATAATAGTGATATGCTTTTTTTTTCACCTCAGTGGGATTTATCAGGGATTATTTTGTTTACTTTTCTTTTAAAAGTCACCAGTATGGTTTTATGATGTTTAAAAAGGATACAGGTGGAAGAAATAAAAATGCTATGGGAATATACAGTATTTCAAGAATAAACCAAAATGTCTACAAATACTTCTATTTATTAATCTTCATTGACATAATTTGATAATTATAAAACATATATTATAGAGTCTTGTTTATTGCTATTTCAATTCCATTGTTTTTCTCAGGAAATCAATTGCCAACTGTTTAGGCCTGGAATAGTGATTGAAGATGCTTTTATATCACTGCTACCAACCAAAATTAGTTTACTCATTTACTCTATGTTTATTGATGTTTTAATGTACATATAAAATACAGTGTCTACTATTAAAATAGTCAGAATTTATCCAAAGATACAACATTAATACCACAGCTATTTGCTATACATAGTATAGAGAAAATCTATGTGCTAGTTCAGATAATTATGTGGTAACTATTGTCAAATGATGACTTTTATATGACCACTGTACTTTGTATTTCTTAAACATATGAAGGTGAAAGTCATCCCCACTAGAAGTTATGCTGTGGCCAACAGCAATCAGATCTACAATTCAATGCTGTAATAGTAAATTCTTATCCAGAGGGTCTTAAAAGCCAAGTTGGGGCACACATTATCAAAGTCAGCGAGATACTAAACCACAACTTATGAATTAGCCAATAGATGAGCACACACTTAGTTTGGTACTTTCCAGGAAGCAAATGCCTGCTGAAAGTTGTTAATAATGATCAGCAATAGATTATGGCATAGCAGTAACATTTCCAATTGAAAATGGTAGGTTCTCTTCTCAGGAGAGTCAATATGTAAATGATAATGATAATTGCTTTTTCTACAGACTCTTTCATAAAAGTAGCATAACATTTATTTGTTATCCAAAGCTCTTCTCCCATGTAAAACCTGGTAGATGGGGGTGGAGGTGAACTAATATATGTATTTTTAAAAACTGCATTCATCATAGTTCTCTGGGATCACCAGAGGAGCACAGAGGGCAAGCGATCCCAGAAAAAGCAGTTCAGACAATCCCATTATCTATCTGGGTTTTTATACAGATGCCCATCACTGTGTTATCTTTCTAGATGTTTTCCAGGGTTTGAACACTAAAGACCCCTAGGCAATTATGTAGAGGCACCATCCTGCTGGGTTTGTCTGACCCCAATACCCATACATAGCCACAGCAGCATGGTGGGGTTAGTGATGATGATGCACAAGTGTGGGTTGCCAACCCAAATGTGGGCGCTTAGCCTGTGGAAGGATGTCATGAAGACCACACAGGAGAGGAATGCTGATTTACGCAGCATTAAGTTTCCTGTATAACCCCTTTTAATGTGATGTTCTACAGTTCCTGGATGGGAATCTACAGTCTAGAGTAGCTCCTCCCAGTCTCTTCTCCTTTGCTTCAGACCAGAACCCCTTTTTTCTACTTGGTCCATTTTTTCTGGAAGACAGGCTACTATACGGATGGGAGAGTGTTATGCATAGCTGCCTTTTCCCTCCATGTGCCCCTACTCTGGCTTATTCTGTTTCAGTGATACACACATAGGAAAGCACTGTGCCACAGAAATTTACAAACTAGTATCTTCAGACACAATAAAAAAAAGTCAGAACAACCAGCTAAATGTGGAACACAGTATACTTCAAAAATACACCAGCTTAACAAAAATAATTTCAAAACTGATGTAGTACAAAATGGGGACAATCCAGACAGGGAACACATTCTGTGGCACTGACTACATTGGAGTTTCACCCACTTATGATATGGCCCTATGACCTCATACAATAATGCTGACTATATTTCCAAAATCTTGATCTATGACACTTTCAAAATGTCATCAAGTAGGACTAGAAGTTAATGATCTGATAAATGAGAGTTCAACAAAGCAATCCATCCCAAGAAATCTGACTGAAACACGTAAAACCTATTCAGTGAATTGGAAAGTTTAACCTCTCACAGCATGACAGCCCTAGCATTTTGAATAGTGATAGCAATCTAATTCCATCAGCCTTATTTTACAAAGTCCTAGAGATTAAATATTCAAGGTACAATAAACTGTCAAGAGCAAAATGAGATTGTTCTTTACAGATGCTGAAGAGAGCTCAAAGTTAAGAACTGTAGAGCCATGATAAAAAAAAAAATAAAATCTTTCCACACAGAAATCAAGTTGAGAGATTTTGTACATAAATACAAATACCTCTGCCCCAAAGTTCAGTTCCCCCTCTTGAATTCTATCAAATACTTTAAGATGATGACATCAGTGTGGTTAACTGGTTATCTGTGGGCTCTGCAATTTATTTATTACTTGTATTGCTTTATATATCATCTGTTACCTGAATTTTCCTGCTGTGATCCCTCGAATTTCCTCCTGATGTTTGGTGTCCCACGTATGCAATTACTGGCAGGCTGTTGGGTGGAAAATATCTTCCAAGGCTCCCAAGAGAGCAGTGGGGCTGTTGAGAACCTCATATTTAAGGATTCCAGAGGAAACATGCTGCTTTCAGGAGTCTCGAGGAAATTGCTAAGAGAACAGTATCCAGAGAGAGAAAATAGCAGCATCTGGTGTAAACCAACTTTCAGGACTAATCATGTGCTCTGACACAGAGAATGTCTCCAGGGGCATGATTCCAGGGATATTACAAACTCAAGCGTATAATTACTCAGTTGTTTTGTGTTGGCAGATAGTGCACAATGAGATGATGGTTGGAAACTCTTTTCTTTTCTTCTTGCTTCACAACTGTAACAGGCTGCAACTGGTATGACTTGGGGGCATAGATGTTGGTTGAGCTTGATTGATCAAACCCTTCTCTAACTCCAGCTGTGAGATTACTGGACCAAATGAGATGGCATTGTACATTTGCCAGAATGTGCATTTTGAGTTGGCTGGGAGTAGTGTGGCAGGTGAGAACAGCTGCATGAAATGGTGACTGGATTGTGGCTGGGCTTTGATAGTATTGTTTGTCTGGTGAGAGCAGCTGTGACATTGTGTTGATTATCTTCTCTCCTATAGAGCTCAGTGACCATGTGTTTGGCTGTGAAAGGATCTATTTTATATTATTGAAGGACAAGAACAAGATCTCTAAGAAAATCCCTAAATTTAACATTTAGAAGGTTGAAATTACTTTATTTGTTCTCAGATTAGAGTTTAAAACTGTTTTTTATGACTAAAGGATCATGACTCCCCATATCACTCTATTAGAGTTCAGCGTCTGTCACTGTATAGAGACATCAGGCATTTCTCATTGAAAACTTGCACTTTGTGATACGCTTCAGGGTTGTTTTCGATACAAAGAATGTCACGTTTCAGTTACCAAAATGATGACGGAACAAGGGTTTAGTATTTAAACTGTTTTTTTTTTTTTTTAAAAAATACATTCCCATAATTGTCCTGAAAACACATAAAAACCTCTGTAGCACCTGCAATATTTCTGGTGTGAATTCTTCCAAAGTAGTGGTCACAAATGTCAACAGTAGCAGAGCCCAAACAAGAACACACTTTTACTTTATGCTTAGCTGTTCATTCTTCCATTTCCTGCAGTCAGATGGTTCCTAACTATAAAAGCAAGGACCTATTACTATATGGCCTAGTGATATTTTGAACACATGATATTGAATTTTCAAGAAAAGGCACAATAACTGAAGTTGATGAACAGAATCATCTTTGGAATTTCATGAAACGCAGCCATTATCAGGAAACTTGCTGCTTCTAGTTGCTGTTGAATTCTCATTCATGAAGGAATAAAAACTTCAAGCCAGACACTTGAGAGTCATTCAGTCTGAAGCATCTCAACCAGCAGATATGGAATGGCCCAGTAAGCTGGTTCTTGAAGTAACAAGGTAGAAGAGAAGAGTTGCCAACTGAGTTGGAAGTACTGGTTCAGGATAAAATTCCAGAAGTCCAACAAAAATAGGTGACAAACAATTCCTAGTCTGAGAATCTACCTTTGACGATGAGAAAGGGCTATCATTCACAACAGCCATCAACATGCAGAAGCTGATGGAAGCTCCCTTCTGGATGGTACATTCAGAACATTCCCCATACTCTTCAGGTAAATGTATTCTATCCATGCACCTGTTGAAAACAGCAGAAAATTCCAGAGTATTGCTATGTGTTTATGCCTTAATGTCCAGTGAATCAGAATAATGCTACAGCAGAGTCTTGGGCTTGAATTATTTTTATGGAAGACCTTGGGAGTCATCTAGAACAGCAGCTGGCTTATTACAGATTTCAAGCAGGTAGCAATCATTGCCGCATGCTACAAATTTCTGAAGGGGTTGAAAACTGCTTATTCCATATGGGAGAACTTATTCAGACTAAGCCATTAACTGAAGGTCTATAGTGTAATACACAGGAAGTCATGAAAAACTAGTCTTGAAGTAAAGGCATTTTGTTGCTTTGACTTTCTTTCCATCCGCAGATATAGTGGCTACTTTCAATGAACTCAAAGTGGAAATGCAAGCAGGTACTATGAAGACTTTTATAATTCAGGAAAATTATATTCTTGAGAACTCCAGATGGCATTTAAGAAATGACAACACTATATAAACTATAGAAACCTTTACTGCTTCACGCTGGTGCTTACTTGCAACATTTTAGCTGGTGAGTAGTCAGGTGACATAGCGACTCCACATACCAAAATCAAACACTACAGCATAGAACAGAAGGCTGGGCTGCTGTTCTTGGAAGATCTCACTTTGGTTGGCTTGTAATCATGAAGGCGTATGAAAGGGAAATGATGAAAAAAGAACATTGTCTTCGGTCATTCAAAATTGTCTCCTATAAAGGTGCAAATCACTAAGGGGAAATGGTTGATGACTAATAATTATAAGTATATTAGCAGCATGTGATAGAATCTTACAGAGAAGCTGGGCAAAACATGCCTCTGTGGTAATAAAAAAGGGTGAAAAATAAAAACAAAGAATTAAATAATTTTTTTGATCATCTACCTTTGTTATCAGAGGCTCCATTCCTGCAATAAACAATTTTATTCAAATAGATGTCAGTTCTACAGAGCAAAATAAGCACAATTCACAGGAATAAGGTTATAAAACATAAGTCTTATCTACTATAGACCTTATTTAGTACAGCCATCAAAAAGAATAGTTTTACCACAGAACCACATCTAATCTTAAATGCAGTTACTGAGATAAGATACTCCAACTACAAGAGGATCAGCCACAGGTGGCTATATTACTCCTTTCTGCTCCCTTTGAAACTGCTGAGCCCCAGTTCAGACTCTAGCATAAACTGGAACAGCCAGAGAATCCATTATGCTAGTGGGAGACTGCCAGAGCACATGCAGTCCCAAAGCACGTGCAGATATGTAGTCTGATCCTGTTCAGATTCTAATATCTTCACTCACCAGAATCTAGCTACTAGTGATCAGTTAAACCCTACACATCAGTTAAACCCTATACATGTGAACAAGAATCACCAGTATGAACTATCCATGGCAGCAGTTGTGGTAAGTTGGATCACTCTGCTCAAGAGCTTTGACTAGATGCCATTTTTACGCAAGTCAATAGCAAAACTCTCAAGATCAAACCTCCACATGTTTTGTAACTGTCTGCAGGAAACTATTCATTCAAATAAAGCACTTTAAAAATCATAATTTGGGGTACAATTCTGTATGTTACTCACAGAAAGTGATGATAACATGGTTCTAGATAAGTTTTCTGTTTGCTACAATAATATTACAGAAACACTATGAAGCTATTTCATCACTTTACATATCAATGGGATCCTTTTTTAAACCATACACCCAGAGCAACATTTAACTGTGGCCACATGTATTCTACCTTCCAGCCCTCCTCTGTTTGATTCAGTGGTTGTTTTTTTTTCTTTTTTAACTCAAACATATTTTGGAAATGACACACATGCAGACAATCGCCACACAGGATTTCTGAAGGCTGTCGCAATGCATTCAAAACTGAACAAGTAGATGTCATCAGTTTTCTACGACTGAGAAAGGATATGAATGGGCCAACACATTGTGGATCCTGGATCTATGGTAAGACCCAGCACCAAAAAAGTCAAAATGCTATATTAGGTTATTTATTTGATTTTATTTATTTTTAATGTGTTATACTTTGGGTAATTGTAAGGTGGACTGAGAAATGGAGAGCTATGGGAAGACATCTCTCAGGGAAGATACCTCTGAGTTCACTTGAACTTTAACCCCTTGCTCCTCATTCACAGAGGCACTGTACATTTATAACTGTATACTTTAAAGGCTCCCACAGCAGCTTCACTCATTCTGGCAACTCTTCTAAGCGCAATTCTACAAAGCGCTGAGGACTCCCATGATGTGCTAAGTTCCCTCAGTTCCCAATCAAGTCACTAGTAGATGAGAATACACACTACCTCAAGGGTCTGCTATATGTCCTGCAGGATTGAGCCAACAGAATTAGGCTGGAGATGGGCCAGGTAGGCCATCTCCTGCACGACACTTCCCCTCACCCCACAGATAAGCTAATAAAATATTTGGAAATACCGAGAGTTGTGCAACAATGGTGTGATTATGGGTGGGTGAAGGGGCAAATTCCTCTCCACCTTTCAGCCTGTGGGGACAAACAATGTTTTTCTCCTCTGAACTTTCAGCTGACTGATAGACAAAACAGAAAGCAGGACCTATTGCTGCTGAGTGCTGCTGCCTCAGCAAACTCTTCCTCCACTCTCCCCTTTCCTCTTGCCACAGAGTTGGACAGGCACAAAGCATGTATGTCATGGTATCCACAGAGGAGTTTTTATACCGGGTAAAATCGTGTTTTTTACCACCAAGGGAAAAAATACTTAATTCCAGTGTAAGGCATTTTCTGGTTTTAAAACTGTTTTGTTAATGCACACCACATCACACTTAGTTTTAGTTACATATTCAAACTGTGGTCCTGTATCCCATCTGAGAGTTTAATAGAATTTAACTGCTTTGCTTGCTTGTGGCCTGCGTGAAGGCTATGTGCTGAGCCAAGAGACTTGCTTGACTTGGCAGAGTTTAGAGCCTTGCTAGTCCTGGCTGAGTTTACTAACAAGGCTCTAGCCTGCTACCCTTTGATCCCTAATCTCTTTAGTAACTCTCAACAAGGAGACGGGACTAGCTCAGTGAGAACAGCAGGGTTAAGAAGACTGGTCCTAAACAACCAGATGAGCTAGTGAACATGAGAGATTTGCAAGGGAGTCTAGAGAGGATGTGAGAGAGACAAACTCATCTAGTCAACATGCTTTAAGACTAGGCCCATAACCCCTCCCAACCTTCCCTCTCCCCCAAACCAAACAGTTAAAAACACTTACAAGAATAAAAATAATGCAGGCAGAACTCCAGCAGCAGAGTAGGGGCAATCCAGTTTACTGCACTGATTGAAGTATGTATAATTACCTGCCTTGTGGGAGGGTGGCATATATGTATATTTGATGCAAGCAATTCATGGCCTTCAGAGACAAATATGGGTGCTTTAGACTACAGTAGCTGAACTGAAGGAGCTAAGGGAAACAGAAAGGTACATAGAGGAGACTTTCAGGGACATGGTAGAGTGGTCCCACCCCAATTCCGTCAGTCTCTGTGCTGCTGAGGACAACAAAAGTCTTGGAGAATGAGAACATCAAGCTGGAGCACAAAAAAACAATCTCATAATTGGGACTCCCCTTTCAGGTGATGTCATGGTATGCTCTTGCACTGGGAGCGCCCAACATTAGGAAGAGACAAGTAATGGTAATGGGGAATTCAATTATTAGAAATAAGGATAGTTGGTTTTGTGATGACCAGGAGAACTGCAGGATGTATTGCCTGCTGGGTGTGAAGGTGCAGACCTCCTGAGACATCTACACAGACATATCTAGAGTGTTGAACAGGAGCCAGTGGTGACATATAGATACCAGCGACATAAGAAAACACAGGAGAAAGTTCCTGGAGGCCAAACGTACGCTGCTAACTAATACATTAAATTCAAGGACCTCCACGTCAGCATTTTCTGAAATGCTTCCAAATCCATGCACAGGACCAGCTAAGCAAGCAGAAGTGCAGGGTCTCAATGAGTGGAAGAGACAATGGTGTTGGGAGGAGGGAGTTAAGTTTACTAAGAACCAGGAGCCTTTTGGAAAATCAGGAGCCTATAATGCAATCAGATTACTGGCATGTAAAATTAAAAATGAGCTTATACACTAAGAATGGGGGAAAGGTGATGGGTTCGAAGGAGCACACAATTTGAACAAAGACATACCCCAGTGAGTGTCTGTGTGTATGTCAATTGCCATGTTACCAAATGTTGCAATTTTACTGTGAACAGTGAGATTTTGCCTCCTGTTATAGAGATTTCACTTGAGGGACAAACAAGATCTCGTCTCCATTGCATTAGGCATTGGACAATCACATAGTAAGGGACATCCCCAATCCTAAGCAGTTTACAGTCTAATGCAAGGAAAAGTATTAAGTTTGTGATGAGAGAGCTGGAACTGGATCCACCAAACTCACCCCATATAAAGCCATCGAATTGGACTGGAACAATTTTTAAAATCTGTTGATTCTAACTACAGTCAAAGGCTCTATCATACACTTGCAATGCCCAGAGGAGTCCGGTCATTTATAAATGCTAAAGCTAGAACATCAAGAATGAATACACTTTTTGAATTAAGTTAAGACCTTTTGAAATTTATGCAGATGAGATCTTCTACTTTCTGGACACACAAGAAAAATCTCTTACACCTGCACTCAGCCCCAAACATACCTTACATTAAAGCACCCCACCCTCTTCTTGAACAAACACGTCCTATTAACTGAAAGGCATATTCTGAAAATAAATTAAGACAAATATTAACAGTTTTAATCAGTATGAGAGGAGCGGAGGAAAAAGTAAATAAAAGAGTGAAAGAAAATATGTGGATGGATGGCCTTGAGTCTAGACATTTCTGAGAGTAAAAGTTTATTCAAAGTTAGGAAAAGTGATGATTTAGTAGGGGTTATTATGACCTATGTGTTTAGTAGAAGTTAGTTATAAAAAGTTCAGATAACAGAGCGTATTTGGTAGCAGTCCTCGGGAGCTATCCTGGGAGAGACATTTTCCTGAGATCTTATCTCCCTGACAGCGAGGCATTTGGTCAGCACTGACCTTTTGTTGATTACTCAATACTGTCTCAGAATATATGTAAATATCTGGGATGTTCTATACCTATTGTTTATGTATAAACAGCAGTGTTAAGCAGGAGTATGCTTATTGGCATTATTCCTTGATGAGACAGAATTGCTGAGTTCCTGTTGATTTATTTCTTATACCGCCTAGAGTGAAATAGTTAAGTTGCCCCTGTGTGGGTTTTAATAACCCAGATAACAGAGCTCATGGGCAAGATTCAGCATTGGTATAAGTGGATGTACCTCCCACTCCTTTAAACAGAAATCAGCTCTGCTTACACCGATATTGAATTTTATCCCATGTGAAAATGGGGAGGTTGCAGGACAGCAACACAGAAAACTGATGTGGAATTCTGCTGGTGTAAAACAAACATGACATCATTACAATTTTCTCTGATCAACCTGATTAAAGCACCAGAACCCATGAGATTTATGGAGGCTTTTTATTATTGAATTGAGTTCAAAGAAGCAATCATAATGTATTCAGCCTAAGAACTAGAAAAATAACAAGTGAACTGAAGGGAGTGTTTGCATGTGTCCTTCTCCATGTGAAACTGCCAAGTTTCACAATTCTGCAATTAATTTCGGTGGCAGATAATGTTGCCACGGTTAAGGTTATGTAGTGTTCCCATTATATGTTATTCTTCTTTGTGGTTTGCATCTTAGGGCAGGTCTACATGACCTGATGGATTGGCGGATCGTGATCCATCTTTCTGGAGTCGATTTAGCACATCTAGTTTAGACGCGATAAATCGATCCCTGAGCGCTCTCCCGTTGACTCTGGTACTCCACAGCCATGAGAGGCAGAATTGACAAGGGAGTGGCAGCAGTTGATGCAGCACTATGAAGATGCCGCAGTAAATCAACCTAAATACGCTAATCCCATAGCTGAAGTTGCACATCTTAAGTTGACTCCTCCCCATAGTGTAGACCAGAGCTTAAAATAAAATTTCGTTTTGACTACAACTTCCCAAAGTTCAGAAACAAAATTGCTCAAACAACTCTCAAAAGAATGTTTGTTCAAGTGTAAATTACAAGTGGTTTTTTTTAAAAAAAGGTTAAGAAACACTTTTGCCCCCCACTTGGTAAATGACTCATTTGTAATACAGTTTGATTGCTTTGGGTATTTTAACAAATAAAATAGTCCAAAATAGTGACAATTAACAAATTATTAATGTTCAGTGTATATGCAATAATATTTTTTTTAAAATAGACATTTTTACAATGTGAGCAGAATACTTTTGTTGAATAAATTGGCCTATCAGTTCAGTAATTCTTGAACACAGAATTTCCATAAGTCTCAGAGTTACTTCAATTGAGCATATCAAATGTCTACAAAAAAATTTAAGGGTTAGATTCTGCCATTACTCACACTGAGTAGACACTTACAATATGAGCAATCTCACTGAAGTCTGAACCTGTAAGATACTGTTCAAAATAAGTGTTGGAACATCTGAATCTAAGTAATTAGATATGTTTCATACTGGAAACATGTTTTCAGAATCAACATACATACTAAACAACTGTTTACTTGCTAAAGTATAAAAGCTTATTAACAGAGTCATTATAGTTTCTGCTTATGCATTTTCATGGTTTCCAAATTTAACAGACATTACAAATATGTATTTGATCAACAGATCATAACTTCAGATGGGCCACTGAAATGTATTGGTTAAACACAATAAATAATAAAATAAATAAATAAATAAATAAAAATAATAAAATTAGTCTACCCATAGTCATAGCAATGTTATAAAGCTGTTATGTTTTTAATGTAAATTCCCACACTAAACATTTCCTCTTTTTTATTACTATGAAAATGAATGTTATGTTAAAAGAAATATTAAGATTATGAAAAATAATAAACAAATAAACTATAAATTAAGATTAATAGATCATAAAACCAGAAGGGACCACTGCAAACATCTAGTCTGACCTCCTGTTGTAAGAGGGCCATAGGACATTAATTCCTCTTTGAACTAGAGCTTATCTTTAAGGGGAGAAAAATCCAATCTTGAATTAAATGTTTCCAGCGACAGTAACCACAACGCTTGGAAAGTTGTTAATTACCTTCACTGTTAAAAAAAGAAGAGAAAAAAAGTACATCTTATTTCCAGTTTGAATTTGTCTAGCTTCAGTCTCCAGCTATTGAATCTTTTACCTTTGTCTGCCAGCTTGAGGAATCCTCTTTTCTCAAATTTCTGTTTCCTGAATAGGTACTTATTGACTGTGATCAAGTCAACCCTTCACCTTCTCTTTGATAAGCTAAATAGAGTGAGTTCCTTGAGTCTGTCACTACAAAGCATATTTTCCAGTCCTTTAATAGTTCTTGGGGCTCTTCTCTGAACCTTCTCCAGTTTATCAAAATCCGTCTTGAACTGTGAACATCAGAAATGTACCCAGTGTTAAGGATGAATCTCTGTCTGTAGACTGTATTTCCATTCCTAACTCATCCTGTTTCGCCTGAGTACTACAATCCTTTCTGTGTGGGTCTTGACACAATAAATTATATTAGCTACCTGTAATGTATAGTGAGGTATGTTAAAGGTCTAGCAGGAATAAATTAAAGAATAATCCACAGTATTAATTCCCTCTCCTTTGCCATGTGTGTCACATCCTTGCAAGTACTTGCACTTTGTTTGTAGAACCAGAGAATTACATAAATTGAAGATGAATTTTTTTAAAAAGCGTGTTAGTTCGCTTGCACCATCTTCCAGTCAATACAAGATAATCCACAAGGTACATGTTCTAGTTCTTTGCCTAATTTAGTTTTAAATGTTTTAAAGAATGGGGCTTCAAATATTCGCCTTTAAATAATGTTCTAGAATGTAATAAGTCTTTGTTGAAACCAATACATTTTGCTATTGTGCGATTGTGTTTTTTTGTTGTGGCAGCAAACTAACATTCATTTCCAGTCTTTACTGATATGATCGGAGATGCTGCATAAAAAAGCTTAAAAATTAAAACCTATTAGTTTCATTCTCTGTTAATGTAATAGAAGGAAAAGCATCATTGGGGGGAAAAAACCCTATATTTGTAGGGAAAGAAATTAAAGGTGGGTAAGGTAATATCTTTTTTTGGACCAACTTCTGCTGGTGAAAGAGACAAGCTTTTGAGCTTACACAGAGTTGTTCTTCAGGTCTGGAAAATGTACTCAGAGCATATGTCTACATTGCAATTAAAAATCCATGCCATTCCATGCCAGCTGATTCGGGCCTGTGAGGCTTGGGCTATGGGGCTGTTTAACTGTAGTTTAGATGTCTGAGTTTGGGCTGCAGCCCAGGATCTAGGGTCCAGCGAGGTGGGAAGGTCCCAGAGCTTGTGCGGCAGCCTGAGCCCAAATATCTATACTGCAATTAAACAGCCACTTAGCCTGCGGCGTGCAAGTTGGAGTCAGCTGGTGCGGGCCAGCAGTAGGAATCTAACTGCAGTGTAGACATATGCAGTCACAGCTAAATAGAAGGTGGAACAGATTGTTTTGTGTAAGCAGTTAATGCATATTTAAGGCAAAATGGCCAGTTAACATATCTCTAGTCATGGAGTGAGGCGGTAGCTCAAGAGGGGGTGTTTATTGTGTAGTCTGAGTACTCACAATGGATTTATGGTTTCTTACAACAATCTATAACCCACTAGCCCCTACTCCCCAGCTATGTTTTGCATTTTTTGCCTTCTGTTTCACCATATATTTAGTTGTTACACCATAAGATAGCTTACGTCAACCCAACCTTGTAAGCATCTACACTAAAATGTCACTCCACTGATGCAATTCATCTGCTATGCCAACTTCACAATTCCACTTTCTCGAGAGGCATAGCATGTCAATCGACATAACATCACTGCATTCCTCACATCAACTGTTACTGCCTTTCAGAAGGTGTCCTGCAATGCCCCATGCTGACAATTAAATCAGTGCAAGTGCTCTTGGTGGTGACACAAGGAGACTACTGTGGACATGGTAAAGGCAATCTAATTACTTGGTGGCTGTACGGAAATAGAATTTAGGTCTACGTAATTCTGTAGTGTAGACATACCTGATGGAAGAGTTTTGTGTTAATGTGAAAGCTTGTTTCACTCAGCAACAGAAGTTGGTCCAATAAAAGACATTATTTTTACCCACCTTGTCTCTCCAATATCCTGGGACCAACATGAACACAGCAACACTACATATAACACAGAGAAAGAAATTTTCAATCTTCTGGAACTTTATTGAAAACATTACATAAAGTATTTCACAGAATCCATTTCATGTGTATTTAGCACTTTAGCAGGATTGAATGGCTGACATTTTTAAACTTGAAATTTAATGAGACAGGGATATATCCATTCATTTTCATTCTGTATTAGCAAAATGTAAACTTTGTATTTAAGTAAGTTTAGAGATCAGGTCAAACAATAAATTAAATTAGGGCCTTTGTGGGTGGACTGGAATATGGAAACACTGTATTTGTATATGGCATTGGGGAGACCTGGAATAGTGTGTCCAGTTCTGTGTCCACTCTTTAGAAAAGAATGTTGAAACACTGAAGAATGTTTGGTTAAGAGCTACTAGAATAATTTGTTGTCCACAAAATATGCCTTACATTAAGCTTAATTTATATAGCCTATTAAAGACAAGAGGAAACTTGATCAGTAACTTACAAAGAGAGGAGACACCTAATTTTAGAGAGGTCTTTATTTTAGCAGATAAAGACATAAGTTGATTTAACGACTAGAAGTTCAAGTCAGCAAGTTCAAACTGGAAATAAGGTGAACACATTGGGCGACAATTAATCATTGGCAACAGACTAATTAAATAACCCCTTGTCATAAGTGTGAAGTAGCCTAGAATTAGTGTTTACCTGTAAGGGGTTAAGCTAAAGGTAACCTGAAAGGTGGACAACTGACCAATGAGAAATTCCTCAGGAGACAAAGGATTTTAAGTTTCAGTTTCTCTCTGGCTCTCTCTCTGTTCACCTCGGCTATGGGATGAACACAGCTATGTCTTTCACTGTAACTATAAGATTCTATCAAGTACTGTAGTTAGTAAGTTTACCTTCTTTTTATCACTTGGAGGGTTCTCAGTGGTGAGTGTTGGCTGGGTGCTTCTTGATATTGTAAGCTTCAGCAGAGATATCAACTGTGGGAGAAAGTTGCCTCGGGGGAGAGGTTTGGTTTCTGAATCCTTTTGTTGATTATGGTAGATGCTGTTCTATTGATGGTTATAAGGGATTTATTCCTTTCTTTTTTCTTTTATTAAAATCTTTCTTTTAAGAAGCTGACTGCTTGCTTTTCATTGTGTAAGATCCTGGTTTTGGATCGGGCACGTCTCGCAGGAGCAGGTGAGGTTTGTTTTTTTTTCTCTCAAGCTTCCCAGGGAAGGAAGAAGTTTGGGGGGTTAGTGGAAATGGAAAGAAGGGTCCCAAACTACCCTAGACCGAGTTTGGTGATGGCAGTGTACCAGGTCCAGATACAGAAGAAGTTGTGTTCTGGGGAAAAACATTTTAACTCGAGCTGGTAAAATAAGCTTGGGGGGGGGGGGTTATTTCTTTTTTCATGTAGGTCCCCACATCTGTACCCTAGAGTTCAGAGTGGGGAGGCAATCCTGACACCCCTGTGGTGCCTACTTACTGTGGTGCACATTTTATCAGAAGATCTTAAAACAACTTAATCATAAACAATGATGTTCCTCTATTTATAGCCTAATGATGCATTCTAGTCTGCCTATAATGCAGGTGCAGTTTTGGCTGGCTTGTTTATATAGGATACACCCATTATATTTCCTTTGTTGTGACTGGATTCTGTCCTGGCTACCCTTCCACCATGGCTGTAGTGCACTAATATGGTGACACCTGAAGAGACCCCTTAGATAGGTGGAAAACCACAGGTCTCAGGGCATCACAGGCCTCACTACTACTTCCCCACACAAACATTCAAGGGGCTGCTTGAATGGCTTGTGAGCTATATGAGCTGAGGAATTAAAAATGGATCACACTTGGTTTCTTGGTATATTTTAATTGTACTGTATAATATACATATCAAATCTGTTTCATAGTAATTGTAGTGGTCTATTTATATACTTTGAAAAAAATCAATTACATATTTTAATGTAAAATAAAAATACTAGCACAAGAGTAGGCTACTAGTTTGATAAGGCTTGCACTGTAATTATAAACTGGACTGAGTAAAAAGGGCAGAAAAAGCTTTCAATAAAGGCCTGGGAACTAGATATTACACTCTTAATAGCATTTGCAGCTTAAGAATCTATTTATGCAGACCAAATGTATTGTCAACTGTAATATTTTAGAGAACTACTTTCAATAGTTTGAACACAAACATGTTTAATGACATACATTTATAATAATATAGCCTTATCTACTTAAACTAGAGCTTTATCCAAAGCTCATTTAACTCAATACGAGTTCTTTACATTAACTTCCATCAGCATGAATTAGATCCTAAGTGTCTGTGTATTGTGTTCAATAATTGTTTTTTAAATTAATATCTATACAACACTCATACTATTGGCAATTATAATATTAATATGTTTCCAATTTTAAAACATTTTTATACTCTAGCTTCTAACTATTATTGATGGAATCTACAGCTGGAAATTTCCCCATGTACATTCAGAAATTTTTAGGACTTAGATTTGATTTGCAAATGTTGCACAAGAAGTTTTAATATTTATTTTCAAAGATATGATTCATCTAAATAAAAAATGCTGAGCAACCTTCATATTTTTTTAATTTATTCTCAATTATTCATTCTCAATTAGAGATAATTCAATCAGATTGTGGAAAAAACTACTGCACAGCAGTAAAAACTCTAACCATGGCAGAATGGTGGATCAATATTTTTAAAAAAATCTAATTAGTAACTTGATTTTAACGATTACGTTCTGCCAGAGAAGGGTACCTGATCTAGAAAAATATATGGCATGCACAAGAATTCCTCTTTTTATTATTATTGAGAAGAAATAGTATGAGAGTCATTTTCACTACTGAAAACCTTATTTTCTTATTCACTTTTAGCTCATCTAATAGCATGAAATGGAACAAGCAGAACAAGTTAAGAACTACTGCCCAAGAGTCACATTCTAGCATATATTATGTTGATTTTGTAGCCCATAAACCCTGTAATCTCACCATTATACATGGTTTTTGACAAATAAACTTGGTGAAACAATGCTAAAAATAGTGGCATCTTTCCATTCTTTATTTAATGAGAAACAGATGACTCATCTGACAAATGTTACCAATAGAAAAAGTGCTGTCTATGGAGAGACTTTAATCTGTAGCCAAATGTACTTCTTTTCTAATACAGACTAAACTGGCTAGTGATATAATGCTATCATTTCCAAAGAAGGAAATAGCTAACTTTAAATAAATAAAGCTAACAGCCACAATGTCCTACTTGCTAGCAATACAAGACAATTGGGACAATTTAGCTGGTGTCTTTCAAGGAGAGAGAAATGTAATTTGGATACATACTCGTCCCCACAGTTTGTGAATGTGGAGCTGATGTGCTTAATTAAAGCTATGCTCAAATATGTGCTAAATTTAAAACTAGTGACAATCACTATATATCACCTTTATATATATGCATACATTTTTCAAAGGAATTAGAACTTTAGAAGTGAAGTCATAATATGCATTGGTGCAATGTATTTCAATATCAGTTTTTAGTCAGTAGAGATAAGGGTCAGAGTAGGCTCACTTACAGTGCAGGGAGCTCCCTGGACAGAGAAAATAAATACTACTCACAAAGATGAACAATAAATTATTGGGCTCAATGCAGGAATTATTGAGACATTTTATAGTCTATGCTATGCAGGTCAGAATTGTTGATCATAATGTTTCATTTTGGTGTTTCAAGTAATGTATCTATAAAAGCTCTTTAAAAAAACAAAACAAAACAAAATCCCTCCCTTTTCAGGACACAATCTAAGTGTAAACAGACACAGAGAGGACACGCCATTGGTTACTTAATTTCCACCATGTCACTGTAATAAGGTTCAGGTACAAGTGAGTTGGGGAAGGTATAAGTAAACTCCAAACTGAATAGCCAAGTTTCCAAGCTTATTCTCTGCCACATCAAGTATTGTCTGGATGCGCAATGAATGAACTAAGAGGGACATTCAGTGATAAAACCACAAGGCAATTGTATAAGCCTCCTGATTCCCAGTTCTTTTGACCTTTTATGTGCAGTGTGTCAAGCACACAGAAGGTAGCTGAACTGCATTTGCTCATCATTACCTTTTTAGGTTGATGCACAATCTAAAAAGAAAGGAGGTGCAACATGGATCAGTACTGACATACAGAGTTTTAAACTTCTACATAATGTATGGAAAGCATAATACTGTATAAAAAATATAGGGAAATACTGAGGTTCAGATTCCACAAAAAGTTACCAAGCTATTAATGAAATTTATCTGATTTCTCTGGTTGATATGGCAAAGCTATCCTAAGGTACATTCCAACACCAGAAATTTTGTCCTCTGTACGCGCCATAGAAGAATGCTACCATAAGCAAAATTTAACCCCAAATATTGCAGTTGCTTCTGTTTTGCTTCTGTTTAATTTATACTTCTTGTAAAGGCTGTGATATTAAAATTATATGTCTGAAAGCAAATATTCATCTGTATGGTTTTAGTGAAATGGGAATCTTTCATCCAATCAGAGTGCAGGGAGTAAAGGAAGGGCCTCAAATGAAGGCTACTTGAAGTCAATGAAGGTCTTTCCATTATTTTCTTTTCACTTTAGATAAGACCGTTAAGGAGGCAACAATGTGCATTTTTCTTCCATTCACTAATTCCCTGTACCGTGTTTGTTTCTGGGACAATCTGACTGGCAGAATCACTGTACAGTTATTTTTCATTAATGGTACTATGAATATGGAAATATCTCTAACCTGAGTGGCTACTACAATCCATCTGCTCTGCTTCCTGTACTCAATATTCTCATTTTTGCCACCAATCAAGATGCCATCTCACTCCCTTTAAATGAAGCAGAGAAACTCCAAAATGTACATGAAAAAAAGAGGAAAAATACCAGCAAGCAAACAGCATTGTGAAACCACTGAAAGGGAAATTGTTAAATATTTGATTCAGTCCTCTCCTGTGGCTCTGCTCCTGTTCCTATTGCAGTCAGCTGGAGTCTTGCTGTTGATTTGATTAGGGGTAAAATCACGTGGTTTTTTTCTAATACCTTTCTGTCCTTTACCACTCCCCTGCTGTACAGTTCTTGTTCCCACAACTGCCATCTATTTATGTGTTTGTTTATATCGGAAGAATCTTATCCTTTCCCACCCCATTGAATTGTGAAAGAAAACATTGTAGAAACAAATGTATTACAGTTATGGTGGACTGAAGAGTCTCTCTGAGCTGTATGAAGGAATGTTTGGAGCAAAAGAAAAAATGAGGAGAGAAGAATAGATAAGAGGAGTAATGAAAAGGTGCAAAAGGTTTAAGACAAAGTTTTCAAAAATGTTCTTCATTTTGGCTGCCTCAATTTTTGGGTCCCCAACTTTGGACACTTACAGATTGATCTTCTGTGTTCAACAGAAGTGTTGAGCACTAAAGCCCCAGCTAAAGTCAATGGGAGCTGTGGGAGAGTTGCACCTCTAAAAACTGGGTTCTACATGTCTCAAGATGGACACCAAGAAATTAAAGAACCCAAAATAAGAGAACACCTTTAAAGGTTTAGCTGTAATTTTGGATAGTTTGACTTTGAGTAATTTGAAAACATATTTTGGTTCATATTTTCATTTAAAATGTTAGGATTTTTATATCTCAGTGCTATGACCTTTGTGACGGAGCCAGACCAGAAGGATATAGGAGAGTGGTGGAAGGCAGATACATTAGTCTCAGGGTGTGCAGGTCCCTGTTCCCTGGATAGCCAAACAAAGGCTACTCCAGGCCAATCAAGACACCTGGGGCCAATTAAGAACCTTATAGAAAGGAGTAGAAACAGCTAGCCTAATTAGGACACCTGAAGCCAATCAGGGACTGGCTGAATCCAGATGAAAACCTCCCAGTTAGTCAGGTGAGTTGTGGGTGTCAGGAGCTGTGGAAGGAAGTTATGCTGTTGGTGAGACTGAGTGGTGGACAACATATCATACAGAAGGAAGGAGGCCCTGAGGTAGGGGTGAAGTGGAGTTTGAAGAAGCGGGGACTGCTGTGGGGAAATAGCCCAGGGAATTGTATTGTGTTTTGTGGATAAAAGGTCAGCCATCTTAGCTGATACTGTTAAGGTCCCTGGGCTGGAGCCCAGGGTAGAGGGCGGGCCTGGGCTCCCCCCTTTCTGCCTCCCCTAATTAGTCGCTCAGATTGGGAGACAATAGACACTGTGCCAGGAAGGATGGCTTCTCCTCACTGGTTTGTGATGAAAATGGCTCAATAGACTGTGACCTTGTCTCCAGAGAGAGAAGGGCTCCGTGGAGGGTCACAGTGAGCCGCTGAGGCTAGTAAAAATCCGCCAGGAAACGCAGGATCCACGAAGATAAGGACAGAGCTTTGTCACACCTAGTACACACAAAGCATCCTCCAGTTCTAAAAGAAACCTATTAATAATTTTCTACATTCATTTTCTACTTATAAAAAAATACAATACATATTTAGACTTTTTATCTCTAATCCTGTAGAAATAGACATGAAAGGCTGTTTTACCTTGTCACCTTCAGAAAAAGTTATTCCATCAATGGCTCTTTTCCAAGTAATTTCTGGGATAGGTTCTCCTTCTGCCTCACATATCAGTGTTGTTTGACCATTTTCAAATGTGGTTTCATTTTTAAGATGAATTATCTGAGGCTGTACTGTTAAAAGTATAAATTTTATTACTCATTGTGCATCAGAAACATTACATAGCAGTCTATTTTAAAATGTCCTTTTGATTTGAAAAGTTCATTCATGTTAACTCCATTGAGATTACCAGCAGTATTTCAAAATCCATGAGAAAACCCAGCAAAATGAATGTAGAATGGGACTTATTTTTCAAAACAATGTAGGTCAAAATTGAATACAGACCTGCATTATTATCAAGTTAAATACATCCTATGAAAAAAAACAACAAACAAGTAGCATTAACATAATATTAAGGCAGAAAAATCAAGCACTCAGCAGTGCAGACATGAAATGTTCAAGTTGAAATCTCAACTTTACTGCTGCTCTTTGTACTTATGCCTTAAAACACTGATATTGAAATGATCCCAAGACTGAGGCCTGCCCTACACTTACAGTTTAAATAGAACTAGCAGTGTCACTCTGGCAGTGTGAAAAATTCACATGCTTGAGTGCCACAATTAATTCAATTAACTCCAGGTAGGTTAACCAGACAGGAAGTGTGAAAAATAGGGGACAGAGAGTGGGGGGTAATAGGAGCCTATATAAGGAAAAGACCCAAAAATCAGGTCTGTCCCTATAAAATCGGGACATCTGGTCACCCTAACTCCAGGATAGATGTGGCTAGGTCAATGGAATAATTTCACTGACCTAGTTACTGCAACTTAGGGAGATGAATTACCTTTATTGACAGAAAACACCATTCTGTTGCTGTAGAAAGCATCTACCTATGGGACTGAAGCTGTGCCATGGTAGCACCTGTAGTGTAGCCATACCCTGAGATCACTCTGATATTAAGACAGATCAATGTCCTATATTACATTAACTTTGAATCAGTCTAAACCATAGGGGGGGAAAGATCTTAGCCTGATTAATTTAACCTTTCATAACTGTAAAACTATTGAAACAACTTATTCCAAACTGGGGCCCTGATCCTGAAGAGATCTATGCAAGTGGACTTTTGACAACTGGGAATCCCCATGGATGCCAGGGTCCACATGCATGGACCACATTACAGGACCAGAGCCTTTACTTCTGCTAAATTATTGTGTGCTAGTCTCAGTCAGAATACAAGTCCCATTGTGCTTGGTGCAGTAAAAACACAGTTTCTGCCCCAATGAGCACTTTTTAAAAAAGATAAAAAACAAACATATACAAATAGACAAAGGTCGTGGGAAAGAGATACAGCATATAAGCAAAGCGGTTAAGATGGTCACACATGTTATTTCCATTTTTTTCTATTATTAGGATTTTGCTCAGTCCTCCGCACACACAAATCATCTTGAAGCAAAGACTAAGAATAAAAAATGTTAGCCTGATAGTTGAATAGTTAAGAAAGTAATGTGTGAAAAAACAAGGTTCCAAAATTATTTCCATGATTTTGCCTAACTATAGTGGTCGCTGCAGTCTATTGCTACCATCCCGCACAGCCTCTTTTAAGGCAAACACCAGTAGTTAGAGTGGTGCCATACACCTCTTTGTTAAGTATACTTGACAAAACTAGCACATTTCAGTACTCTGAACATTTGCTGCTTATTTTGGGACCAAGTCTATAGTTTTACCCTTGGTGTAACCCCAAAGAAGTAAGTGTAATTTCATGTAGAACAAATTGGTGAAGAATTTAATCCATTATCTATCTTTCCTGTTAATTAAATTCAGTGACCACTGGAACAATACAAGACTGTTTGATGTTAAAATTTTAGATACAGAACATAAATGAATACATTTCATATATAAATACATACATAAATGAATAAATAATTAAATTCTGTTTCTTCTAAGGATGTTTGCATCCATGCAGGAAGAAGATAAGACTTGGTCAAATGTTTAGGGGTATTAAAAGGGGGCAGGTCTCTAATATTACTTCCTTTTTAACCTGATTTTCTCACTTTGGTTCTCATTGGAAAATGTACCTATGTGAGAACCACTCAACTGCACATAATACATTCTACAGTATTAGTAGCTGCTGTAAAGTCACAGCTTCCCATAACAAAACCCTGATTTCTAACTCACACATGTATGCACACACTGAAGAAATAAAAGAAACAAATCCCCCCAAAATTTTACATTCCCCAAATAGGGATTATTTTTCAGTTAAAAAAATAAAGTGAATTGTAAAATTATAATATCTAAAAACTTCCTATGCCATTAAAAATGTGAAGAGCCCTCTAACTTTTCTGTCTCATCATAATTCCAACTTCAGTTCTGTTTACTTCTCCTTGCTGAGGTGCACCTTTTAGTGTCTCTGCAGGAAGTTAATGGGGGAGTTATAAAAATGTTGCATATTTAAAAAAAATATTATAAGAACACTGTTTGTATAGCTAAGCACACCAAGTTAGAAAATGTCAAATTTAGGATTGCCTGTTCAACCTTAATTCACCTCACTATTCCATATACATTATAATAATTAAGTTTTAATTATGTGATCACATACTATTTTTCCACAGGATTCCTGGCTCTTTCAGTACATAAGATGGATAGTGCTTCAAGAATCAGACAGATATTCAGTTTTCTTGATATACTCATCTACATGTGACCCCCCATACATTAGTAACTGCTCACTAATTAAGCCTTGCACTGAATATGGAATTATTAATTTCATCATGGACTTTTCTATGGTGTTCAGATGTACCTGGGTGCATCAAACATTAATTAATTTACTTTCACAACTTGCCTCAGAGATAGAAGAGTATTAATATTTCCATTTTACAGATGGGGAAACTAAAACAGAGTATTTTATCTAATGCCACTGAGTAAATATGTGACAAAGCCAGGATAAGAACTCAAGATGACCTCTGATTCTAAACCTCATTCTCATTCCTTCAGACCACACTGCCTGAGGGGCTGAGCATCCACAACTCCCATTAACTTTGGTTGCAACTGTGATTCTGCTTTAGGCAACTCGCCTCTATACAGGCGAGTTGCCTAAAGCAGAATCATAAAGGATTTCTGCTGCAGATCTAGGGACCAAAAGAAGTTCTCTTGGATGGCAATCAACTATGTTAATTACAAGACTATCCTTTCTCTTCTTATAGTCCTTTAATTCATTATCTTCCCACCTTCCAAAGTAATCAGGACAGGGGTCCTCTAGCCTCATTCACTATACAATCCTGGTTCATTCTTCGAACACCATCAATTTTGTATATTGAATAAGGCAGGGGTTCTGCTGGAAAAACAGCATGTGATCATATAACTAATGGTTGTACCTTCATGCATTTGCAACAGCAGACAAATTTATGGTTGTACTAGTCACCTTAATTTGGCCTCTTTTATATTTTAGTATTGGATATTGCAACATGAACATTCTTTTAAGAGACTGTAGTGTTTTGCATGTAATGTTCCTGGATTTTTTTTTTTGATTTTTTTTTTTAAAGAATCCTCAAATTGCATCCTGTAGAACAATACTGACCTTCCCAACAGTTCACAGCACAGGCCTTTACCAACTGAGCTAAAGGAATAACCAACAGCAGCAATATGCTGTTATCTTCAGTATAAACCAGACGCTATATATAGTCACCTTATATACAAGTGACACAATTTACAATTGGTTTGCACAGATATTTGTTAGACAGGAGAAAAATATTAGATTGTATTAGTGGCTTAAGAGAGAAATGCTATCCACTGGTTACAAATAGCTAAACCAAGTACCCAGAATGACTTCTGCAAAGCAGTGTCACTAAGTTGGTGGATAATACTTGCCTGCTTCTTAAAGTAAGCACTAGGAGACTTTGCCCATTAACAAGAACCACAAAGTGCACAGAAGTAACACAAGTCAGTGGAATAACTGAGACTACAACTCATAATTTCCTCTTGGCCACCGACACAGTACATCTTGAGCTAGCTTACTTTAGAGAAGTATACACACACACACCAAACAGAGACAGAGATAACAGCCTAAACAAATAAAAAGTAAAACTATAAGGTAAGATTCAAAAGAATGAGGCCTCAGGTATGACGAGAAAGAAGACAAAAAAATAAAACCTTGTAAATCAGTATGAAACTAGGGATGTCCAGATAGCAGAAACATTGGAAATGACAAAAAAAGAAAAAAAAAATCAGTTAACACTTATGTTTCCCAGCAGGTGTGGAAGGATCAAATAGAAATATGAATGCATAGGAGAAACCTTGGCACAAGTTTTAAACATTAATTTGGATGAGACCTCCTAGATGGTATTGAATAACAATACGGAGCGACACTATGGCAGGAAGATAGAATGAGAGAGAGAGAGATTTCCAAGACGGGATCATGATCAGCAAGAGATCCTCTATGAGTGAAATAGCATGCTTCTGCTATCTTCCTGATATAAGCCTCATCAGAGAGAACAGATACAAAATCCTAGCGAAGATCAAAACATTTTGTGTTCCAGAGTGTAGAGGTAGAAGTTCTGTAATCTTCCAACATTACGATTTTATATAAGGCGAAAACATCTTTTGGGGGAGTGGAAAACTGCAAAATAATTGTTGAATAAAACAAACTGTAGCCCATATAGCAAACCCAAATATTGATATTGATAAGCCCAGACATAGGCATGTTAACTCAGAAAATACAGCACTCTAAAACTGTTACTATGCTCTCAGCTACATCGTCTGGAGTTTAAAAGTGCTGAGTTGTAACTTCATATATTACTGTTTAACCTTTATATTGCAGTAACGGCAGGCTTCACCCAGATCAGGGCTTCATCGTGTTGTAAACATATAGTAAATGACAGCTCCTGCCCCAAAGATATTACATTCTAAAGAAAAAAAAATGACAGGTGGATGAGACAGACAAGCAGGCAGTAGGGTTTCAAGGTCAATAAAAAAAAACCTGATAGGATGCTTTAACATAGATTGTCTGTGTGCAGAATTCTGAGCAGTATTCAGAAGTGATCGTCCTAATCATTATCAGCCTGCAGTTTTCTGAATGAACTATGTCTTTAAGGATGGATTTGAAAGAGAACAGGTGTTGCCTTTACAGCAGGGATCGGCAATCTTGGCATGCGGGACCGCAGGGTAAGCACATTTAGTGAGTGGCTGTATGGCTCCGCGGGAGAGGGCAGCGGCTGTAGGGTGAGTCTCCACTGGTGCCATGTACTCTACTTCCTTTGCGGGGGGGGGGGGGGGGAAGAAGGGTTCTCTGTGATGTTTCTGGAGGAGGCTTGCACTGATTTAGCTACCAAAGGGGATGAGGAGTATGTCAGCAACTTCACCAAGCTCTAAGATGGGGTGGCAACCGTATTTTACCCTATTGTCCCAGATACTGGGGGTTGCCAAGATCATGCTGGGATGCCTTCTGCACCTCCAGTTGAGGGGCTGATTTTCTAGCTGGTTAACATCTATGTCCAGATACTGGGCCTGGCAGTGCAGCAGGCATGAGTTCCTGGTTGTAGGTGGGGACTTTAACACCACCCTGGATCACAGGGCCATCTTGGGACAGAGAAATAAACATTCTCAGGAACACCACTGACTATCACTTTCTGGTGGATATTTGGAGCAAGCACCAACTGGATGACTCCACCTCCTTCCCTTATGTCCAGGTGGAAGACACTTGGTCATGCCCCTCAGAGTTGGACCTCATTTATGTTTCCTAATTTAACTTCTTGCAGGCTGGGCCCATTCTCGCACCACCACCTGGGGGCTGTGACAGCCTAAATTACATCTGAGAGGCTAGAGGAGGCCTAGTGACATTTCAATAACAGCCTTTTTGAGGATGTGGGCTTTGTGGCATCTTTCCAGGAGTTCTGGCTGAGCTGGAAGAGGCAAAAATAGAGGCACACCTTTGCCTTGGCACAGAGGTGGGGGAGCTGAGTCAGAGTCCTCCTGGACTATGATGAGAGGGATGAAATGGGCCCATTGTGCTTGTCCAGTGTATGGAGATGCTCACCCTGTGTGTCCAGAGTTGGTCCTTTAGTCTTGGGCAGGCTTAGGCTCACCGGCCCTAGTCCTTCAAACAGTAAACACCTTCCAACTTTTGAGGAAACAGAGGAAGAAAGTGTTCTATCGACAACAGTTTCCCTCACTACCTAACCCTCATTTATCCACAGAATAGGTCCATCATGTGCACTGATTGATGTAGGAATCGTGGAGAAAAACAATTGGTGATCACGTAATTAACAACTATCATAATGCATATGTTGAAGGGGTCTGAATTAAGGTTGTACAGGTAGCCTAAATAGTTTCTTAAATTTTGAGTGCTTGATTTTGTGGCCATTGTGTTCATTTCTAACGATTTTTGGTGTATACTTTCTTAGGGTGCTTAAAAACCCCCCAAATTCCAGCATATATCATACTGACACCCAAATGGCTCATCAACAGGACTGAAACCATTACATCCACTGTACAGACCTCTGCCACTTTAGCTCACAGAGAACCTAGTGTACTTGGCTGACATTCTCTTTGTAACACAGCACTAGAAGGGGATGAGACACTCTGCCAGTGGGTTTCACTGATATTTCCTTACAGCAGAGGACTGGTGAGACTTAGGGATCACTAGTTCCCTTCCAGACTCTGCAGATGAATGTGATTGACACATTAGCCCCTTTAAAAAAAAAAAAACAAAAAAAAAACCCAACCACCCTGGATTTAACAGATAATTTGAAAAAATACAATAGTGCATTTGTTTTCAGTCCAACAGCCAACATTATTGCCTCGGTTATTTCAATTCTTAACACAGGGATCGGCTACCTTGGCATGCAGCCCCCCAGGGTAAGCAGCCTTGGTGGGCCCGGCTGGTTTGTTTACCTGCCACGTCCACAGATTTGGCCGATTGTGGCTCCCACTGGCCGCGATTTGCCGCTCTGGTCCAATGGGGGCTGCGGGAAGCAGTGTGGTATATTTGTACTTTTTGTTTTAAATTATGTATTTTCAGGATTATAATTTTCAAGTTTTTAATATTTCAGATTTTTCCCCAAGTGCCAATGTAAACAGAAGCTTTGCTCTACTGTGCTATATTTTTAATTTAGCAATTTAGGAAATATTATTTTATGGTGGCAACATTACGCGCTGACATAAATATAAGAATTTTGTATGTCTCTTCTGGGGTTTAATTTCCCCTTCTTTCTTTATCTGACATTATGTGCCTGGGATGTTGCTTTACTTTAAGGCTTTAGCAAACAAATTATAGCCTTGATTCTGCAGTCTGGTCCTACAGTCTTGACCTCTTCACCCACACAGAGCCTTAGTGTCTGCAATGAAATGCCACTGGAATTCCATTGACATTAACAGTGTTACACCTGTGTAAGCAGAAGGGTCCACCTACATAGGTCAGGTTGGAGGAACAGGATTCATAAAGAGCAAAAAGATTTTCAACTTTCTCACTTAAAAACAAAAAAGTGTATTCAGATCAACCAACACATTTTTAAATAAAATAAATACCAATGAAAACCCTGCCTTTGTATCATTTTATCTGGCTTAAGAAATCTGTATTTAGAAGCCTAAATATCCTGTTTTTCATTCCCAAGGTTTCCTCTCCTTCTGGTCCTTCATTTTCTCACAGTCCATCAGCCAACTTTTAGAAGGAAACCAAAGAAAATTAACAATTTACCAGTTCAGTGTTCTGATTCTGAATTGTAAAACAGCAGATGTTGAAGATAAAAAAAATTAAAGTCAAATTTAGGAGTAAAGGTTAAAGTGGCCAATAGCCGGGAAAGCTTTCCTTGTAACCCCATGCCAAAAGTTGGCTGCTGCATCAATAGGCACCTCCTGGGGCACGATTCCATATAAACTCGTGAATTATAATTTCAGTTACTATTGTTCCTCAGTAACTGTTGCTTGTATTTAACAAATAAATAAATACAAATGAACTTAGCTAGCATTTGGACCTTAGAAGTCATTACTTTATAGCCTCTGTTGGGCTTCTTGATACTTTATTTTCCTCCATGGATTGATGACCTCAATTGTAAAACTGTGAGCTCCATAGGGGCTTAATACTCAAATGGTATAAATATAAATATACAACCAGCTGTAATCAGATAACTTTGACAAAACAAAAACAAACAAACAAAAATCATGATAGTATATGCAATGAAATACTTACCAAAAACTTGTAGGAATGTCTGTTTTTTATCATTCCCTGCTTTATTTTTTGCTCCACAAACATAAGGACCTGCATCGATATTTTTGATATCTCTGATTGTTAATTCTGTATTGCTTCCTCTCAAAATATATTTTTCACTTTCATCAATAAGTTTGCCATTCCTGAAGAATAAAAGGGATTTATAATCACACACTGTGTCTCTTAATCTGAAAGATCACATTCAGTTTTCTCATGTAGAAGTGTCAGTCACGTCAGTGATTTCCACTGGAGGATGTGACTATTTTGCTACAACAAAAAACACACAGAAAAATGTGCAGTAGAGGCTGGCATTATATTTGGAAAGCAGTTGATTTCACTCTGATGTAAATTGTTTGAGTGCGTAATTGGGTGTCTTTATAAATATGTCCAAATTCTGGGCATAAGAGAATCATTCTTGTATCTTGCATGTTCAGATCTCCTTTCCTATGATTTTTATTACCATGTTCCAAAATACAAATTAATTAGAAACAGTATATTATTTTCATTCCAATAAGTTTTAACATTGATTTAATGACACTACTGTTCACATTACTGCAACAATTTATAAAAATGGTTTCATACAACTTACACATATAGTACACTGGCACGTAAACAACTTGTGTCCGTTTCTTCTTCTTGGCTGTTGTTGGCTATTCACAAATCAGTAAGCAAACAAACCTCCAGGCACTGGGATATGTGCAGTGCAGATGGTTTAGAAATAATGAAACCTGTGAACAGTCTGATGGTTGATCAGTACTTGACCAACTCACTTCATCACCCTGGCATGTACACAATTGTATTGTGCATTCTTTCTAATAGAATGTAATCTTAACTTTATTTCTCTTCACTTTGCCATATTTGCTCCAATTTTCCTTTGACTTATTTTTCTGTTGCTCAGTCATGCACCTTCATCACATAAATAAAAAAAAAAATGTTGCCTGATTGTCACAAGTGCTGAGCTCTCTCTGACTTCTATGGGATTTGGGGAACCAAATCAGGCCATTTTTTTAGGTGCCTACATATGATTTAGGAGCCCAGTTTTAGGCACCCAAGTTTAAAAATTGGGGCCATCATGATTTTTAGTTTCTTTCTGATCGTTTTATGGTGATAGTCATGTTTATTAAAACAAATTCTAAAATAATTCAAAATATATCTTATTTTAAGCAAGAATATAGATCACTTCTAGGGAAGATTAATTTTATGCTAGCAGCAGTCCATTGTTAGGGTTATTTTTAGGGTTTTCTTGTATTTTAAGAACAAAGTTAAAACTCACTCCAATTTTAATCCATTGAGGCTTTCATTTTATAAACTTGATGGTGACATTCATTCCTCTCCTTTTCAATGTGAGTTACTTTATTTTTTTAGAAAATTATAGCAGAGCTCTGCACTCAGATATTTACATACAGTTTCCAGTGTTTTCAGTAAGAGATGCAAGGGAGTATCTGTGGTAAAAAATGATTCTAAAATGTCTCTTGTCACGAACATTTCCTACAGCCAGGATGATTTGAAAGTAGAAACTGGGACTTCCAGGGAATGGGACAGACTTAAATGGATATTGATACTAGAGAACAAGCAGATATGTGTTACACATTAGAAGATGAAATTAACCGACAAAGGAAACAAAGACCAGTAACTAAAGATAAAGGGCTTGATCCTGCAATTAGTTGCATTGATTTCAATGAGATTACTCACATGAGTATGGCTTGCAGGATTGGACCACACTTATCTTACAAACTTGGGACTTTAATTCTGTTGGAATACTTCACTCACTTATTCTGGTTTTATACTAGTGTAACTCCATCGACGTCAGTGGAGTTACCCTAGATTTGCACCTGTGTGACAGAGGAATCAGTCCTTCACAGCAAAGAAATCTTAACTAGCTACATTCACATATTAAGTAAAACAAGAACTAATTTTTTGCTTATCCTACTTTTTTTATACTTCCCCAGACTAATACGTAAGTGATCTAATGGACTCAGACTTTAATGAGGAGCTTAGAGATAATACTAGGATGAAAAATGGGAATGAGGATATAGAGGTAGATATTACCACATCAGAGGTAGAAGCCAAACTCAAACATCTTAATGGGACTAAATCAGGCACATGAAATTGCAAGCCCATTAGCAAGAATTAATCTGTAAACTCAGGGGTTGTACTATATGACCGGAGAATTGCTAGAAAATTAGAATTCTTATTTTTAAGAAAGGGGGAGAAAAGTGATCTGGTTAACTACAGGCCTGTTAGTTTAACATCTGTAGTATGCAAGGTCTTAGAATAAATTTTGAAGGAGAAAGTAGTTAAGGATACTGAGGTCAATGGTAACTGGGACAAAATACTACATGGTTTTACAAAATCATGCCAAACCAACCTGATTTTCTTCTTTGAGAAAGTAACAGATTTTTTAGACAAAGGAAACACAGTGGATCTAATTTACCTTGATTTCAGTATGGCATTTGATAAGGTTCTACACGGGGAATTATTAATTCAACTGGAAAAGATGGGATAAAGATAAGGAACTGGTTAAGGATAAGGAACTGGTTAAAGGGGAGACTATAGCTTGTCATACTGAAAGGTGAACTGTCAGGCTGGAGGGAGGTTACCAGCGGAGTTCCTCAGGGATCAGTTTTGGGGCCAATCTTTTTATTACTGACCTCGGCACAAAAAGTAGGAGTGTGCTAATAAAGTCTGCAGATGACACAAAGCTGGGAGGTATTGCCAATACAGAGAAGGACTGGGATATCATACAGGAAGATCTGGATGATCTTGTAATCTGGAGTAATAGTAATGGGATGTAATTTAATAGTGAAAAGTGCAAGGTCATGCATTTAGGGATTAATAACAAGAATTTTAGTTATAAGCTGGGGACACATCAGTTGGAAGCAACAGAGCAGGAGAAGGACCTCGGAGTATTGGTTGACCACAGATGAGCCGTCAATGTGATATGGCTGTGAAAAAAGCTAATGTGGTCTTGGGATGCATCAGGATAGGTATTTCCAGTATAGATGTTGAGATGTTATACAAGGCACTGGTGAGACCTCATCTGGAATACTGTGTGCACTTCTGGTGTCTCATGTTTAAGAAGGATGAATTCAAACTGGAACAGGCAGAGAGAAGGGCTACTAGGATGATCTCAGGAACGGAAAATCTGTCTTATAAAAAGAGACTCAGAGAACTTGGCTTGTTTAGCCTAACAAAAAGAAGGCTGAGGTGATTGCTCTCTATAAATATATCAGAAAGATAAATACCAGGGAGGGAGATGAATTATTTAAGCTCAGTACCAATGTGGACACCAGAACAAATGGATATAAGGATATAATTTTGTGATGGATACAGCAGAAAGTTTAGACTGAAAATTAGATGGTTTCTAACCATCAGAGGAGTGAAGTTCTGGAACAGCCTTCCAAGGGGAGCAGTCGAGGCAAAAGACCTATCTTGCTTCAAGACTAAGCTTGATTAGTTTATGGAGGAGATGGTATGATGGGATAGCCTAATTTTATCAATTAATTGATCTTTGATCATTAGCGGTAAATATGCCCAATGGCCTGTGTTGGGATTGTTATAGGGTGTGGGATCGAGTTACTATAGAGAATTCTTTCCTGAATGTCTGGCTGGTTAGTCTTGCCCACATGTTCAGGGTTTAGCTGATCGCCATATCTCGGGTCGGGAAAGAATTTTCCTCCAGGGCAGATTGACAGAAGCTCTGGGTTTTTTGTTTTGTTTTTTTTGCCTTCCTCTGCAGCGTGGGGCACGGGTCACTTGCTGGAGGATTCTCTGCACCATGAAGTCTTTAAACCATGATTTGAGGACTTCAATAGCTCAGATATAGATTAGAGGTTTATTGCAAGAGTGGGTGGGTAAGGTTCTGTGGCCTGCATTGTGTGGGAGGTGAGACTAGATGATTGTAATGGTCCCTTCTGACCTTAAAGTCTATAAGTCTATGACACTGGTAGGGAAACACTGGCACATTAGCTCAATTCCCTTAATTATGCATAACGCAATCCAGAATGCTACTGGAATTTAAAATAATGTTTACTTATACCCCCATATGAACATAGATAAAACAATTGGCATAGATAGATGATCAGTAAGTTAAAACTCTATTGTTTAAATACCATACGAAGGAGGATTTGGTTCCAATCCTGAAGCTCCTGGTTTGGTCAGCATTTTGCTTACTCAGTCAAACACCACAAAGGGATCTTACAAGTGGGCTAAATGTTATTTGTAGCTCAACTGACTTCAGCGGTGAAGCACCTGTTGTGCTAGGGCTGAATTTGGCCCTTAATTGTAGAAATGTGTGGGAAACTGAAAAGAAAACCCCCAGGGTCAAACTGAAAAATGAATTTTTAACTCAACTGAAATTTGGTTCCATTCAACTGTAAGGAAGAAAAGATTATACCATTATAGACCGAAATCTTTCAGTCCTTAACAAAGAAAAATGTCCACTAATGTCAATGAGAATTTTGGCTGTGTCAGGATAAGGTCATAAAAAATATTGCAAAGAATTTTGTGAGATATAAGTAATTTAAAATAATGAAACAGGACTAATACAATACTTCAGTAAATCAAAACTCATTATTTTATTTGAATGGTTGTCATATTAAATTCCTATTGTTTCAAAGCTAGTTTTACTCATTCATCAGCTGTTTTGTAAAAAAAAAATCCATATAAAAATTGATACTAATTTTACATAAAATGTGAATCTATTATGCACAGAAGTCAGTGGTGACTGAGTAATGGACTTGGCTCTGTATGAAGAGATAGTCCTGATGAACCATATTTACTGATAGTAATGCAATGTAGATAGTGTATTATTTGGAAACCCCACTGGAATTTGTGTAGTGGAGGATGCCCAATTCTCAGTCTCCCAGGCTAGCAGGATTTTCCCCAGAAAATCCCTGAAAATCCAGTACAGTTCTACAGGATACTTAACTGTGCAAGTTATCAGTAAAAAAAAAAAAGTAATATTTATTATTACTTCAGTTTGTGGAATCAGAAGTACTCTGTCTTGTATTGGAAAAACCTATAGTATTGTAAAAAACCTATTTCTTCCTTAGTGACTGATACCCTATCATGTAGCGTAAGTGTGTAGATTTCTTGGCATAAACACCAATCTTCTATTCCCTTTTACATAAGTAGTAAATAAATTACAATAACAGTACTCTGCATATTTCTAACACTTTCCATCTTAAGATCTTTATGTGCTTTTTATATAGTACCCATTTTATAGATAAATAGGCACAGAGAGGATAAGAAACTTGTCCATTGTTACAGAACTCAATGGCATAGATGGAAACAGAATGCAAAGTCGTGGCTCCCAAACAATGGATCACATTTCTTCCCACAGACTACTTTAAAATCCAGTAAAATCAAACCCTGATGGGGGAGCAAAGATAAATTTAAATAGTATATTTCTGACAACTTTGGAAAACAAAGGCCAAAATAACATTGTTTCATCAACAACAGAAATAGCATACAGTACTAAACAAGACAAAATATTGTAACATTCTAAGCCCAAACCTGAACAAAAGCTTTATCTAGTTCTAAGCTCGTCTCTTTCACCAACAAAATTAGGTTCAATAACATATATTACCTCACCAAGCACATCTCTACGACATCAGTGAAGGAGTAATTCTGAAGAAACAGTTTGAATTAAGTTCCAAATATAGACCTATAGATCAATCTCTTGTAAAAGCATCCTCATATTGGCTGCAAGTGGCAAGATTTTGGTGGAATAAACTTTAAAATTAACTTATCAGAAATATAAGGAAGGTAAATATTTTGATCTGTTTTTTTCCTCAATACAGTCAAATCTGCTCTATTAATTTCAGAAGAAACAAAATCTGAATGATTTTTTTTTTGGTTCACTGGCAATTCCAAAAATATAATACAATATAATATAATATAATAATATAATAATATAATATAAAAGTTTTGAGTTAACCTGAAAACATATTTTTTTAAAAAAATGTGTAACTGAAAGGTGATTAAAATCAATGTTTTCTTTAATCCAAATTTTAATTTTCATTTTAAGCATTTTTTCACATTTGTATTTAATAAAAATAAAATTAAATATTGAAAAACAAAAAGTTTATTTGGATCAAGAAATCAAAATATTTCATTCTGAAAATGTGAAAATAAAGTGCTTGGATTTTTTCAATTTTTACCAGATTTTTTTCAATCAAAATAAGGTGGGTAAATCAATATGAATTTCTGAACTATTTGGGTCATCAAAACTGGATTTTTTGTTGAAAATTTTGCTCAGCTCCACTTAAAACCTATCTTGAGATGTCTCTGAGATGAGTATGAGAGCAAGGAGAAAAATATCAGATTTTGAGCTACATCAGTTCAAAACCAAGGTGTGAATTATAAGGAAACTAATTAGTCAATGGAAATGAAATCAGAAATGAAATTGGCTATATGCATAACAACCCATGGAATCAAGTTTTCTCCATTGAACGAGGAAATAGTTGAATTCCCACCTCCTATTACTATTACTTATTTGTACTTCAATAGCATCTGGGTGTTGTCACCAAGATCAAAGCCCCATTGTAGCAGGCATTGAAATAAGTCGTAATCAAAGAGAGTCCCCCTCCCCCAAAGAGCTTATATTGTAAATAAACAAAACAATAAAGGGCAGGAGGAGAAACAGACAAGTGAATTGACTTTCCTATGGTCTCATAACACAGGTCAGTGGCAGAGCTAGAAATAAAACCCAAGTCCAATGGCTCACAAGCCACTACCACATTCACTAGACCACACAGTCTCTCGGGGCCAGAATAAGGCTTTGTCCACTAGAGGTATTGAAAGGTTTACAACAACCATTTTCCTTAGTGAAGGGTCATCATAGCTACTGAAGGAAGATCTGGTTCACTAGTATCTGATCCACAGACTAGTTGCATAGGGCGTTCTGTAAAGTGTTTCACTGGTTTGTATATTTTATTGTGATACTTTCAAATTAAAGTACACTAAAGATATGGCACCCGAAGACTGACAATTCTAAACATACAGCTCCCCAACACACAAGATGACCGTGTCCATCCTTTCCATCTTGAAAATGTAAAACACCGTGCTGAATTGTCTTCTTGCAGTGAGGCACATGAGGACACCAGATTTCTGATAAACTCAAGAGAATTCTGTCCATTCTCATTTTATAACATGGCCTCAAAGGCATACCAAGTTCCCAAAGTGCGAAACTTTTGTTTGTGAATTCTACATCACTACTTCAAATAATTTGGGTTTTGCATTATTTATTTTATTTTTGTTTCATCTGATAGAAACAGAATTCTCATCTATATTAGTGAGTAGGGCAAAGATGGCACTTATTTGCACCTTCTGCAATCCAAATGAATTCATGTCAGAGAAAGCATACCATTTGACAAACGTGTCATAAAGCAGGTCTCAGTCAAGGGAAACCAATATTTACCTATGATGGGTATAACAGAATCTTTTAAGTTTCAAATGCTGAGTAACAATGAGAGAAGATAGCTGAGGAGAATCCGTACGGAGTCCAGTACACTCTGAAAGATGTTCACAGATCTCTTGATCTCTTTGAAAGAGCACACAGAAGGACAATTCATTCAAGCCCCAACTAGAAATACATGTCCATATAAGGAATCTGAACTATTTTGACACTGGACTGCAACCTTTGTGAATAGATCAGGTGCTGAAACAAAAGGGATGTAAGTCTGTTCCATAAATATGCATGGAAAAGCTGAGAAACCAATTAAAAGATTTCATGGTGGTAGCCGTATTAGTCTGTATCAGCAAAAACAACAAGGAATCCTTGTGGCCCCATAGAGACTAACAAATGTATGTGGGAATAAGCTTTTGTGGGATATAACCCACTTCATCAGATGCATGAAGTGAAAAATACAGTAGGCAGGTGTAAAAGCTGAGATCCTTAAAGACATTATGTGGCAAAATCAAAATTGCACAGTTTTAATTATATAAATTTCATGGACTTCACTTGGAAGATAAACCCCATATCCCCCAAACAGTATTATCTATTTAATAGATTCAGATTTGCAAACGTATCCACAACTTGTCTGCAACTAATGGAATCAAATATCCAGACAAACTAACACAACACACAGAAGCCATACCTGTTACTGAATATCTGGCTGTACTGGAAGATCAGATGAGTAAAATTAGCTTAAGCTAGATTTTTTTTTGTACATTGTACTGATGTATAATATGATACCATTACTCTGTGTGTTGGACATGTATTTATAATATCACATCTGTATTATTTTATGTAGCTGCATATGGGATTGGAGTGTGAAAATTTCATGGAGAAATTCAGAAAGACATCTCTTGCCCTTTTTAAAGCCATAGGTTCTTCAGCTTCATTTATTTCTCCTTTAATGTGAGGCACATTAAAATATAAGTTAGATATTTTCCAATGTCTCTTTCTTGATTTTAAACATAGTTTGATCAAATCTGTGTTATTCAATGTGTTTAACAATTCCCTATAAACAGCCATAAACACAATGGAGGTAGTTTATTTCAGTATACAAACTCATAACATATTTAAAATCTTTTTGAAATTCAGATCTAAACGGAACTTACCTATGCCAGCTGATTTCAGGTTCAGGAAAGCCAGTGGCTCTACAGAATAAAGTAATTGCCTCTCCCTGATCTGCTGTAGCATTAAAGGACTTCTGTAGCAAAGTAATTGCTGGAGGAACTGAAGGAAATGTAAAAAAAATAAAAATACAGGTGAGGTAAACTAATTGAAAATATAACAATTTTCAATTGCTTCTGTGGAAACTTTGAATAGAGCAATCCTTATTAAGCATTCAATTTAAAAATACAAAATCAAGTCAGCCTACAGTATCAGATAACACTAGGCACTGTTGCATTTGCATTGTTGAATTTCCTTCAGTCATTAACCATGATTAATTCACTGTAATGTTATCAAATCACTTGTGTATGGTTTCTTTTGACCTAAACAAACAACAAAATGAATATCAGCATCTTTTTCTCCTGATCTGTTTTGTTAAATAGGATTTAAAAGTAGCTGAAGGAAAAAAGTAGCTATTATGTGCATATCAGTGCAGAGAGACTGATTAGTGTGAATTAAACTACCTGAAATGTAAATGCCTCTCTTTTCTCCTCCCTCTTTGAAACAATCATGCAGCTGACAGACAACCATGCACTGATGTGAAACAGCACTTTCAAATTAGGTGTCAACACATAATGTTCTTCTTGATTAAAAATATTTAATTCTTCTAAAGAAACTACAGTATATTTTCTGGACAGGAATATCATCTTAAAATGACATATTATGATAGAATTCTGAATATACAATTCATATCTGAAATTACATTTCCTAAAATTTGAACTAATTATTGTGTCCTGAGAATTACATATTTTGCATTTTTGACATAATGCCGTTATTACTAAAACAACAATAATTTGTATGTGTGGTGGGGTGGCTGCCCCATCCCCATGCCAGAGTGGCAACAGTAGGCCAAAATCGCTGTGAGGGCAGACAGCCAATTATAGAAGGGCTTACTGTGGGCCAATCAGGGCCGAGCTTATAGCTAGCCAATGAGAGACAGGCTGGATACTATAAGAAGGCTGCCCTGCAGCGAGGCAGTCAGTCTCCTCTGGACCTTCAAGGGGGAAGGTCCAGCTCCTGGGAGAGAAGCTACAGCACCAGGGACAGTGCAGTGCTGGGCAGGCCCTGGGGAGCAGAAAGGAGCTCTAGCCTGGGTGCCTGTCAGGCTGCGGGCCCTGAACAAAGGGACATAAGGTGCAAGGGGGCCGCAGGGGAAGTGGCCCAGGGAGATGAAGGGACTGAGAGGAGAGAAGGAGGGCAGGACAGCTGCCGCCAAAGGGTTCCTAGGCTGGGAACCAGAGTAGAGGGTGGGCTTGGGTCCCTGCCTTCCCCCTCATAGAACCCGGCTGCAGAGGTGGTCATAGTAGGCTGCATCTGACCCCTGCCAAAAGGAGCTCAACACGGGGGTGTGGCTGGCCACAGCAGTAGAAGGACTGCGGAAACAACCCCCCGCTGGAAGGGGGCTAGTGTGGACTTGGGGGCACTGCCGGAGGGCAGTGCCCTGAAGAGGACGTTGCCTGCGAGGAGCAGTGCACGTCCAGACACAAACGGAGGGAACGAGCAACGGACGGGACACCACCAAAGGAGGGTGCTCCGGCGCGGAACTGAGCTAATTCCCGGACTATCCGGCAGGAGGCGACTGGTGGTGAGCCCAAACTGTTACAGCATGGAACACCTCACCAACAGTCATAATAAAAAGCAGTTTCAAGAAACAATAAAGCAGATGTAATTTAATATCTACATTCAATGATGCTAACTTTATTACTCCTCCCTCCACTGTACCCAAACTAGGCTTGGCCAGGGGAGAGAATTGAGCCCCTTTTCTTAAAGCCAAAGACTTCATTTTTACTGACAGATCACTGCCTCTCACCTTCAATTTCAAAATCTCTCTGGCAATTACAGCAATTTCTTATATGACAAAACATTAGGAATTTGCCTGTTTAATGAATTTGTAGCTATTCTGTCATGTGCCCTAACTCTTGGACCTGAGCAGGAATCTACTCCAGGTAATCAGACAGCTCTTTGTGGATCAACAGCAAGTTCTCTATTGACCACAGAATAAGAATTTAAAGAGTATGGAGTCAGTTCAGAAACTTGTTTCATCACTTCAACTTTTCAAAAAGAGATATAATGAAGTAATTTTATTCCAAGCCTCATTCTTTCTTTGTAGGCCCAAAGATTGAAAACATTTGAGCTTCCCATCCAGCTTGATTGATCTGTAATTTTAATTTTGGTCCAAGCCTATTAGGTACCATTAGGACAACATGGTAATAAAGAGGGAGCCTAAGAGAAAAACAATGAAGTCAAAACTCCAGAAATTAACATTTACATATAAAACACATTTTCTTTTAAAAAGATGCTTTTAAACTTTTGTTTGTTGACCTGGATTTTGTTAGCATTTCACCTATAAACAATAAAGTCAAGATGACCAATCCACTGAATAGCCTTTCAATGCTAAATCAGCTCTTTGAGGATTCAGAATACATCTTTCCCTTGTCATCCATGAACACTAATTAGAGAGAATGATTTGTGGAAGAGAGATCATCAGGAAACACATATCTTATAATTAGGCTTGGAAGGATTAGTTTTTAATCAGTTAATGTCAGTATATATATAACCGATTAAAAACTAATATACATTCTATACAATGACGTCATTGTATTTGACTTCAAAACTAGAAAAACAAATGAACTGAAGGATGGAAAGTGATGTAAGATCAACAGGTCCTATGAATTTCCATTAACCAGAAGCTCTAAATTCCAGCCTTGCTTTCAAGGACACCCAGTAAAGTGAGAAATATCTCAGTAATCAGACTGAAATAAATTACCACTAAAATATTCCAACACTAATGTAAGGTACAGGTACAGCACAGAATTGCTGTGCAGCACAGAATTCAGCACTAATCCTAAAATACATATAATAGTGTTCTACACATTTACCACAATGATACAGAACAAGTGGCAGTACTTTAGGCGGGCCTGCTTCTTCTCCCTTTGAAGTCAACAACTTTAATTAGAACAGTATGAGGCCCGTACTGCCCTTCTGTACTAGTATTCATGTCTTCTGTCAACTGTAATTCAGTTGCCTTGTATCAGCATAAGATAAATTTACTTCTTGTCCCATCACGTTTGTACAATATACAGTGGGCATAAATGGCAAAAAGTACATAAGCACCATTTCAGGTATTAGAATAATCCTGAGGAAAAGCAAGCCCCAGCCTTATTCTATGACACCAACCAAACTGGGTGCACTATGCTCGGAGGGAACTTCTCTCTTCATAAAACACAGTAAAATCAGATGCTGATGTGCAAATGTACATTTCAGATGTTGTATTTTTTATACATTTCAGACCGTGCACCTGACTTGCTGAGAAGAACATTCTGAGGAAAAGGTATGCATCCATAATCAAATATTTGAATGGAATGACTGAAGGCAGGAAGATGATAATGAAGATTTTATCTTCAGATAGATAGCTTCAATTATACCATCTTCCTGGTCATAGACACAAACTACAAGAGCACAATAATATCAGCTCTTTCCATCACAAAGTACTGCATTATTTTTCTGAGCACTGTTTCCTTAAAGGAGATATTCAAATGGTGCAATAATAATATGCCAATAAGTTATACTTATTAATGTAGCATATTTGTGACTGGACATAGAAATATTGTATTCCCAGAACAAGGAACCTCCACAACAGACTGTCAGTTACCTAGACAGATATATTACAAAACTTTTCTTCAGCACATTCAGTGCATTTTCCTCTCTTCACAAATTAGAAGGGAGGATTTTTATTTATTTTTATGTAGTTTGAGAACCAACCTATCAAGATATTCAGCAGAGGCTCTCTGTCATCCAACTGCAGTCAGTACATCGAATACTAAATAGACTTATTTTTTTCCATAAGCAATTGACCTGACATCCACTCGTATGAAGAGAAACCCTTGGGTTTTAACTCATTCCTTCATTTTAGTTTACCATTTGCACCTATTCTACCTGTGAATAAGGTAACGTTATGACAACCAGCCTAACACTTGAATTAGTCTCCTCTATGACTGTAATCCCTCTCTCTATTAGCCACTAAGGAGTGCTGCGGGGATGGGGGAGAGAAGGAAGGCTCTTTCAAGAGATACAGTATTCATCCTCTCCCCAAAACAAAAAGAATCATCTCTGCAACACGATCAACCCAAGCTATGAGAGCCTAATATTTACATTTTAGTTCTGCATTATTTTTCCCCTTATGTCATAGTTACAAAAAAAAAATTTGCATTTTCGATTATGCAAAACTCATTGTGTAAAATAAAAAAAAAATGTTACGTTCTGATCCCCTCTTCATTTCCCCACTCCCTTCCAAATTCTGTCATTTTAGTTCAAGAAGCCTTTTTCAGTCTGTAAGGCCTCAGTTATTGCTCAGGAACATATCACTGTTTTATTCACACAACCCAGCTCTGGCGTACCTTCATGTATAACTTTGGTTGGTTTGCCGGGTGTTTTATTTATTTAAATACATATGTATTTACAGAACACTTATATTAAAAGGGCTACATATTTCAAATCTGGATATCCAAAATTAATCTCCTATTAAAGTCAATGACAACTGCAGGTGCTCAGTAACTGTGAAAATCAGGCTATGCATCTAGGTGCCTAAATATGAGGGCTGATGCCTAATTTTAGGCATTACAGGTTTGACTCTTTGGGCCAAAACTGCTGTGTCTCTGGAACAGCCTCAGGGATGACTTAAACCACTTGACTTTCCCCATTGTTCTATGGATGACAGGCACCAGCCTGTTCCTCCAGTTTACAGTGGATGTTGTACATTACAATAGCTGCCAATAGTCTTAAGAGACATTTCTGGCTGCCATGAATCATCCAGGTCGGTGAAGATGATATGGCCACAACCAAGCGAGAATCAAGTGGTCCTGTTGGTTTGTTTTAAGGCTCCTTTGTGTTGCCCCAGGCAGGGGTGGCTCTACATTTTTGCCGCCCCAAGTGCTGCAGTCAGGCAGGCTTTGGCGGTATGGCTGCGGGAAGTCCGCTGGTCCCACCGATTCTGTGGCAGGTCCGGCAGTTCCTCGTCTTTGGTGTACCCGCCACCAAAATGCCTGGCAAACCTCCCACAGCAATAATGCCAAAGACCGCCTGACTGCTGCCCTGACAGCCACCGCCAGGCCGCCCCCTGCAGATTGCTGCCCCAGGCACGCGCTTGCTGAGATGGTGCCTGGAGCCATCCCTGGCCCCAGGATCCATGCAAAAATGACATTATTATGAAATTTTCATTCTCCCTGTAAGCTGCTTGTTCTGCCATTACCAAGCCTGAAATAGTAATAAGCATATCATTCTTCTTGACTGCACAAGAGAGATTTTGCATTCTGATTTTCTATTGTGTTCACAGTGACATTTTGTAAAATAGTTTCTTTATTTGGTGCATTTGTTCATATGTGCAATGAGATCAAAGTCTGAAAGAATGATAAATGGAGGACATAACTGCTACTTAGCAATTATTAATCCTGAGAAAGCATATGACTTGGTTTTGTGGGAGTTAGAATTTGGACTCTTGAGGTGGATGGAAAAGGGCCTTCCAGAAGTGGATATGACAAAGAAAGCGTATATAGCCTCAAGAGTTACGGTGGTAACAATACATGGATTTTCAAAGAGTTTTAACTCTTTAACATGACAGTGGGATTGAGACAGAGCAGTCTGCAGAGTTCACTTCTCTTCCTTCTAGTCATGGAGTTAATTAGTAGGAGAATTAAGACTATGGAGACACAAAAAAACTAATGTACGCTGAAGATCTGGCCTTTTGATTGACAGCAAAAAGGGACTGATAAATATGGTATCATTGCAGGCATCTGTTTTCAAAGTCCACGGTTTGATGGTAAACCCAAAAAACCATGAAGTTATGCAAGTAGAGACAGGAGAAGAAGAAAGCAGGGAGAAAGAGGACAGCAGGAAAGGATGTGGAAAACTGAGGATATATGAACAACTTTGTCAAGTTAAGTTTGAAGAGAAAAGGCATGGAATCACAAGATCTATGAACCTGTGTTATATACCAGAAGGAGTGGTGAAGAATTGTTCGCACTCCAACCTCAAATTGGAGTCAAGAAGTGAAGTGAAATGACATGCTGTATATTTTTAACTTGACAAATTTTCCTTGATATTTCTTTTGCTCTATCAGTCTTAAACATGAATAGTTTTATATGAATAGTTTACGTCTGCAGAATATTTTAAAGTAAGAGCCCATCATCCATTTTTAAACACAGAGGGCTAAGATCCCTAGCCGGTGTAAATTGTCAAAGCACCATTGATCTAATGGGGATTCACTGATTTACACAAGCTGAGTGCCTGGTCCAATGTTCCCTATATTTCACAAAGGACCAAATCCTACAGGAGTCTGAGCCTTGAGAGGTACTGAGTTTCCTTGGCTTTTTCTGAAGCCAATGTCAGCTCTTGCACGATTGGACCCACAGTTATTACAGTTATATAAAATACTAAGGTGGGTGACGGGTTAATCAATATTATCATCTGCATTTCTAATCTATGCATTTCTATCTATCTCAGGCTACTCTAGTGGTAATGCATAGAACCCACATATTTTTTATGGTCCGAAAAATGTACTTTCATCTCTTGAAAGATGCCCAAGGCTAACCTCTTCTGGTCCAAAAGAACTTATAGTTTCCATAAAGAAGTAAAAAAAAAATAATTAAAATTAAATTTGAAAAATCTCAATAGAATATTTCCAACAACCAGAAGGACTAATCATTCAGGAATTAAACCTTAAAGCCCTGAAGGTTTGTTTTTCATTTACAGTGCCATGCTACAGAAGTGTTGTATAATGAGCCCTATCAATGCCCCACTTTCAGTTGCCCATCCAACACCTAATCACAAACCTTTCTACCAAACCATCCCTTTACCTCCTCATTCAAACACATCAACACTCTTAACCCTCATTTATCTTCTGAACTTCCCTCCACATACGATAATTGCCTCCTAAAGACTCCTTTCTCCACTATCAAACACTGCTGTCTGCTGTACTCCTGTATCTTGTACATAATCTTGTCTTCTCTGCTTCCCATGAGTCAATCTCACAATACCCAGTGTATCTTTACCTCAATCCAGGTATCCTTATGGGCCACATCACCTCTTCCCATTTGCCAAACTTTACTGTTATCCCATTCCCTACAAGTATCTACTCCTAACCTGCTAGCTGCATGACTCAACTATTATATCTCTACCCTAGACTAGCACTTAGTCCAGCTCCCTGAGTATAAAAGGAAGAGTTTTAAACACTCTTCAGAGCTAAAGCTTTTAAGCTCCACTTTTGATAGCAGACCCCACCCCTGCAACCTCAGTATATCTTTCAATTTATTGTCAACATCTAAATATTTTCCTTTCTTGAATGTAACTTTAAAAGCTGAAATTATTTTTTTTTCAGGAAACATCAGATTGTTAATTTTAAAAATATAGGCTTTGACTCTTTATTTAATCCAAATCAGTATGAGTGTTACAGTCTCACAATAAGAATGATCTTCCATTTATATAGTACTTTTTCATCCCAAAAGGAATCCAAAACAGTTTACAAACAATCTTTACACTGTGATCCCTTCAAACAACATACAACTGATATTTATCCACCTTCCTCTTGAAATCCATCAATGATTTAACAGCACTTCTCAACACTACACAACATTTTAGACCAGTACATGAAGAAGAAAATACTTTCCAAGTGAAATTGCAGGGAGAATTTAGGTAGAGGGGATGTAATTGCTTCCTGGGTCAATATTTCATTAGCGACACTTGATTTAATAACTCTGCTCTTCATAAAAGCACCACGGAATCTTTAAAGGTACCAAGGGAACAGCACCTACATTTTGTACCTCCTCTGAAAGCCAATTCTCTTAATACTACAGTAAATTCTAATCTATTCTATGCTAGGGCATTGTTCATTATTGACCACACATTTATTTGTTTTTAATGAGCTATGTATACCCACAGAACTGAATAAATGATAACAACACTGATTTAGAGGGACAAGTGCCATCTCCTGAATAAGAAACACTTCACATAGCTTCCTGGGTTTCCTTAATGGCTATCTATTACCAACACAGTCAAATCCTTCTTGGTGTATGTGATTTCTCAGGACAGTTTGAAAGTGGCATGAAAGCAGACACCAAAATGAGGAAAGTTCTATATTCCGAAGCTATATCTATATTTTAAAATAGGAAAATAGGACCAAGTGCTATACTTCAGCCGTCCAGTATAAGATTGATACTATAACCACTATTAAAATTATGAATGATATATCTGTCCATTTTAGGTATTTATGAGGTGAAATTCATATTGGTATCAAGTTCTTTAGTATATCTTGTTTATTTTTGCTCTTAATATCTCATAGTACAGTAAAATAATGCTACAGTATTTATATATTTGATAGGTGCTTTAACTCTTGAAGAGTTGGTATAACTCTCAAAAAAACTTAAAGTATTCCAAGAATTATCCCTTAGAGAGATCCATATATGTGCAATTTGTTCCCTTTAAAAACTGGATTCTTTACCTATTCACTCTCCATTCTGGCACTTCCCTAGTACCAAGAATTCAAAAGTCCAAGGAGCCAATGGAAGGGTGGGGCAAGAGAAGGATCTAGAAAACTATCAGGGGGCTCCTACAGCCAGGGATGGGGAGGCACTCTATAAGAGTGGAAAAGAAAAATGCTGGAGGCCAGGATAACTAAGAAAAAGAGGGGAAAAGGTGAGGTGAAGAAATGTCTCCTCTCTAGTTGACCTTTCCCTGAAGAACTCAATTAAAACAATATTAAAAATAAAATCAAAGATTTCACAAAGCTCCAAAGCTGGACAGTATCCATGCACAAAAAAAACCCTCTTGCATACATCTTCTGCCCTTTTTATTATTATTTTACCTATCTGACTATCCTCAAAGTCATTTTTTATTTTATGGAAGAGGGGCAGGTACCATGGGGCTGCACTTGTGAACGTTTTACAGGCAGAGAAAATTGATGCATTTTTACTGAAACAGATTCATAGACATTTCTCTTTCTTGTTAGGTGTCATTGCAATTTATTTATTTATTTGTAAAGTTACTTTACAGACCAGCTGGGAATAGATTTAGTATACTTTGCTTCATCTTACAGAAGCCAGTCATCCTAATAAATCAAGCAAGTGACGGCCTTCATCAATATCACTCTACAATGTGAAATGCTTTTAGTGTTGCTCACTTGGTAACTCTTTTGCCTCTAGATCAGGGGTCTCAAACATATGGCCCATGGGCCACATGCGGCCCGTGAAGCCCTTCCCTGTAGCCCGCCAATCATAGCAGTTTCCGGGAAGGAGGGGCCAGAAGCGTAGGCTTCTCTGCTGCCTGGCTGGGCCACTGCTGAGCCCCGGCATCCAGGCGCTGCCGCTGCAGCTTCAATGAATGAGCTGGGGCGGCACTTCCCAGGAGCCCTGTGCAGCGGTGGCCAGGAGCGGTAAAGCCAGGCTCCTCGCTGAGTTACAGGGGTGAGTGGGTGGAGATTTGGGGACAGGGAGCAAGGTTATGAGGGTGAGTGGGGGAGATTTGGGGATGGAACACAGGGAGCTGGCTACAAACATGAGTGGGGGGAGATTTGGGGAACAGGGAGCTGGGTAATAGGGGTGAATGGGTGGAGATTTCAGGATGGGGCACAGAGAGCTGGGTTATGGGGGAAAGTGGGGATGAGGAACAGGGTTATGAGGATCAGTATGGGAGACTTTAAAAAATTATAATTGATATTAGGTTGAGATGTGCTGAAATTTCCATCAGGTTTATCAGCATATTACATTTGAAAAAAAGCTTGAATCATCTGAGGCTGGTCATTTCTTGTTACATTAGATTTGTTTGCTTGTGTTTCCAGCTCTGGACTTCCTATATTGCTCTTGCTTTGTTTGCCAAACAGCTCTTGGTGGTGCCTAGCGCTTTCCAGGATGGAACGGGGAGGAGCAGGCAGCTGCGTACTCAGAGGAGGAGGCGGGGAAGGGGTGGAACCTCGTGGAAGAGGTGGAGTGGGGGTGGGGCTGGGGGCAGCAAGGGGGGCGCATGTCAGTGATGCGGCCCTCGGGCCAGTGCACTAGTCCTAATGCGGCTCTCGTGGTCATTTGAGTTTGAGACCCCTGCTCTAGATCATAACACTGAGTTCAAAGTTAAAAGTTTTCATTGATAAAGATGTTGGACCAGATTCAGACTGAGTGTGAAGAGGTACAACTCTACTGACATTGTTCACTCACACAAGATTAGAATTTGGCCCACCATTTGTAATGCAATACATTGTGCCAGACACAGCCTTCATCTCAATCTCTTTTTTAAAAGTCCAGTATGAAGTGACAGATTTCATAGCACTCTCCAAAAGGAGAACGAAATAACTCCAGTGTTCAGGTTAACAGTTATGTGTCTTGATAAATTATGTTCCAATATTCATACTGTGAGTGAACTCACTGAATAATGGTTGCTCCTTTTCTGTATCCAGTGATGGGACTAATAGCATTTATCTCATTTACTTTGTGAAATACTCAAGGATACCTGGAGCATTCAGTGCATTATAGGCTGTAAAGCATTTTTATTCTCTTCAAATCCCCTTTATTATATATTATAATAATTTTTTTTTCTGAAGAGAAACCCAACCATATAGGGTATGTCTACATTGAGGGTGTGTGTGCTTCCCAGCTCATATAGACTTACCTATGCTAGGTCTGCTTGAGATAGTATGCTAAAAAACAGCAGTGTAGACAGGTAACATTGGTGGTGGCCAGTCTAGCTCCCTGTATATGTGGAGGGGCTGGATGGATATCTACTCAGGCAGCTAGCTCAAGCCACTGCCCATGCAACCCCAGCTACACTGCAATTTTTAGTGCACTAGTTTAGTACACTAGCTCAAATATAGATGAACATATAGAAATACCGTGATATAGTAAATAAAGAAGACTATGGGAATTTCACATAGCCAGGTCTCAGGAGTATTGCATACAGAGGAAGCATGGGAAAACATTTCCCCTTGTATACACAGAACATGCACACTCTTAAACTCTTTAACTGGGAACAGCACAATCTTCTGCCAACCCTCCTACTCCCTTTCTGTTCACTATTGATAACAATTTAAAGATGTATTGCTTTAAATATCACAGCTATTGTTTATCGCTATGGATTTAAGGAATGCCCGTGCAATGAGTAACCTTTACTCACACGAGCAGTCCAATTTCAAGAGTTTCATTGTTACACAGGTGAGTAAGGGTGTGCATGACAGGCAATTCAAAAACAAGACATTAGATATTAGAAATGACATTTAGATTTTAAGGAGCTAATATAATAGAAATACCTAAGTTAGATAGAACCTTGATGGCCAACAAATGAATAGAGACCCATTCACTTATGTTTTATTGTGTAGACACTGACTTTAACAGCGAGGTCAACCTACATATTCAACTTTATGCTTGCACTTTCATATTCCCTGTTAAAAGGGTTTATAATAAATTGTTAAAATTTATAATGACTTAAATAATAGTGGCAACATTCAATGGCATATCCAGTTAATTCAATTGTAGTCCTAGGTTAAAAATTATGTCCATGGTGTTTAACCAGGTTTTAAATACTGGCAATTTATAAAATAACTGTGCTACTGTGAAACTGAATAACTGCAAAAAATGAAGTAGTTTATAACAAAATATGACATGAACTGAAAGATATACACCCACCTAAATTATTTCATGTTATAATCTGAACTCTGATCTTGGTGTGGCTGACTTTATCCTATGAAGGATATTTTTTTAAACCCTTACATTTACACATAATATTTACATGCATTTATACCATAAAAGGAGACATGAAATCTCCTTAACGACATAATTATATTAATGAAATTAAACATAAAAAGCCACATAAGGTAAATCTCACAATGTAGAAATTGTAAATGGTAAACTACTCAATTTCTATTTAAATAAAAACAATGCAATGTCTATAGTATATAACGATACTGCAATACATGGCCTAATTAAGATTTTGAAGAAGATGATAAACCTTGTATATACAATGTTATAATGAACGAAAGTAAGACCTCATTTCAAATTCAGAAAAATCACTGTACACCTTACCATTCACGATAACTGTGATATCCCGAAAGTCGATTTCTCCTCTGGCTTCCACCCTTCCTTCACATCTATATATTCCTTCATCACTTTTATTGATATTAAGAATTTGGAGATTGTTGTTTGGTAACATTGCAAATCGATCTAGAAAGGCACGTAAGGAATAAAGTGATATCAGTAAATTAAGACAGTGTTGGGAACACTAATTTAAATGATTAAGATTAATGAATTGTCTAATGAGATCAAAGAGTTCATCAACAAAACACTTTCAATTTAAAATTAAAATGTACTATCATAAGCTAAGTTATTTCACCCCAAAACACATTGGTTTATCTTTTGTTTAAATTCATTTAGGACTTCTTTTCCTATATAAAATGGAAGTACAGTTGTTTTTCTGTAAATTTTTATTCCAGACTAGTTACTGCAGTGCCAATAGAAGCACATACAGTACATTCAACCAAATATTAAATGTTATTCTTTTTTTCTAAAATAGGATATACTACATGTATCTTCCCTCACACCTTTTCAGTTCTTGTTAAGGACCAACTACCCCTTGAACCTGCCTTTTCCAAATTAACGTTAATGGGTGAAATCTTGGCTCCATTTAAATAAATGATAAAACTCACACTGGCTTCAATATGGCTAGGATTTCACCCAATATAATATAATTTATGTCCCAATTCTGCAACTCATTATGTGCACGCAGACCCCACAGAACCTTGCTGACTTCAACAGGTGTCCAACAATATGAAACAAGTTGCAGGACTGGGATCTTATTGAAGTGAAGATGATATTGTGATAATATTGTGAAGAAATGTGTAACTTCTATTTTTCCTGTTGCCAAAAACAAAATATTGTAATAGGTTAGCCCATATGTAGAAACCTTAGCTCATGTAATGTTTTTTGTAAAACTAAGAATCCAACTCAAATTATTACAAAGTTTATGAAATGCGTATTTGCCTAGACTGGTAAAAGGATTAGAGAAACATAGAAACGTCACACATCAGACCTAACAGTTGTACATATGGAACTAGATTATGTTATTTTATATACTAGTTGTCTCTGTTCTTACTGAACAACTGTTCTTATTCCTGTTTGTACAGGATCTTTTTATTTCAAACCTTATATATAAACTATTTTTCTTATATACTATGACCTCTGATCATGTGTCTCACTGTGAGTCTGGAATTTCAAGATGCTGAGTACATCAATCCTAATCCAGCAAAGCACTTAAGCCAGGGATCGGCAACGTTGGCACGCAGAATTGCAGGGTAAGCACCCTTAGCGGGCCCTGTCGCTTTGTTTATCTGCCTTTTCGCTGACCACAGCTCCCACTGGCTGCAGTTCGCCGTCCCGGTCCAACAGGCGCTGTGGGAAGTGGCGTGGTGCTGGCCACCACTTCCCATAGCCCCCATTGGACTGGGACGGGGAACCGGGGCCAGTGGAAGCTGCGGTTGGCGAAATGGCAGGTAAACAAAATGGCGGGGCCCGCTAAGGGTGCTTACCCTGCGGTCCCGCGTGCCAACACTGCCGATCCCTGACTTAAGCACATGTTGGACTTTTAAGCAAGTGTTTAAATCTCACTGACTTCCAAGTTACATAGCTTAAGTGCTTTCCTGAATCGGGTCTAAGCATGCACTTAAGTGTTTTCTTGGATCAGAGTCAGCACACTTAGCACCCTGCAGATATAAGAAGCAGATGGATTTAACTTTTCAAGCCCCTCAGTCTAAATCAACTATTATCAGCTTATGACTTTCGAGAGACATATTGCTCCTTAGATCACTATATGTGGTTCTTGTATCTCTATACGTGAGCCTCAACTCAGCAAAACACTTAAACCAGTGTTTAAATTTAAGCATGTGCTTAAGGGATTTGCTGAACTGGGCTCCTAGTGTTCCACTCTCTTTGTCAAGATCTAAGTATATCATGAAGAAAGACACAGGCCGTTAAGATCTAATCACTGATTTTAAAATGAATAAGAGTCACAATACAATACACCTAGAAGTAAAACCCATTTCCTGGTATGATCCTCTGACAGTCACACTTCAAAATGTTCTCTCTTTTAAATGGTGTGTGTGGGAGGTGTCATTTCTTTCTCTTTAAACTTCTGTTAGCTTTTTATTTATTGAAACAAAATTCTTAGATCATAAAAATGTACATTTTCAAACATTTGGAAAGTGCTGTTTAGAGGATTAATTTAATGCAACAAAAGCTTCATCCCTGCTGGCTGGATGTTCTGTCAACCACCAGGCCTTTTCAACTAAGGAGGCTATTTCAAGTTCATCAAAGAAAATGAAATGAAAATGAACTCTAATGTTGGGTAACTGTGGAACGCCCTAAATATCCTAATCTTGTCATGGGATATACTGGAGAAATGTATGTATAATAACAGAAGAAATTCTTTGAGTAAATTAGGTTGATCAGATGAACAAAGATCTTTCTACATCCCACACTACCTAACATTTAGGCAGACAGATTAATACACAGCACACACAATACCTATCGGAAAGTTGAAAAAGAGTGGAAAGTGAGTTGAAATGATTTCTCAGAAAAGTCACACAGCACTCTGTATGACTTATCTACTGATAGAGCTGTGAAGGAATTACTGTCTTTCAAGACATAATACCACATATTTAAAATAATTGTTGTCTACTTTGCAAACTCACTTGAACCTTTGCAGTCATGCATTAGGCCTGGATAGTGTGATTCACATAAATAATTGTATGCTCAGAGCAAAGTTCAGAACATCCAACCTCTCTAGCAGACATCATGTTTACATTAGCAGTACTTTATGATATATCCCAAAAAGTACTATATATGATATACCCATAAGCACATGATATATAAACTGTATGTTTTTAAGGGGATCACAGTCAATAAATGTGGGCAGTTAACAGCCACCAGACAATGCCAGCTCATCACACATGACAGTCAACAATGTCCACCATAGCCTAGTACACTAAAGGCTTGGCTACACTTGCAGCTGTAGAGTGTTTTGGGTTAAACGCATCTTCACAGACAGCTCCAGTGAAAGCGCTCCCATGTGTCCATAATGACAGCCGCAACCACACTGGCATGGCCACATTTGCAGCACTTGCAGCGGCACTGGTACATTATGGGCAGCTATCCCAGCATTCTAGTGGCTTCAGCATGTTTTTCAAACAAGGGGGTGGGGTGGAGTGTGTTGTGTATATGTGGGGGGAGAGAGCAAGCGGATTTTTGGAGTGCTGAGAGTGTGTCAGCACATTATCTTGTAGATGCAAATCCCCCTAATCTCTTGCTTTTCACTCACTCGGTAAATGTTTGCTTTGTTTGCTTTACCCCGTGCAGATAAACTCTGAAAAAGCACTTCTGCATTCCTCCAGCAGAGTCAAAAACAAAGGGAAGAGAGGCCACTTCACTTAAGGAGATTAGGGGGCGTTCCTGGATGTCACTCAAAGCAGAGTATCATTAATGCTTGTTTACACTGACGCTGCGGCGTCTCACCCAGTACGCAACAGCTGTTAATCCTCTGGCAACGAGGAGTACCAGGAGCGGTCTAGCCAGGGAGTCAGAGTGCTCTGCATGCCCTGCCAGTGTGGACGAGTAGTAAGGTAGAGCGCTCTGGGATGCTTTATTGCGGTATAAAGTGCCAGTGTAGCCAAGCCCTAAGGGTATGTCTATACTGCAATTAAAACCCTGAAACTGCCGCAGAACAGCTGACTTCAATGCACAGGGCTAGGACTATAAAAGTGCAGTATAGATGTTAGAACTCAGGCTGGAGCTGGGGCCCTCAAACTTTCCACACTCACAAGATTTCATAACCTGAAGTCTGGCCTGAGCCCAAATGCCTACATTGTAATTTTATAGCCCCACAGTGTAAGCCCCATGAGCCTGAGTCAGCTGACCTGGGGCAGCCACGGGTCTTTTACTGCAGTATAGACATACCCAAAGTAGGATGTGAACACCCATAGCTAATTGGTAGACAAGCATGAGGCCCACACAAAAACGTGCTGAAGAGCTAGCAAGGCACCCCCACAAAAGACTTGCTGAGGACAAAATGCTGGAGGCACTTGAAACCATTAAGGCTTCCACCAGTTCTACCACTGATGCAACTGAAACAGTGGCAGTATGAGTGTTTTATGGTTTCCCTTTCTCCCCCAACCCTAAAATTTCCTTTTAGAGGCAAGGCCTAAAAGCAGCAGCCAGCCCACCCTAGGTACAGTAGTTTTCCAGAGAAAGGATGAAATTCACTTCTGTGATGGCAGCTAACACAAGCTATATGCACCACTAGTTTCCCACTTAAAAGGACGTATGCAGGCTCTCTGTATCAGGATGAATTTCACCCAGAGTGCACCATTTTCCTTCCCATAGCTATGCAGTTCTAATTAGAGCTGTGTAAACTCTTGATTTAAAGCAGAAAAATATGCAAAACCATCTTGGGTTTGTGTTCAGCTTGTTTCCAGCAAGGCCTTTCATAAATGTTGTTTCTTCAAGCTATCAGCAGAAGCTTTTTATAACCTCAACCTTCCTCTTTGGTTATTGGTTCACTTTACAGCATTCATAATGTAATTTGAGCCAAGATCACTGAGATAGGTCACTGTGTGCAAATCACATGGCATTTCTTCAGTAGCCCTAAATTGGTTGAGCTATCCTATATGATCAGTCCAATAGGGTCAGCGAGGCTTTTTTTCATTTGTAATCTCCGAATGAGAGAGAGGTTGTAGCTTGCTTAAGCTTTTTGATAAAAAAAATCAAGTCGTCATTATCTATCTTGGAATGTCAGGGAGAGAACTCTATAAGGCAGAGTCCTAGCATACTTGTAACTCCACCGTTATTGGAAATTTGTCCTTATATTTTATATATAGGCTCCCATATTTATATCTAGATTTCTGTTTAGGAAAATCTCTTGAAATCAGAGTTGTCTTGTTTTATCAGGCCTAGTCCCTTAGAATATGTTCCTGGAGCAGGCACTTATATTTCTTCTGTAATTGCCCTGTTATTAGGCATTATCTTATTATTTTATATTTTGGCTCATGTATCATGTTTATCATACTTTTAAAAGGAGGAGTTTTCTTCTGTGAAATAAGAGTTCTTTTGTAACATCAGGATACAAGCCTTCTTCCTATTTCGTGTTTTGTGAAGCAGTGATCCTGAATGAAGAAATATGAATGCGTAGGACCTGAAAATCCATATGAACCAGTTTCCACCAAAACATAACAGCACACCACAATACGTGAAAGGGGTGAAGCATACACCAGTCTTCAGTACAATATCTCTGCAATCAACTACGATGTAGATCAGAACTACATTTACATACAGTAATCTTGAACCTTACAACAATGCCGTATCCAGAAAGTTGTAACTGCATGCATGACAAACCTAGGCAATTTGAGCACTGGACTTGTGAATAGAAAGATTCATGCAGGTGATGGTCAGACTAGCCCTTGGTAGCTAGCTCCTCTTGTGGCTGACTCCAATCAGCCCCAGAGACCTGAATGCCTCCATATAGCCTTGTTGTATTTGTGATAGGCACTATGCAGTCGGCAGAGCAGCAATATTGCTGTGCAAAACTAAAGAGCAAACCACTGACTTGGTGAACAGAACAAGAATTGATCTATAAAAAAAAGTTGCAGGCCACCTTCATTTCTAGTACCAGGCCCCTGCAGTCTGCACAATGGGATTGTGATTCCTGACAACTAAGCTTTTGAGGCTGACATTAAAGGAACTCTACAGAACATGCTCAGAGAATTCTACATTCCATTGAGCTATTACATCCCACTTTAAAGATACAACATCAAGTGAAGAAAGAATCTTTGAACAGAGTGTGGGCTCTTTCCCAAGGTCGTGATCCTCTCAGTCATTTTATTTAATTTCCATGGTCAAAGGATGATGGACAGCTGACCTCTCTGTCCCTCATTCCCCCCTTCATAGATGAACAGGAGAAGGACTATAAGTCTTGGGACTGAACAGATGTCTAGGCATTTGGTTTTGAGGGTGTGGAGAAGTAAAGCTACTTTAGAATTAGGAGTTGCCATTCCCAGTCAGCTCTACACTTCCCAATTCTTTAAATCAGGGACCTCAAAGTCCCAGCCAGAGGGCCATCTGTGGCCCAAGAACCTCCCCACTGCAGCCTGCAGAGCAGGGCTGGATTAACATTTTGTGGGTCTGGCGCCAAACATATCTGTGGGCACCCATAGGGGTAATGGAGCATGGTGCAGGGAGGTCAGTCCTTGGAGTGAGGGGCTAGCCAGGAGCAATGGGGCATGGCATGGCAGGAGTAGCTCTGCTCCACCCAGACCAGTGAGAGGGCACTGTTTACAAACCACCAGGTGCCAGATGCATAGTGATCTGCCCTGCCATGTGCCTGCCCTGTGCTACCAGCTCCCTTCCCCTTGATGGGGAGCAAGGGCACTCTAGGAAGGTGTGGTATGGGGCAGAAAGAGGTGGGTGGTAGGGCCTTGGGGGAAAGGGTGGAGTGGGGGCTGGGCTTGAGACAGAGCTGGGGTTAAGTACCCATGGAGAAATCAGAAATTCAGCACCTTTGCAACACACACACCCCTGGCTCCCTATGGCCAGAGCACTCCCCTCCATCCCTCTCACAAATGCAGAGTGTCCTGCACAACCCTGCAGGCTGAGACGAGCAAGTGGTGGGCAGGGGGAAAGCCAGCAAGCGGAACAGGCCGGGCCTCTTCTGCGCATGGGCCCGTCTCCACGGCACCACCGGCGCCATTGTAAACTCGGCACTGCTGCGGAGGAGAGATGCATGCAGACACGCTGCTGGCAATGTCTGCTGCAAGTGCCGCCTCCCGCAGTTCCCATTGGCTGAGGGAGAGAGATAGAGATATTATCACTAGTTTCCGGGAAGAGTCAGCTATGGAGGCATCATTAGTTCTCGGGCACAGTCATCTATGGAGGCAGCAACATTAGTTGCCAGGAAGAATCAGCCACGGAGGCAGTATCACTTTTTTCCGCAATGAATACAAACAAGACAAAATACCGAACACAACTATCTGATGCACACCTTGCTACAATTCTGAAGATTTTAACTGCTCAGTCACTGAGGACAAACATCAACAAACTGATAGAACTGAAGCATTGCCTGGTGTCTGGCAAACACTAAAATCTCTCTGGCAAGCAAAGAATTGTATAAAGTTAAATGACAGTTTTATTATTTGAGAAATTCAAAATAAAAAAATACAATATAAATGTTTTCTTTTCTGAACACCATCTTCAGTAACACTACTGGACCGCTGAAAGGATCTGAGGACTGGCACTGGCCCTGGCCCTAAGGTAAATTGAGTTTGAGACCCCTGCTTTAAATGCTCACTTCCAATTCAGTGAACAACCTTCCTTTCTGGTGAGCAGATCAGTGTCCTCTGTGGATAGCATACACAAGCATTAGGAACTACCAAGACTTTGTACCGCCTGCATAGTCATAGTTAATTGTGCTAAATCATATCCTAGAGGTTTATTCACTTTGCTACATATAGCAGAAATATTTTCACTTTATAACTAACAAGCCAATCACTGTGTGTCTCTCCATAATACAGGTGCTAAGAAAGGTTTTAAATGGAAGCTGCTTCCCAATGCACAATAAAGAACTGCATAATATAACTGGAATGTATCCTTTCAACAGCAGATGTTAAATTATTCTACATTTTAAGCTTTCTAAAACAAAAAATGAAAAAGACAATTCAAATAATGTACATTTATCTCTATAATAAACTCTTCTTTTAGTATACATAACATTTAATGAATTTAAGTATTATATACTATAGGAATAATGATCAATTGGCTACTAGAGAATAATCTCTTCTCCATGATCCAAGGTGGTATATCCAGGTGCTACTGTGAACACTCACACAGCTCAAACTCTTCTAGCTATATATGATTTAAAACACCAATTCCTACAGCAGGAGCTGCTCTCTTAGGTCCATGCAGAATCCCCTTGAATTTTAATGGGGATTTATATGGGCATAGCAGTCTGTGTTAGGAGATCCCAATGCAAGATCAGAGGATAAAGGAACAACTTTTTCTGTTACTGCTTTAATCTGTTTTTCAACTACTCTATATACTGCTTAAAATCTTAACACTTTGTATCTGTTTGGCTCAAACAGCTAAACAACTTTATGTCCTGTCACATCTTAAAAGAAAATGAAACAAACTCAAAATTACATAATGAAATGCAGCATGACACACTGGGAATATTTTTAAAAAAAATCAGATTAATTTAAAATGCATGATCTTAAGAAAAGTATTCTCAAGACTTTCTTTTTTATTATTAAGACTTCTAAAACAGGGTTGATTATTAACTGGAACAACAGAAGTGCAAAACCAAATTAAATTAACGTACTGTACCAAATCCCTTATCTTTTGAAGAAAATCTCACATTTGTAGGCTTTAAACTGTAACCTCGAGAAAATGCTGCTTGCTTAATTGTTCAGCTATGGTTTAGTTCCAAAATCCTGTAACCCTTACCTTCTTTTACAACTGAATTTTATATGAAAGTTGCATTGCTCTTCTACAGGTAACTCTTTCACAATGTATTCTGCACATGTGACAATGTGGGTAACAACAGAGATTAAACATACTATGTAAGTAGCAAATCCAATTAAAACTCTGCTTGGCTTTTGTACCATGGAGGTTCACATAAGAATATGAAAGTGCGCAAATAAATGATTTATGAGCTTTACAATAAGATGCCTAAGAGGTTTATTAAATCTGCTCTTCTTTGGCTGTAATCATACCTTGGTGACGCTTCAGTTCCATATTTTCACTCCACTAAATAAACTTTAATTTCATTTTGAATTTTAAAAAAATATATGAAAATATATTTATATATATCAAATATATTTATATATATCAAAAAATATATGAAAATATATCTTAATGACCAGCAGGAGGGATGTGAAAACGCAACCTTGCATTTTAGTACATTTAGTGCCCAAGCTGTGAAGGGATAAGCAGACAGCTCTCCAAAGATGTTTTCTGTGTACTGTGAGGTACATTATTATTTTGTTGCCCCATAAAGACAGAAAAAACAGTATTGGGACAATCAACTGCCTTCTAAAGACATCACAGATGTGTAGTGGATACTAAAGGTCACTAGTATACCACATCCCATGAGAACAACAGGCCTGGGGGAGATAAAATGATTCAGCATTTATGGTTTGGATTGAAAATCATACCCAACTCTATAGACCCAACTATACAATCCTTAAACATGTTGGTGAGAACTCACTCACTTAAGAAGCTCTATTGGCTTCAGTGGGACTACTCATGTGAGTAACTGCTCACAAATGGGCTGACAGTCCTTAGCTGAAGTTTGCTTAAATTTATTGGGTTAATATGAAACTCGAGTGAAATTGGAGGAATATCCTTTAGTAAGATATATCGTCTTGATTTAAAGCTTCAAGTGATGGGGAATCTACCACATCCATAGGTAAAATTAAAGTTTATGTTTAGGAACTCTTCACTGCTATCCCACATTACAGTTTTGATACATCTTTTTTAAAAATAATATTTTAATATATATAATTAGAACATATAACTTAGAGAGTTACCAAAATACTAACTGTCAGCAATAGTTGTGACTTCCTCATTTCGATACAACCAGCTGACAACAGGGGCAGGTGAACTAGTAACACGACAAACCACTTCAGCATCTTCTCCTTGTCTGAATTCTTGTGGGGTTATGATGTCCCGGAAAGTGAGTTTCTCTAAAAAGAACAACAAAAAAAATGAATTTAACAAGCTTTTCCTGTTTTGTTTAGCAGTCCAAGTTACATGCACAGTTACTCTGAATACAGCATCAAATCATAGAGATTAGAGATGTGAAAGCTAGTTTATGTTTTTCTGTGAGTGCAGTAGAGGGCTGTTGTGGCGTTTTTTCTATGGCTTTTGCCAGCTTAGGCATAAATGTTCCTGGAAATGAGAATTCCACTATTTCCCTTGAAAAATGATTGCATAATATCTTAGAATCATAGAAATGTAGGGCTGGAAGGGACCTCAAGAGTTTATTTAGTCCATTCCATCACCACTCCTTGTTAGGCAGCACAAAGTAAGGTCATCCCTTACCAGTGTTTGTCCAATCTGTTCTTTAAAACCATCAATGGAAGGGATTACACAACTTCCTTTAGTAACCAATTCCATTACTGAACTATCCTTACAGTTAGAAAGATTCTCCTAATATCTAACCTAAATCTCCCATGCTGCAAACTAAACCCATTATTTCTCCTACTTTCTGCAGACTTGAAGAACAATTGGTCACCATCCACTTTAAACAGCCCTTAACATATTTGAAGACTTATTGGTCCCCCATCAGTGTTCTTTTCCCAAGACTAAACATGCCCAGGTTCGTTAACCCTTCCTCACAAGTCAGGTTTTCTAAACTGCCTTTAAAATATTTTTTGTTCTCTTGTAGACTTTCTCCAGTTTGTCCAGTTTTTTCTTAAAGCATGGTGCCCCATATTGGACATAATAGTCCAAATGAGGCCCGCCATGCAGAGTACAGTGGTATAATTACCTCCCCTGTGTTAAGTAAAACACTCCTGTTAATATGTCATATAATATTAACTTTTTTTTTTGCAAATGCATTGTATTATTGGCTCCTAGTACTACTGCCTAGCTAGTTATTCCACAATTTCTATTTGTGCATTTGATTTCTCCTTCCTAAGTGTAGTGTTTTGCAATTGTCATTACTGAATTTCATCTTGTTGATTTCAGGGCAATTCTCCAGTTAATCAAGATCATTTTGAATTCTGACCCTGTCCTCCAAAGTGCTTGCAATTCCTCCCTTGGTATCATCCTGAAATGTTATATGCACACTGTCCACTCCATTATCCAAGTCATTAATTAAAAGATTGATTAGTGCCAGACAGATAGGGGACCCCACTATATCTGCCTCCCAGTTTGATAGCAACCCATTACTACCTTGTCTTTGAGTATGGTATTTCAACCAGTTATGCATCACCTTATAGTAGTTTCATCTAGACCAGATGTCCCTCGTTCGTTTATGAGAATGTCATGTGGGACAGTGTCATAAGAGTTTTTGAAGTAATCTCTTCAGTTTGAATATACAAAATAATTTCTTACTTTCTTCATGCTTTCAACATTTTTGGGCACAATTGTGGAACTCTTACTCATATCGTAAACATTAATTACTCCAGTGAGTAGCCCTATTGACTCCATCATTTGGAGTTTTTCTTCAAGTCCCAACTGTGAAGGCAAGTGATTGTGAGAATTTCAGTTTTCATGGGGGAGGAATAGAGGAGGGGATAACTTTCTAGCTATCATGTTTGTGGAGAAAAGCCTGACATCATGAACTGGCTCAAAACCCAAAAGGCAAATAATAAGAAACCCAATTAATTTTTAAATCGTGTGATTTTTTTAGGCAATATAACCATTTTTTTGAGGTCCGATTTTTGAATACTTGGGATTGGTAATACCATAAGAAAGTATTCAGTTGTGTGAGTCACTGTTGCATAATTTTAGCTGTTATTGCAAAATAGCTCAACAGCTACACTGTGGCTTTTAATCCATCACCTTCTTTAGGCACCACTGTGGAACTATACAGACCTAAGAAGAGCCCTGGAGGAACTGTTTCTCAGTGACACATCCTCTCAGTGCATAAACATGTGCCTCCTTTAGACAAGTAGTTTGCTTTGCTTTCCTTCAATCCATCAACTCCAGTTCATTGCTGCCATAAAAGACAAGAAGGCGGCAGCCCTACATCTCTGTCCCCTATTTCTCCATGTTCCCTTTTCAGAGATGTGAGAGGTGAAGTAAACAGTGCATGTGCTACCCAGAGCACAGACTGCTATCATGTACATCACTTGTGAAGGTGATACTAAATAAACTGATCCAATGTCTATTGAAATCAATGGAAAAACTCCCATTGACATCAACGGGATGTTTGACCCCATTAGGATCAAACCCAAAAGGAAACCATCTTGCTGATCCTTTGTGCTAGCTTTCAGGCAAAATTTCTGTCAAACTTCACATCTTGTGTCTAGCTTTCTATGATTATATATATTTTTGTTCAAACCTGACAACTAATTTTTTTTTTAAAAAAAAATAACTACTATGTCTCTTCCTGACATATTTCAAAGGATTTCTACCTTGCACAGTAGTCAGCTTGTACAGTGATTGGCAGCTTTAAACATAAAAATGATGGCTTTTACAGAATGTGAAATCCTTTCTTTGAACTACCAACTTTGCAACCATCATGTAATTGCTTGTAACTGTCATCATCAGCCTGAATGGTGGTTTTATCAATTACATTTATTTTTAAAATTATCTATCATTTGATATCTGCTGGACCGTTAAAGCTGCAGTACTTTACTATTTTATCTTGCATTTACCTGTCACATTTCAGTTCATAAGACTTGGCGTGACTGTGAACCATATCCTGTCATGAATATTTAAGCAAAAGTTACCATTCAAATCTATAAGGAATCCTGCTTAAATATTAATGGAACAATATGGTCCCTCTTTTTGGTCTTGTGTTAGCCCAGGGGTAGGCAGCCTATGGCATGGGTGCCGAAGGTGGCACGTGAGCTGATTTTCAGTGGCACTCACACTGCCTGGGTCCTGGCCACCGATCTTGGGGACTGCATTTTAATTTAATTTTAATTTTAATTTAATTTTAAATGAAGCTTCTTAAACATTTTATTTACTTTACATACAACAATAGCTTACTTATATATCATAGACTTATAGAAAGACCTTCTAAAATGTATTACCAGCACACGAAACCTTAAATTAGAGTGAAAAAATGACAACTCGGAACACCACTTCTGAAAGGTTGCCGACCCTTGTGTTAGCCTTAAGTCTCTTCTGTATTATGCATTTTGCATGTTACATATTTCTAATTGATGTAAAGAATTCAGTTCAATATCTGGTACTCTTTAAAGTGATGTCAATTACAACTTGACAAAGTTTCTGTAGGATGCTTTTACATACTCATTTTGCAACATGCAGTATAATTGCATTTAAAAAAATAATTTTCCATTAATTGTTTAACTCTATTTTAAAAATAATAGTGCTGTGGTGGCTTATAAAGATTTATACCTCATCACATATAGGATTTTATGTCACATACGTTCCATAAGCAAAGAACTGGAAAAGATTAACATAAAAGCGACTGCAAACTGTTTAAACAGTACATGTTGCGCCTTTTGAACTCCAAATCAATGCACAATTTGTCTATTGTAAGAGGATTTACTTTTGTGCCTCTCTCTCTCTCTCTTTCACACACACAAACACATTTTGTCCTTTTCATGAGAGAGGTACATACGGTGCATCCTCATGATAAAACTTTGTATTTCAAAACATCAGGTAAGTGATGCTATACCATACTGGATTTATGTACTCTGGATATCAGTTCCATTCAAGTCTTTTTCCACAGTACATATGCTTGACTGCAACAGATACAATCTATTGCTTCTAAAATTAGATTTATAGAGAACGAGTATATATTTATTTAGTGCTAATTTGCTGTATAGCAAATGGAATTAAAAATAGATCCTCTCTTTTTATTGTTAGATTTTCCTTTGTTTCACTTACGATAAATTTCCAAAACAACAGTAGCTTCTTGAGTCTGTCCTTTTGCATCAGTTGCTTGACACCGATATATCCCAGCATCTTCTACATTTGCATTGTAAATGGTTAGCCGTGATCTTACACCTTCTTTTTGAATGACCACTCTTTGACTGGACGCAATCTTCTCTCCTTGTGGATTGTACCAGTCTATACTGTCTGGCTCACCAATTGCTACGAAAAGCAATGTAAAAAAGTAAAATTCAGCTAGACACTAAGAAACATTCAGTCAAGTTCTTTCTTTGCAATATCCAGCCTACCTTGTCTGTAGGAGGAACACAAGTTATAAAAAAGACAAAAGAGAAGCCAGCAAGACTGATGGCTATAATTTAACTATTTTGAGATATTAATAAGAATTAGGAAAATGTTTATATATCCAGCTGAGCCAGATAGCACCAAAATGTCGAGATTGTCCAGTAATTATTTGGAACATCTGTGAGTATTTTAGAAATACTGATTTGGATCAAACCTTTGTCCAAAATCCAAACAACCCTTTCTACAAGATTCAAAGACCAAAATCAGAGAACTTTCCCTCCTCCACGACATAGTCTAATGTTCAAGAACAAGCAAATTTGTCCTTCTTGGTCCCAGTCTATTTTCAAATTTCAAAAAAAGATAAAACAAACAACAGAAACTATCCTTTTTGTTTTTGACCTGCTTTACTGATTTTTCTCTCACAGATGTGTTTTGACTATATTCTATCTGAACCAAAAGCAAGTTTTTGGTTATGTGTCAAATGACTACGGTATACAGCCATGGTAATAATCACATTTGTAGAAAGAAACCGATTTGGAACCAGGATTACAACTTCATTTTACCAGGGTGTTTTGTTGGGTTTTTTAAAGAAAAAAAAACTTTTCTTTTTAATAATTGTCTATGGAACAAAAGCATTTTGGCAAAAAAATAAAATTTGTAAGAACACTACACAATATTATAGATGCAATCAGATATATGTTTACATATTTATATTTAAGTGTAAATATTTGCATTTTGTCATATTTAATGGTTACGTTCTAGTTTTAAGTTGCCATTGGACTAAAGTTTTTCAGTGAGCCAGGAATTGGTGAGCAACAACTGGCCTATATTCAAAGAACAGTCCTTAAAACTGTATGATGCTTTGTAGAGCTATCTGATTTCCAGTTAGTTGAAGTTGATTTTTCCTTTTTTTTCTTTTTTAACTCACAATGAGTAAACTGAAACCCATGAGTGGTTGGCATAAATCCTCTCAGATATAACTATATGCTAGCTATTCAGACATTGGGCCAGATTCAATATCAAGTCCTGGTACTACCACATTCTGCATCAGCATTTCATACATCATCCCCTGACTTGTAATAAAACTAAAATCCCAAGGCGTAGAGGTTTACTTCTCCACAGAGGTTGTTGTATAGCAGCTATGTGACATCAGATCACACTCCTGCCAAGGAAGGAGAGCCTGGACCCCTTCTTGCCCTGATAGATTATGAGAATGACATCGGCAAGGCTCCCAAGTAAGTGAAAAGCCTCCCTGACCCTGTGGCTGTGGGGATTGGTTTCTGCAGGTGATTGACGGTCAGCTGTGGAGAGCTCAAAGAGGGTGCATGCCTCAATGAACAGTGACAGCTGAGAGTTGCACAAAGGTCCAATGGACTTGTTTGACTGGAAAGGAGGATATGCCAGCAAACCTAAGACATCCCCCAGTGAGACAAGAGTGTGAAAGGACACAGAATCAATCTGAACCAACACAAGATCCTGATGTGGCCATTTGCTTTTGTGTGTTTGGGGTTCTAGGTAATTTTGGTTAACAAGGCCTATGAGGACATGTCTTTTGCACAGTATGAGTCATCTGCTGATGAGTCATTTGAAAAGAATAATCAACTCTTACCTAATAAAAGATCCAGCACTTCCACTGTTACCGCAACAAAACTGAAACATTGTTTACAGACTAATGATTAAACATGTTGACAAAACAAGTATGAATGTTTCATCTTGATGCATGGATAATGTTGACCACAATGATGGCATAACTCTAAATGCACATTTCATATCATATATATTATTATCTCTAAGAAAAATTACTGGCCTCATCTTGAGAGAAGCTGAACATCTTTTTTTTAAAACACAAATTTTATTTATAAAATACATACTGCAGGCTCCCCACTTTTTTTTTAAACATAGTCAATTAATAGCAGAACCATGGACTCCAGTAGGTAACTCAGTCCCATCCATACCAATAAAGCAACTGTCTCACCTATGCAGGTCTCAACCAGACACTGGTTAAGACTTTGGACCTCACTCATTGAACAAGATAAGACAGAGATACAAAGTGAAATCCTGACCCTTTCAAAGTTGGTAATCATTTTCCACTGACTTCAGTGAGACCAAAATTTCACTTTTCGAGCTGGATGTCAGCAGCAAACTAAAACTACCTCAATGCCCCAGAATGAAGCCTGGCAAAAATCCCATTCTTTAAAAATGGGTCAGGATTCCACCGTCATCTCCACACTAACCCTCTTAATAACTCCACATGCACATCAATTAGAGGTGATAAAATAGAACCCTGTCAAAACCCACATGAGAGGATCTTTGATGCATGAACTCTTTTTAAGTACTTTTCGGGTTCAGGTCCTATGTTTGAGAAATAAACTATCTGGCAACCTTTACTAAAGTACTGCTAAAACTTTTCCTGGCTAAAAAAGTTAATTTTATGAGAAAAACTAATTCTAACTTTTCAGGTTACATATGCTCTGTTGGATACTGAAACAGTCACTCAGGTGTAACTTCAGAGCAGCATGCTATGTCTAATTTATTCATTAGCTATTTATAAAAAAATGATTCAATTATCACCTTATATTTTCATTCTAATGTTAGTGTTTACACAAGTAAAATTATTTTAAAATTAACATACATAAATAATTTATACAAATGGAATCAATTTCCAAATAAGTGATTTAGTCTGTTTGGCACCTGGAATCAACAGTCTGTAGACTGAAAGCATACATTATGTGAAGCCAAGCAGGACTTACTATTTATCACAACATGCAAACAGTCGAAATTCAGTGCAAATATTGAAACAATATACTTTGTATATAAATATTTCTAAGCCAATTAATAGCATTCAAATTATGCAAAAGGTTGATCTGAAAATTTAGCAAAACATACCTGGAGATATACTGAAATACATACCTGTGCACGTGAAGAATTTGGATTCGCCCACACTAAGCTCTACCTTGCTAAGTGAAATCGTCACTTGAAGAAGAGCTGAAAAATACAATGTAAATGCAGCATGAATACATTTTGCATGCATCAGCCAAAAGATGCCTAAAAACAGTATAATATGTACTGTACAAACTGCACAAAAAAGACTGAGTGTCAGCTAAACGTAGTATCTCCCAAAATAAAGTATTTCTGGCACTGGGGGAAAGAAATCTAAGAGTAAGTTAGAGATCATGTTTTAGATGCAAACTATAACATCTCGGTAAAGTTAATTTGATGGAGAATGTCCTGGAGATCCTAAGTATTCAGTTTCTCACACACACACACACACACACACACACACACACACACACACACACACGATAAAAAACCCTTTCAAATACATAACCAATCTGTATGAAGGACCTAAGCAATACTGATACTTGACACGCTGATCATTGCAGAAGCAGCACCGAAAGCACAAATGAACTAAGAAACCCTTTTTTTTCCCCAGAGATGTAGTAATACAATTAACACAGGACCTTACTGAATCCTAGAGTAAGTAGGTGCATCTCCATAATTCAATTTGGCGCACAGAATTTGGCTTACCTATGCACACACACCAAAATGGAATACTAAAAGAAAAAGTCATACTAATTTCAAGTTCTACTATAAACAAAAACAAAGTAAAACATCTCCCAAATGGAAAGAACCAAAGTTTTAGGAAATGAAATGTTATTTACAAAGTTCTGAGAGTATTATATATAAAAGAATTATAAGGTGATTGGGGCTCTAAAAATATTTGATAGTGTCCTTTAAACATTTTTTAAGTCTTGAAACACATGATTTATTCATCTATCTCACAGATGTGTGGAAGTGACTGAACTCTTTTAAAATCATGATCAGTACTACTGTGTATAGTGAACGTTAAAGACTGCAAATAGACTAAAGATTTCACCTCACTAGCTTCTTCGTCTACCATTATCAGGGGAGCCTGAGGATATGTCTACACTAGAACTAAACACCCATGGCTGGTCTGTGCCAACTGACTTAGGCTTGAAGGCCTGGCGTTAAGGGGCTGTTACACTATGGCATAGACATTTGGGTTTGGGATGAAGACCAAGCTTTGGGACCCTCCCCTCTCACAGGGTCCTAGATCCGAGGCTCCAGCCTGAGCTCAAACATCTACACTACAATTAAACAGCCTTTCAATCTGAGCCCGGCAAATCTGAATCAGTTGGCACAGGCAAGCTGACGGTTCTTCTTTGCAGTGTAGATGCAACCTGAGAGGACAGTTGTGGGTGGGCAGAATTACTATCAAAATTATTTATATGACAAAAGCTCTTTCTTTCATGAATATGTTACATTTTATAACACTTTGAAAAACTCCTTGTACAGTACTGAATGTACTGCTGTTAACTATAGGAGAAAAAATGAAAGCATAACCCCAAACAACAGATTTGAAAAAGTATTTCATACATAATATAGCTCCATATGGCAAGTATTACAATAAAAGACCATCCATACCATTACGCAATACAGTTCTATCTCTACGTAAACAGCTTGGGTAAGGAAAGACACAGACCACATTTGAATTTATAGACTAATAACCCATGTCATGTAAGAGAAAGTGATCCCCTTCATAGCACTGCAGTAGTGGCCTAAAACTGTTACAAATCAAAAGTTCTTTTTGATTTATAGTATTGTAAATCTCTTTTTTATAACTCCCCTTCTTATTAATGATTGCATAACACCTTCCTGAAAGTGTATCATGACATAGCAGTAGAGACTCTCAAATTTAAAAAATATTTCAGTAACAACCATACAACAAAATCTCATAACCTCATACACACTAATGATATACATATTTGGACAGAACAATGGGTTTCAGCAGATCATGACTTTTCACATGATATCTCACATGGCATACTTTGTATGAAATATATCAACTATATTACAGGGGTGAATATGGGGGCTCCAGGGTGCTGCTCTCAGGTACAGAGTGCCTCCCTCCATCTTCTCACAAAAGTACGCACACAATAACAGAAGACTATATTAATAATAATAATAAAATAACAACAATATGTTCAAAGTATAAGTGGTCGAACTCCAAAACAACAAGCACATGGCCCATTTCAGGCTAAATTATATGCTAATCTAAATACTGCATCTGACATTCCATAAATGTTTGGCAGTCCTTAAAAACAGTCAGACAGTGAGAAAGGTTGTACAAACACAAGCTGAAGCTCAATTTGTTGAAGAGGCTGAGAGACTTATTGATCTGACAAAATAAATCAAGACACTGTATGTTTATACACATGACTACAAACGAGACCCAGTAAACAAGAGATGCACTAGTTATCTAAAATGTTAAATTTGTTAAACCTTTTCTTTTAGAGTTTCCTTTTAAGTTTCATTGTATGTGTATTTTCAAAATTAAGCTCCATGTCTGCCGCTCCAAAGAAACTAAACACTTACACTGATCCATAGCTGGGAAGACTATATTGCAATTTAATGGGGGAAATGCCCTGTTGCTGCAGTACATAATTCTTCATTAGATATTGTTTCCCCTCCTTCTCCAGAATAGAGCACCTGACCCTTGAGAACAAACTGGGTCAACTCCTTTGAATAGTTTCCAGTAGCAGCCAACACCCTACACAGTTAAGGAAAGGCTCTTAGAAGACCAAGTATCAGTCAGAGATCACCAAAGAGACTTTAGTTCAAAGCTGTCATTCTTTTCCTTGGCTGATAGGCTTTGTTGGCTGTTGTTTTATCAAAGCCAAATAAAATTAAACTATCAAGGACAGGCCACTCAAAATTATTGTCATGACACTTGCTGTCATACATTAAGCTATCAGCTCTTCATGTCATGGACTTCATTTTATTGTGTGTTTACACAGTGCCTACTACAATGGGAACCAGTTCTCGGTTGGCTCTTATGCACTGCCAAAATACATACATTAGTCTTGTTTACAACTTGAATAACTTCTGTTTAATGTAGAACAATGGTAAGGGAGGAAGTTTAAGCAAAGCCAGAATCCAGCATTTTGGTTTGCAGGATGGAGAGAAAGGGTTTCCTGATGGTGTGTGCAGCTTCCAGTTGCAAATGGCACTGCACTGATTTTTCCTTCCTCTTCCCTGCCTCCTGGGTCCCATGCCTTTTTTTAACAGAAAGATAACATGTTCATTATAGAGGTTAAGATCAGGCTCTCTGACCTTCTGTAGACATATAGTTAAATATTGTCTATTGGATGTGGTCTTAAATATATGAGGCAATGCTAATAATTGACTTGTCTACACAGGGCACTTAGTGTGCACTGAGTTGACATACATTAGTTGCTGAGCTATACTTAGGCCAGGCTAATAATGTGCACTTGGAATGACTGTGCTCCTTTTCAATTTGCATCTTTGTGTACACACATCAGGGGTTTGGGACACAATAAGGTTATGATATTCTGGGAAAGTATCCCATAGTCCTTTGCTTTGCTGCTGAGCAATGTGTACTCCAGAATTTTCCCCACTACATATTATGGGATGCATAGGAGAAGCCAGGTGGAAGCTAGGGGAATTCTAGAACTTGGGGTCAAACTCAAAAAAATCCCATGATTCTGATATCTCACTCCTGGCTTTCCTTTTTTTTCCTGGATTGCTGTCAGCCATCATGGACCCAGCAATGATCTGCAGCACTATGCCAATAACTGTGAATACTCAGAGGCTGTTTGGGCTTTATCTGAGCTCTTGAAGCAGTCTGGCTTCGGGTTTGGATTTGGCCCATTGCACTGAGCAGATGCTATGACTGCAGCAGTGGCTTCTCCAGCAGCCGCAAAAGAGAAAGAATGACAATAAGCAACTACTACTATGTAAGCAGTGAAGCACCATTGCTTGGGCTTGCCCCAGAGCCACAGTGGCAGTGTACCAACATGCCACACTCTCTACGTGTTGAGAAGGGGGTCGCCATTTGCCATCTGGAAGCTGATCACCCTTGAACATTAGCAGCTCATAGTCAACTAAGTCAGCCCAGGGAGATTGGCTGTTGAGGCCATTACTGTGTGCAGTGTTGTAACTATATCAGTCCCAAGGTCCACAGTGCTAGGAACTTTCACAAAACAGCTGAGTTTGCCTTAATGAATACAGAAATTTGCCCCCAGGATCACTATAGACATTAAGGATACGGAGATTGCCCTGGTTACCCTGGAAGACCCACCTTATCCTCTGCTTCCCTGGTTAATGAAGTCATTCACAGGCTATTTGGGCAGAAGGAGGGAATTGTTTTACTATTGCCTCAGTAGCTGCAGAGTGACCATGATTTGTGCAATTTGCTGTCTGAAAGGAAAATGACACTGTTTATGGAATAGGCTGAAAGCTGTGTGGGGAGAGAGGTGGAGGGGACTTGCTCAAGATTATATCTGCAGGTTGAATTTTGCAGAGTATAATGAGAGTAAGAGAGAAAGTCTTAACAATGCATGAGAGGCTGAGGTGCAGAAACTTGTTCAGAGGTTTGAGCAGCCAGCAAAGCATCCACTAGAAACAGAAACAACCAGGGTAATACTGTCAGGAATGTCTGCTATCCTGGAAGTGATGGGGGAATGTATTATGGGCAGTACTGTCTCTTATGCATGTTGGAAGTGGCACACTGTGGCCATCCTTATTTTATCTTGTGTCTATACCATTGTCCTTTTGTAAAAACCTATGCAAAGCTTATTTTTTTTCTGACTAATTAAAAAAACCTGTTACAATCATTCATAAACAACAATTATATAACAATTAGAAATACACATTTAATTCAAACAACAGAGAAACACAGCTTTGAAGTGACACAGCACAGTGGAGGACAGCACACAACAATGGGGGAAGCAAAGCTCAAATTCACAGGCAAGAAAAATGTAAGTCTCTGCCTTGTCTTTTTCTTAGGCCTTCTAGAGTTGAATGTTAGGTCTCAAAGTTATAAAAGGAATAAAATAGCTTGAAAGAGTTGGGATCCCAGTTGCAATTGTTCTCACTGCCCTGATCTGGGATCAGGGAGGGAAATGGCCTCTGGAAGCACAGCTGTGGAGGTACAGCAGGGAACATATGCTGGTGTTTCCAGTACCTTGTATTGTCCGGGAGATGAAAAACATGGCTGGGTCCTGGCTGAGGGCAGAGGATTGTCTGTGGGTCCACTAGCTGTATGCTCTGCAGAAGAATGTTCTGCTTCTCTACTGCCTCCAGAGTTACCTCTGCATGTTCCTGTCTTTCTCTACAGTGTCTTTGCCATGGCAACGCTGTCTTTGGAGAACTGCCTGTCTTTTTCCCCTCTTCAGCCTCAAATACAACCTCCACCTCTCCTTTGTATTCAGTTTGGAGAAGGGAGTCTGCAGTGAGCTCTGTGTACATCTAATTCTGAATTTTCCATTTCTTCCCCCTCAGGTTAGCCAGCCATTCCAGACATTGATAAAGGTCCTGTCCTTGAGAGTCTGGGTGCTGCAGATACTGTGGCTGGGGGAGTAGGGAAAAAACCACCACATAAAGCAGTTATTGTTTATATGGCAGGGAGACTATGAAAGTATTTTTTTAACATGCATTTCTGATTTTCCCTCCCTGAGATTCTTCACAGTCTTGGAGGAACCTCAGAGGTAGGGTGTGGAGGAGGGGGCAAGAATAGGATGTTAGGGTGGGCAATATATACTGTCTGGGTTCGCAGTTGTGCCTTGGAAGCTGGGTGTGGGGGAGCTGGGGATTATGTTCTCAGTTTGGCTTTGCAGTTTTGCTGTGCCTTGGAAGTGCTTATGTGGGGCCAAAGGGATTAGCGGGGGACATTTGGGGGCAAGCTGGATAATAATCCCTCTACATCCCTTTTATACTGTCCTGGTTCTCGAGGACATTATATCGAGTCAGGTGACTAGGATGCAAAGAATAACCCTTTTCTAAAAGGCTAAGGCAGACCAGTGAGATATTCTGTGAAGCTATTCACCAGAATGGTCCCCCAACCCCATAGAAGAGCTATAGGAGAGGAAGAGAATTGCAAGCTATATCTTTATCCCACAGAATGTCCACACCAAATGAAAACAATATATCTGTCTTAAATTCTGCTTATCTCCTCTGCAGACTTGCTGAAGGTGCAGAGAAAAACAGACTGGATTCTCCACTGATTGACTGAAGCCAGTTTCCAGTCTCTCTCTATGTAGGTCTGTGAAAACCCATTAAGAGCTATACAGCTATGATACCCCCAAGGTAAACTTCTTTTCCCATATGAATGCTTATTATTGGGCATATATATTTCAGCAGAGAGCAGCAGCCTTAGTACCTTTACGGGCATGCAATGCCCTAGTTTATGTCATGTAAATTGATTATACTAACCAAACTCTTTTTCCTGGAACCATTAAATCAATCAACTGTGTGAATTTCACACAAGTGAATGATTTCACTAGTTGAATATGCTGTGGGAGGGGAGGTGGGGTACAGATTGCAGTTGCACCATGGTGCCAGCTGCCATTTTGAATAAGTGAATGGGTTTGGGGGGACCATTTGCTGGGCTGTGGAGACGAAAAGGAAAATAGATAGATGGGTGTGTGCCCTCCGGGGTAAATGGTTGATAGAACTTTAGCACAAGAGAGAAGCAGATTGACAGGCAGGAGCAACCACTGTTTGAAAATGTGTACAGTGAGGAGCGAACAGAGAGTGTGGCTGAGGGAGCAAGGGAAGGAGGCAGATGGGGATGGAGACTTGGAAAGGCTCCTAGCTCACATCTGCCAAAAATAACTGCAGTGGTGCAGCAGGCAGAAGGAAAGTTAGCACAGCTGTATAGCATAAGAAGGAATTGTGAGGACTGACACTTACATGCTGAGGTATCATCAATACATATCTATTCCGATGACTGGCCTCTGAGGGCCACTTTACCCCAGACGGAGAGATCTAGAATCTCAGCATGACTCAGCATGGCTGCTCAAGACATGGTATAAGGGCTTCTGGAGTAGTAGTAATTCTGATACAGTTGAATCCAGGAGCAAATGGGGAAATTTTGGCTCCACGCCAGTTTGGAAATGAGGGAGGGGATAACCAGTCAACTTGACATTACTAGCGTACCCGCCACTTCTCTAAACAGACTGGTCCATAAGGGACACTCACAAAGGAGTGTGGGATAGCAGTTGGAGTGTTGCCAAAGTAATGCTATGGCAGCTTGGCATGCAGACAAACAATAGACTGAACTAACGCAATTTGCATCAAACTTACTACACTTTGAAAGAGGACTCCAAAGTCCTTAATAAAATGTGGACTTGGTGCACTCTAAGGAATTGTGTTGTGCATACACAAGCATTTTCATAGTAGACTAACTCAAGTTACAGCAAACGAATGCCTCCCTCCTCTTACCCACCCATCACATATACAAGCACAGTAAGTGATATTCAGTAAAATACACATTCAATATGATAAAATGAAAATTGGATTGGAACAAATCTAATTTACCAAAATGGGAATAAATGTGCTTAATTTCCCACTTACTGCACATCTGAAGGTTTGTTCAGAGGAATCACAGACATACAGTTAAATGCCAGAAGACCCATACATTCCAGCTCATTGTTATTAATGAGGAAAAGAGGTTTCTCTCTTATCTATCGTGCTGAACACAGTACAAATGAAACTAAGTTTGTATGGCATAGCATAAAATAAAATGAAGTAAACTGTTAAAAAGGCCCATCAAAAAGGTCATAAATAAACCATTTCACTAGAAAAGTTTGTCTTCTGAGACTAAGAAGCAAGTATTACATCTGGAAGAAACTGAAGAAAACATTTGAATACGTTTATTCTTTTGCGTATGTCTACCCTGCAGCTGGGAATATGCCTCTCAGCCTGGGAAAGCAGATATGCTCTAATTCCGCTCAAGCCAGTGCATTAAAAATAGGTATGTGGAGGCTGCAGCAGGATGGGCTAGCTGCCCAAGTATAGACTCAGGATATTGGACAGGCTTGCACTCAGGTATCTAAACCATGCCGCTGCTCGTGCCACAATATCTGTGCTGCTATTTCTAGAACATGAGCTTAATCATGTTTGTCTTCCTGAGGTATGGGGCACTGACAGCTGCGGTGTGGACATACCTTTGAGGACAGATTTGCAAAAGAGTTCAGCTCCTGATGGGGCACCTAAATGAGGTGACTATATTTTCCAAAGTTCTCAAGATGCAAAAGTTTCCACTGAGTACTGTCCTGTGTAGCCAGAGGAAATATGAATCGTGCAAAGCCTGAGCAGTTACTCATTTTCTGCTGAGTGGGATGAGGCAATGGCTGTGTAGATGCTCTCACCCAGACTGGTTGAGCTCCTCAGGAGTGGGCCTGTATGACAATGAGGCATACCTGCTGAGCCAGTGACAAAATCCCACACTACAGCTCTTAAGTCAAAGAATAATGTTCTGGTTTGCAGACGGTTCTGATGCTCATGGAGCCAGGAGCAGGACACAAATACAAGTACATCTTCTGCTCCATTAACACTAGCAGATTATTGGTAATGACACCATGTCAGATTAGGACTGTCAGCCCTAGAACTGTGATATGAGGCAGGGCCCCTGAGATGGACAGTTAAGAAGTTGTGAGATCTGACAGATGCATTGTGGAGCAAAGGAAAAGAGATTGAGACCGAGTGTACAATGTGTATTTTTGTTATAGTATATAGAAGCAATAAATCATACAGAAGTCCATGATGTACCCAAAGCATTCCTCTTTATATTAACCTGTTCATAATAATTACGAGAGGGGGTCAGAAGTAAATCCTAGGTTCAGTTTAGCTAAACACTGCTGTAAGGGTGCGCAAGACATTGTAACGGTAAAATGCTAAGGGCGCTCTCATCCTTGACTCCAGGAAAGGAAGGAGTGCTCACCCCCCGCCACTCTGGGTGTGTGTGTGTGTGCTCATTTCCCCCTCCCCACTCCTGGGAAGGAAAGGGTGCTTATTTCCCCCGCCACACTCCTGGGAAGGAAAGGGTACTTTCAGTCACTGTTATCAGTCTTTGCCCTGTTATCGCATATTTCCCATGCCAAAGGACTTGGCTCTCATGGTTTGCTTGCCTTAAAATAAAACACCTGCATACTAACAAAACAAAAACAAGGTATTAGTTATTCATAAGGTATGCATAAAATGCAAATGTTTTCCTGTTATTTCTTTGCCTGTGTGCCCACACGCAGTGGGCTTCTTCCCCGGGCATTGCTCCGATGTGCCAGGTCCCCGTTTAGTGACAGCAGTAAGCGAAGCCCCCCCTGCAGGTGTGTCACTTTGCCTTCAATAAACTCACTACTTCTATTCAACAGCTGTTTGTGTGCATCGTTCCTACGGGACACAAAAGTACCCTGCAACAACTGCATAAAAGCAAGTTAACCAGTCTCAACATAAGTTACACTTGTAAGCAGTGTCAGGAATGAGATATATTCTGACATCTGGTGGCGAACTATGGGAATTGCAGTGAGCCTTGCAAAATAAGTCTGGGGCTGATCAATTTGCATAGACACACCCACTGCGCCTAGCCTGAGCCCACAGCAGCCCACATGGCCACTTTGGCTGATGAGGGAGCCCCAGTTTCTATGTTATTGGGGCAGGAATGATAAAGTGATGTTACTGTGATTATGTGAATGAAGGACTATGGACATGTACTTGGCCCGTGTTATGATGGAGAGACTCGCCATCATCTAGGTAGCACTCACTGGGCAAGGGCCATGCGTTTTCAGAACACTGTGAGATTGAGAGAGGTGGTGGACAAGCACCTATACCTTTTGGTGAGGGCTCTGTCTGAGGGCCTCCCAGGCCTATTGCACCCTGCCTCTCTCCACTGTGGAATGTCAGAATCGAATTTTGCTTCTATTAGGAGCCTGGTTCCAGGCTGCTGAGCTGAAAATTGCTTTGGGCTTGCTGGTGCACCTGCACTAAGGCTCCCCTACTGTGAGCTGAAATCACTTAAGAGCTGAAATCACCTAAGAGCTAAAGAAATCACTGAGCACTGTCTTAAGTAGGGGGGCCGGAAAAAAGTGCAGCGTGGCTGGTGCAGCAGAGCAGTCTGCGTGTCGGCTAGCAGGACGGCTAGCGGAGTTGTTGGTGCTGCGGAGTGGCTGGTGCGGCAGAGCTGTCCGTATGTCAACTAGCAGAGCCCTTGGTGCTGCGGGCAGAGTGACCGGTGCAGCAGAGCTGTCTGTCGACTAGCGGAGGCGTTGGTGCTGCAGGCAGTGACCGGTGCGGCGGAGCTGTCTGTGTGTCAACTAGCGGAGGCGTTGGTGCTGCGGGCAGAGTGACCGGCGCGGCACAGCTGTCTGTGTGTCGGTTAGCAGAGCAGCTAGCGGATCAACGGGCAGAGCGGTTCGTGGGACAGCCAGCGGAGCGGAGCAGAGCCGATTGCGGGGAGAACTGCAGCGGAACCTCACAGAGAGGCGGCGCAGTCGGCTTCGGACCACGTAAGGTGCCCTTTGCCCTACCCTCCATTTCCACCCAGGCTGGGAGGTAAGACTCTGCCAATTGACTTTTGAACTCTGCACGGACCAAGGACAGAGACTCTTGGGCTGTTGGACTTTTGGGACTATTGAGTGACTTTTTGGGGTTGTGGAACTCAAGAGCCAAAGGGAAGGCCACGGCCTATTTGCTGGGAGGGGGGCTTCTGGTTCATGATTTGGTTTATTAACCTTGTTTGTGGTGTTTCCCCAATATAATGCCACATTGTTTCTCCCTGTTATTAAAAGGCTTTGGTACACTCAGACTCTGTGCTTGCGAGAGGGGAAGTATTGTCTCTTACAGACGCCCAGAGGGGTGGTATATGGTTGTCCCAGGTCACTGGGTGGGGGCTCGAGCCGGTTTTTGTATTGTGCTATTGGAATGGAACCCCTGGATACTGAACCCGGCCCTTGTTGCTGCCAACTCTGATGGGCAGAAGGGTTACACACTACAAAGAAATCTGGTGATTGAGGGAATCTCAAAATGTCAGAGTCTGGATGCCTATCCCAATTTTGAAGAAACATATAGAGCTTCTCTATCTTTAACACAAACCCCCACACAATACATTTATTAGTTTGGTAAAAAATCAGTCTTGATGATTTTCTTCAGGAATTAAATATCTTAGCATCTCAATAACACTGTTTGGAGAGTTTAGTTACACAACATACCCTTGTATTTAATAAACTGATGGAACTATGCAAATTCAGTATATTAAGTAATATGTTCTAGACAGGTTATGAAAATAACATTGTGTTATGAAAGGTCAAAGCAAAAGTAGGGGACGCTTTTCTTCCAAGAATGAAATATAGGAAATCGTCCTATATCTTCTCTATCTTAAGAGCTTGAGCAAAAATTCTCAGCCACATTTATAATTCTAAGCATAAACCCAATAATAAACTCTATAGAGATATAGTAGCTACATCCCTGAAATCAAAATGAAATCAGTTTCTACATACGGTACTTTAATATTTACAAAATAGGAAAATATCAGACCATCTGCCCCATTTTTCCTGCGTAGCCAACATTGCCCTTTACTGGCATTGCTTTATGTAAATAGGAATAGAAAAATATCCCTTTATGTAAATTAGAACAGGAAAATATTGTCTAAGTGATTAGTCTAGCAATCTGTGCTTATGAGGTAGTCAAGCAGAGAGTCCATTACAAGGCTAGCAGAAGCTCGCTCATCACTTATTTGGAGTGTGACATTTAATTAAAACTAAAATATTGTGAAGAGACTGCACAGCACAAAAAGTTTTACAGCTCATCCAAGTTTATTTCAGTGGAAACCACTTAGACATGTAAGGTATTCAGTAACCTGATGATGCCAATATACAGCAGCATGCATATTTTTAAGTTATTGCTGTACATCAACAAGTAATAAATTAAATTACAGGCGACAGTTTTCAGCAAGACTGGTTTCAAGGTCTCCGGATGCATGAGTGAATGCTTTGCCCATCAGGTCAATTAAGCTTTTCCACAGACTCAAATCAGCAGAGAATACGTTTAAAACTGTGTTACAGTGAAACCAGAATTCAAACATTTGCTACCCGTGGTTCAGAGAAAATACTGCTTCTTCCCATGTTTCCAAGTATATTACAGTGCAAGCCAATGAACATTTACAGTGCATTCCTGGGCATACCGCTTTCAGGGGAACATGCTGTGAAAAACACTGCTACCATAAAATCAACTGCTGTGGGAAAATAGTGAAGGAAGTCAAAATACCCACTCAGTCTTAGGGAGGTGTTATTGTACAGCAGTGAATAAAGTAGCATTTGAGAGGAAGCTGAATGGGATATACAACCTCTCTTCTGTTCAATACTGTCAGTAGCGACAAAAAGTTGTTACCATTTGTAATGGGGTAGCACGATGCATTGATTCTGATGCCGAGCTACCCACTTAACTGGTTTGGAAAACATCCTGGGTGACATTGATACAAGAGGAAACTAAGAGAAGGGACAACCTGAAGAGCATTCCCTAATCAAATTCCAGGAGGAAGCTTGAGATCAAGTTTACATTAAGTTATCGGAGGATTTTGTTCTGGTTTTAATTATATAGTCACACCCTAGAAAAAGTTTGAAGACTGACAGAGGATCTGTGTGCTCTGTTAATTACAGGGAGAGGTTAAGCTCATCTGTATCATCCAATAACTATTCAGTAGTCCCTTCCATGACTACAAGATCCAGGCCAGGACTCATAGGAGACTAGCTATTTCAATAGGCAGTAAAGGCTGTGTTTTTAATTAGTCTGTTTGCTAAAGAGCAGGTCTCTGAGTTCAGTGGCCTGAATAAATAATTCCTGTTCTATTCAGTACACCAGGGTCCTAAACCTTCTCTATCTTAAGACTCATAATATGGTCCAATTGCAGGATCTCAATTAAGAATACTTCAATACCCCAGACCTACATAAGTATGCCAGCAGAAGTAGTGCAGCTCCACCAGGCCAGAGAGGGGGCTGGATTTGGGGAGTTTGCCAATCAGAGTACATATTATCAGGGGATACTTTCAGAGGGTTTTGTTAGGAATGGTGGGGTAGATTGATGAAGGGGCAAAGTTAGTGAATCTATAACTACACAGATCCACTGGCTATTCACTCCTAAGGACACTCTACAACCTGAAAGAAAGTTTCATTCTATCACCACCCCAAAATGACAAGTGCTTGCTGAGTGCAGCAAGGACTTGCCTTCAAGTGAGGTTTCAGGAAAGATTCAACATAGGCATGTCCTAATCTTTACATCTGCCTCAATTTTCATGATTACATAATGATCATGCAGCATTTGAAAAATAAGGGGGAGAGGGAATGTACAAATTTGGACAAAATCTATTCCAGTGAGGTATGAAAAGATTTGAATCAACTAGACTCAAGCTGACGGCTTAATTCATTCTGTGTCTTACAATTTACTAAACCTTACCATATCAGTCAATTTATTTTTTTACTTAATTTCTGTTGCATTAAAACATTGTAATTTGGAGAATGTTGATTTTAAAGAGACCTTGGATGTAAGAATGTAATTTTGAATGAAGATTCTATAGCATACACTCAAAAAACTTTAGCAAAACTTTAGATACAGTCTCCCACAGTATTCTTGCCAGTAAGTTAAAGAAGTATGGGCTGGATGAATGGACTATAAGGTGGATAGAAACCTGGCTAGATCATTGTGCTCCAGACATAGTGATCAATGGCTCCATGTCTAGTTAGCAGCCGGTATCAAGTGGAGTCCACAGGGGTCGGTCCTGGGGCGGTTTTGTTCAATATCTTCGTTAATGATCTGGAGGATGGCGTGGACTATACCCTCAGCAAGTTTGTGGATGACATGAAACTGGGAGGAGGAGTAGATAGGCTGGAGGGTAGGTATAGGATACAGAGGGACTTAGACAAATTAGAGGATTGGGCCAAAAGAAATTTGATGAGGTTCAATAAGGACACGTGCAGAGTCCTGCACCTAGGGTGGAAGAATCCCATGCATTGCTACAGACTAGGCACCGAATGGCTAGGCAGCAGTTCTGCAGAAAAAGACCGAGGGGTTACAGTGGACGAGAAGCTGGATATGAGTCAACAGTGTGCCCTTGTTGCCAAGAAGGTTAACAGCATTTTGGGTTGTATAAGTAAGGGCATTGCTAGCAGATCAAGGGATGTGATCATTCCCCTCTATTTGGCATTGGTGAGGCCTCATCTGGAGTACTGTGTCCAGTTTTGGGCCCCACAATATAAGGAGGATGTGGAAAAATTGGACAGAGTCCAGCAGAGGGAAACAAAAATGATTAGGGGCCTGGAGCACATAACTTATGAGGAGTAGCTGAGGGAATTGAGATTGTTTAGTCTGAAGAAGAGGAGAATGAGTGGGGATTTGATAGCTGCTTTCAACTACCTGAAAGGGGGCTCCAAAGAGGATGGATCTAGACTGTTTTCAGTGGTAGCAGATCACAGAACAAGGAGTAATGGCCTCAAGTTGCAGTGGGGAAGGTTTAGGATGGATATTAAGAAAAAGTTTTTCACTAAGGAGGGTGGTGAAGCACGGGAATGGATTACCTAGGGAAGTGGTGGAATATCCTTGCTTAGAGGTTTTTAAGGTCAGGCTTGACAAAGCCCTGGCTGGGACGATTTAGTTGGGGTTTGGTCCTGCTTTGAGCAGAGGGTTGGACTAGATGACCTCCTGAGGTCCCTTCCAACCCTGATATTCTATGATTCTATGAACTAGTTATTAAATAAATTCAATACCACTTGAGCATAGTTGACTTGTATATCCAGAATGAGACTCACTTAAGTCTGAGGGTGAATATTGATTTCAGACATGTCCATACAGTTTTGTTTTATAATAGATTTTGTCTCTGTTACCCAATAAATCTTAAATCTGTTCATTTCATTTCAGAAAATCAAGCCATTAAAACATACAAATAGAGAAACAACCACCAAACAATGATAAAGTTTGCTCAGCTTCTCAAAATACTGTCACTTATCTCCTGCATACAGTGTTGTATAGGTCTATGACACTATACACATATAGTAAAGACATATAGGGTCAGATTCTGTCCCAGTTTCACCAGTGTAAATCCAGAGTAACTCAGTAGATATCAATGAGGTTCCATTGGAATTATACAGGAATGCAGTATATGACTCACCATCCCTATTCCGAAAAGTGCACCATCTAAGACAAAGATGTGAGAGGGTGCTGGAGGAAAGGATATAAGCAAGAGGGGTACAGCAGAATACACAGATTAAGGTTTTGCAGTTACTTGGTAAACATAGTATGCAGCATATTAATTAATAGTTTTTGAGGTCATATCTGACTGCTGAGCTTCAAAACTAGTCTGAGATCACTTCTTGCAAGACTGTATTTTGTGTGCAGTACACAGCTAGAACATTGGTTGCATCCACACTTGAATGGTGAAGTGTTGATTGTATACTAATGTGGTTCTGAGTGAATTAATACATTGTTTAAGAGTTAAGAGTAAGCAAATATCCTGAACTGAGAAACACTGTTTAAGCTGAAAGCTGAATTGAAAAGAATCCAGAGTTAAAATTAGAAAGCTGAAGTTCCCTGGACTTAATACAAAGGGGTTGTCCTATTAGATTCCATTTTATATTGGCTATAACACTTATTCAATCAGAAAACCTAGTCTGATAGATTTTGGCTGTAAAATGTAACTGGCACATCAGAAAATTAATAAACATGTATTCCCTTTTATGCTTCAACATCAAGATAACTGGGATGCAGGCAGGTTCCATCGTGTGCACAGCCTTCAAAGTGAGGCTAAGGAGTTTGATATGGAATCAAGGAAAGAAGCCATGGGAGGGGTAACTTAGAGGAGCAGGAAGTAAGATAAACGTGTCAGTGGTATTTTGGACAAACTAGAGAGGAACAAGGTAGCATAATGAGTAGGTGTGGCCTCCTTCAGAGATTGATGGGGAAGAATCCCTTCACATCCCTAGTGGGCAGAGCCAGGACACCTCACCCACGCCGCTGGAAGCAGACCCGTGTAACAGGAAATATAAAAGGTGGGTCCTGCAGCTCAGTTGGGCTGGATCCACTAGAGGAAACAGATGCATCCTGCCCACTTCTGGGGCTGGAGACTAAAGAGAACTCCTGCTTTGCTGAGGACCTACCAGAGCTGCCAGCCAACCGGGACTCTGGAGGACAATCCCGAGCCACAGGTAAACCTCAAAGAGAGTGAAGGAAGTAGTCAGGGACACCTGACAGTAGTTTGGTTGTATTGTTGCCTGAATCCCAGTTACCATGTTTCAGCTGAATCCCTGCTGATCCAATGGCGGATCCAACTGCCACTGTTAGGCCTGGGTTGGCACCTAATGCAGGTCCCCCTAGCTCCCTGCTGCCACCCCCCACTATGGCAGCCTCCACACCTTAAGCCAACAGGCCTGCTTTTGTCTGCTGTCTGCCAGAGCTAGGATGTCAGACTGCCGCTTCCGGCAGACTCCATTGGACTGGAGCGGTGAACTGCAGCCAGTGGGAGCCGCGATCGGCCAAACCTGTGGACGTGGCAGGTAAACAAACCGGCTGGGCCTGCCAAGGGTACTTACCTTGGGGACCCACGTGCCAAGGCTGCCGATCCCTGCCCTAGAATGTTTGATATTCTGTCCTGCCTGAGCTCAATAGACTGTTTGGTGCTCCACCTGGCTGGAGGCCAGAGAGCTGGACTACTTGCTACTTCGTCCTGCCTAAAGGGCCAGGGCATTAGACTGCTAATCCCCAAATAAGCCTTGCCTGGAGAGGGACCCAAGAGCAAGGGGGAGTGGCTTCCCTCCATGACTGATGGAGGGACAGCCACACACTCTCAAAGTTACCGAGAGATATCAGTCAGAAGGAGGAATGTCCCCTTTAAGCAAGCATGTAGGTCAAATTCCCTGATGGTATAAGTCCACTGATCTCAACTTGGTCTTAAATATTAATTAGGTTTATATAAATTGTCTGTTTTTCCCTTTAGGAAACTATTACATCACAACTTTTCATCTCAATAGGACTTGTTTCTTTTATGCTGGAACACGAAGAAGTTAATGAGAACATTTTAATAACTTTCAGGCTTTATCCCCTTCATTGTTATTTTAAGTTTATTTCTTCTTATTATTCCTGGCGTTTTCAATCCTTTTTCAAGACTGTGATACTCCATGTAGCAATGGAATAATTTTTAAGGACTCTGAGTTCAAGTAAACAAAATTCACATGCTTAAACTATAAAAAATAATAATAATAATTTGGTGATTGCTGTACAAAGTCAGGCCTTCTCTGAGATTTCTATTACTTCCTGGTTTTAGTATAGTTAGGAACATAAAAAGAATATGCGGTTGATAGCTGCTATTGTATTGGGGGGATATTTTATTTCTATTCTGTATCCTGGCTTAAACTAGAACGTAGAAAGGAATTGTTAAATGCTAACTTAGCTTTTTGTACATGAGATGTTTCAAAATAACTTTGAATTTAGGGCAAATCTTCTAGTTGGTTTTTATTTTTATCTGAACCATTGACTCATTTCTAGAATTAATTCAGCAGAGACAGAATTATAAAGATATTATACAAATGACCTATCAAGGTTATAGGTTGGAGAAAAAAGAGAAGATATGAACAGAGCAGTTTCTGTATCAGATCAAACAGCTAGGAAACACATATATGTATGCTGAAGAATTCTATTTTAAAAGCTGAAGTCCAAAATAGAGCTGAATTAAAGAAAGGCCTTATGGATTCAAAATGCTAAGTGAACCTTAGTGAAAGGCAGGAAGTAATTTATTTAGTTCAAAGATGCGTTAGCCAAAGTTGTAAGCTTCCTTCTACAATGCAGTCAGCAAGTCCCCAGCATTTCCCCACTTTGGAGAAGATTACAATATTGTCAGCTTGTAACAGGGTGCTTGGAGGGCCAGGTGGCCTAGTTGTTGGCATGCCTGACTTCTGCCTCCTTGTTTCTCTGGTCAAGGTGCCTCCATTTTTCAGACAGTGAGGGGAGGGAGACCCAGACCGTCCCACTTCACTGTGTCAGCTTGCCGAGGGCCCAGTGTAAGCTGATCCCTGAACAGGAGGCACTCAGCCCAGGGGAGTGGATTTAGACTCCCTGCGCTATTTCCTACCAGACTCCATTCACTTTGGGGTATGGTCATTATGGTCCCATTTGTTGGGACAGCTTGCCTCCTGTGGTGCCTGTTGAGGATCTTGTTTTTTTGTTCTGGGCAGCTATGCAAATGTAAACAAACTGCTTGGAAGTCCACCAGCGTATTATTCCGACAGGCCACAGATAGCCCACCACTGCTCTGAGGTCTCCTCCATAGTCTTCCTTTCCTGAGAGAGACAGAAAATGCTTCCTGGTGGCTGCCAGCAGACTAGTGATCCTTCCTTTCAGGCAGGGCGGTAGCTAGCTGTTGCCTTTTTGCCAGTCAACCCTGAAGTGGGCCCAGCTCTCTCTTTTTTCTCCCATCTCCAGGCCTGGCATTGGCTGCAGGTATAATGGAGCAGGCCACGATGGGCCCAAAGGCTCTACTTAACCCCTGTCATGCTGGTGGGCAATATCTCAGCTTCATCACACAACTATCAATATAATAGTCACAAAGGGAGACTAACACCATCATTATTATAGAGTACCATACAAAAAACAAAACATGAAACAAATCAGTAAAGAAGTATTTTCCTGTATATCACCGCACCTCCTTTTTATCTTCCATAATTGCAGTCTCTTTGGGGCAGGAATCTGTCTTTCTACATGTTTTTAAAGCACCTATCACTATATAAATAAAAAAATTTATTAAAGGAATGAATGAAAAAAGGCCCAGGAAGAAGGCCCACACTAGAATTTAATCCCAAAGCATGTTATCTTCTTCTAGGTAAAATTTGTGTCAATACTTCATAAAAAAAGCAATTACTAAAATCCTGATTTTGCCTATTTTACCCAACCTGAGTAAACAGACACCTTGCATAATCATTAGTCATAATCATTCAACAGGACCATTTTGTTGAGTAACGGTCTAACCGAGATGAGGTATGGTGGCATGGTTGACCCCCCAAAAATTGTGAGTTAAAAACAAGTAATTGGTTCTCTTCCTGTTAGATAAAGTCCCAACTAATTGCCCTGTTACCCAATTTCACGCCTTATAATTACATATTTTTAAAAATCAGTTGAAAAAACACCCCCATCTTCCAATACTGTGACATTTCATTTAGCAATTTCAGAGAGGCTTCATTGGAAATAAGTTATTCCACACTGAAAGACTCCATGAGGCCTTTTTCTTCTGAGAGCTGGATGGGTTAGCTTTCTTGCTATATAATGCAAGCAGAATTGATGGCCTATCCAACTAAGCTATCCTGTAAGAAATTCAGGGCACATTTCATCTTAAGTTGGACTGTGGCTTTCTCCATTTTTTTTTAACTCAGCATTGTGTTAACTAATTAATATTTTTAGAATCTTCTCTCTTATACTGTTGTCATATGCATATAGCATTATATAATAATTATCTGGATTTTTTCAAAGTTAAAAAAAAGTTATTTGACAACTCTAATGTCCCATGGAGTGATGTAGCACCATATTTCCCAGTATTGTACCCAATGAGAGAAGTCTCAGTTAGGCTAATGATAATTTATGTCATCCATACAAGTGTGTAAGTGGCTTGATCATCTGCCTGTAATTTGGTTTGTGCAAATATCTACAAGTCCCTTAAACTGCATCTGCAGTCTCAATAAACAAATTTAAACTCTACTGAGGTTGGTCAGTTTTTAACTGCATATTGCCAGGACTACTGGCTTGTTATGAGTTGCTTCTCTAGAGTGTTAAAGTACTGAGAGATGTTTGCTACATTTTTAATTACTTGACATCAAGCTTCAGGATTAATTAAAGAGTACAGGATAAATTTCCACTTCATCATTTTATCATTAAGGGTCATTAAGGGCATTTGCTCTGAATTTATCAGCAGAGAATAGAGTCCTGATATGAAGTTCCTAAGAGCGATTTTTACTTCATCAGTAAAGATTATTAGTTCATTATATCTGGTGCCTTATGGAATAAAGAGCACATGATTTGTAGGTAAACATGGGAGTTTGCATGTCATAGCAGCTACAACTTCTACATCTGTTAAAATAAGCTAGTTTTCCCTGATGAAAGAGCTAGAACTCACATAAAGTTCATTTTCCCCATGGGACAATACAGATGGCTCAGGTTGGTGAAAAGGTTGATGTGAGAGCCCCATTGTCATGTAGTCTGTACAATAACAGCTATGAATTCTGAAACATAGTATAATCAGTAACCATGGCAATATAGTACTGAATATTGTTACCTACAACCTGGGTGGCATACAGTAAAATTGAAATAGCTTAGCCACTCTTGTGTTGGAGCAGAGACAATCTTCAATTTTAATACATCACATTCCTTGAACAAGGGTTTTTAGTTATGGCTTCTGAATTGTACAAATATATATAAGGTGTGAAAAATGCTACAGTTTAATATAAAGAGTAACTCACTAAAACTATTTTAGTGGCAAGACCTTTTTTAAAAAAGGATCCCTAAATCTAGGTTTTATTTAGGCACTTCTCTAGGTCACCCAATTTTCAGAGAGGCTGAGCATCCAGCAGCATCCATTAACTTTAATGGTTGCGGCTGGAAGCTCAGCATTTCATAGCACCTCTGATAACCTGGCCACTGATTTAAATGCCTAAATATGGATTTAGAAGCCTACATTTAGGCACCTGTTAAAAAAAACATCTTCAACCAATATTTCAGTCTTATCTGCTGTAGCATCCTTTAGTCAAAGCAGCTGAAAGCAACTTACAAATCAAGAAGAAAAGCCAGGTCAGAGAGGTCTGATATGAGTTTTGATTTAACCAGCTTAATTGATTTGGGAAAGCCCATGTGGGATGACAACGGATGGAGTGTAATAAATTATAGAGACTTCATCCATTCCTACGTACAGAAAGAACTCTTTCAAGGCAGCTTTTTAAACTACATGTAGAGACTTAATTCTATTTAAAGCATTTTAGTTGGAATTATAAAACACCATAAGATATATAAATAGAAAGCATGTGAGGTTTAAAATAAAATAAACTGCTTAGTAGGAACTCATTGAATTTAACTGTGGAGAAATATGATGGGGAAATCTTAATCTTAGATATAATGTTAAAAATTGACTTTTCAAACACTGCAGACAAAGTGGAGTAACCACCAGAAAGCACAGGATTACAACATGTCATAAGTGTGAAGTAGCCTAGAATTAGTGTTTACCTGTAAGGGGTTAAGCTAAAGGTAACCTGAGAGGTGGACAACTGACCAATGAGAAATTCCTCAGGAGACAAAGGATTTTAAGTTTCAGTTTCTCTCTGGGTCTCTCTCTGTTCACCTCGGCTATGGGATGAACACAGCTATGTCTTTCACTATAACTATACGATTCTATCAAGTACTGTAGTTAGTAAGTTTACCTTTTTTTATCACTTGGAGGGTTCTCAGTGGTGAGTGTTGGCTGGGTGCTTCTTGATATTATAAGCTTCAGCAGAGATATCAACTGTGGGAGAAAATTGCCTCGGGGGAGAGGTTTGGTTTCTGAATCCTTTTGTTGATTATGGTAGATGCTGTTCTATTGATGGTTATAAGGGATTTATTCCTTTCTTTTTTCTTTTATTAAAATCTTTCTTTTAAGAAGCTGACTACTTGTTTTTCATTGTGTAAGATCCTGGTTTTGGATTGGGCACGTCTCGCAGGATCAAGCGAGGTTTTTTTGTTTTTTTTTTTCTCTCAAGCTTCTCAGGGAAGGAAGAAGTTTGGGGGGTTAGTGGAAAGGGAAAGAAGGGTCCCCAAACTACCCTAGACCTAGTTTGGTGGTGGCAGTGTACCAGGTCCAGATACAGAAGAAGTTGTGTTCTGGGGAAAAACATTTTAACCCAAGCTGGTAAAATAAGCTTGGGGGGGGGTTATTTCTTTTTTTCATGCGGGTCCCCACATCTGTACGCTAGAGTTCAGAGTGGGGAGGCAATCCTGACACAACACATTTAGGCAGATAAAATAAATGAATGGTCAGCTGAACACTACACTGGAAAAAACATACAAGTCTCTCAGTTTACAAATGTTCCTGTGAGCAAGAGCAGGAGAAAGCAATAGAATCTTAAAAATTGTGATATTCAACAGAACCATATTCAAAAAAATGTCACATGATGGAGGCAGTGATTACAGCCCCGATCCTGCAAGTTGTTCCATGTCCATGCAAAAGCCTTACTGAAGTGAAAGGTCTGCCCAGGCAGAAAAACATGCAGGATCAGGATCTAATTTACAATAAAAATGAATTGTAAGCAGGTGACAAGAACAAGCCCAAATTCTTTCTGTTTACTCTTCTAAGGATTTCAAATAATTTGCAGAACTCCAGGAAGGGATATGAGGCAAGTTGAAAGATTGACTATAACCTGTGGAATACTGTGTATCACTTATAGATGATATCACCCAAAGAAAACAAATTCATTGAAAATAAAATTGGGCCTACTACACAGCTTTAAGAGACTTCACAGTTTACAATCCCTTGGCATTCAAGGAAAATAGATCAAAATGTAAACTATGCACCTGATTCAATGCCCATTATAGTAAATGGGAAGAATTCCATTGGACCAGGTTCAAAATCAATTTACAGTTATATTATTTCCAGCAGCCTAAGACACGCTGAAAGATGTTCAATCAATTCAAATGTTCAGGCACTGCATAACCCCACTATATACAATTTTGCTGAAAAAATAATTCATCCATTTAAGTGTGGATAAGCAAAAATAAATTAGATTTAAGAGCATAGTAGGCTTCAAAGCTAGATGATTATCTCGAATAAATATCTGAAACAGCTAGGGGTCCACTTCAAGGCAAAAAAAAAAAAACGCTGGAAATGAGTTATCTATAGAATACCAAACTGCAAAGAGATTTCATACCCTGAAGACATTTTCTGAACTTCCTTAGTTTCCAAATGAGCTTTAAAAATTTTATTTGAGAGTGAAACATAGAAAGAAGATATCAAGAATATCTTCTGAGATAGGACTCATTTGATGAACAAAAGTGTTTTCATTTATTTTTTACAATTAAGTTTAATAGCTGGACTCATCTTGGTATATTATATGGACTCAAGTTGTTGTTTTCTCTCCAAAGTTAAATGGAATTAATTTTAAGAATGACAGCTCCCTGGGACAAATTCAGTGGTGACTAAAATGAACAAGCAAACTTTCATCAAAGTTAATAAAAGTAAGCACCTTTAATCCAGGGCTGAATTTGGCCCAGTCCCTATGATGATCAACATAAATGATGAACAATTATATTAATAATTAACTATAAACTGTTTACCACTCATAATATATTCACATGAATCAAAATATGATTGAATAAAACAAGAAAGAATTATAAGGGAGACTTAAGAAAAGAGTCAAAACAGCCTCCACCATCCATTTTCATACCTGCCAATATCAAAATTGGATTAAACGCCCCTTCCAAATCAGCATCATTCCAGTAACAACTTGTTTCATACATTACAATCAGCAATCACCAGTATAAGTTAGAACCTAAAGACAATTGAGATAACTGCATAGTGACAAACACTATAAGAGTATACTTATATTAGCGTCAAAACCAAATACTTCAAAGTCTGTCCATCGTTACTGGCACTGAAGGCGAGGGAGATAGAAACGATATTGCATGCTAGAATGTTGGGCTATATTTTAAAGTAGTTTAATGGTTTCTGAGCATGAACAAACAACATATTAAAATGTTAGCATTTGTATGAGTTAGGGTTAAATTGTGATTGTAGGCACAAACATGAGCAAGGAGTAATGCATGAGATGCACCACCTGTGAACTATTATGACATTTTATGACACACAATTTCACCTCTGCTTCCCCCTTTTTCCTGAAGAATATCAATTAGTTCTTGACCACAAAATCGCAGAAAGAGGAGGGGAAGAAAAAGGAAAAACTCCATCCATTCCTGCCCATCCCCACCAACTTCATTATTTTGCCGGTGACCTTGGAAACCCAGAAAAAAAATGCTTGGAGGTCAGAAATGTGCCTTTTCTTCATCCCATTAAATATATGTAGTTCAGGTTCATCTGAAAGAAAATTTTTGAAAATCACTATTTTTCATTTGTCACTTGTGTAATCAGGAAAAGTTTGTGCACATACCAAAATAATTCATAGACTCAGAGGCCCAAAGGGATCATTGTGATCATCTAGCCTGACCTCCTAAAAAGCACAGAACTTCTCAACAATAATTCTTAGAGTATCTCATTTAGAAAAGCATCCAATCTTGATTTAAAAATTGTCAGTATGGAGAACACACCACAACCTTTTGTAAATCATTCCGATGGTTATATTATCCTCGCTGTTAAAAATGTATACCTTATTTCTGAAGAATACATCTAGCTTAAAACTTCCAGCCATTGGATCATGTTATACCTTTCTCAGCTAGACTGAAGAGCCCACTTCTGAATATTATTTCCCCATGTAGGTACTTATACACTGTAATCAAGTCACCCATTTTCTCCTTGTTCAGCTAAATAGATTGAGCTCCTGGAGTTTATCACAATGAGACAGATTTTCTAATGCTTTAATCATTCTCCTGGCTCTTCTCTGAATGCTCTCCAATTTATCAACATCCTTCTTTAATTGTGGACACCAGTACCGGACACAATATTTAATCAGGGATCATACCAGTGCCAGTCAGAGAAATAAAAAAAAAAAATAATAAAAAAACCTCTCTGCTCCTACCTGAGATTCCCATTTATGCGGCAAAGGATTGCATTAGCCCTTTTGGCCACAGCATCACACTGGGAGTTTATGATCAGACATCTTTTTTAGTCAGTGTTTGCCAGAATAGAGTCCCCCAACCTCTAAGCATGGCCTACAAGCTTTGTTCCTAGATGTATACATTTTACACTTATCCATATTAAAACTCAAATTATTTTCTTGTGCTTAGTTTACCAAGTGATCCAGGTAAGTCTTTGTCACTGACTTGTCCTCTTCATTATTTATCACCCCTTCCCAGCAAGTGTTATGTAAACTGCAAACTTTATCAGAGATAATTTTATATATTTGTCCAGGTCATCATAGGACCAAGATCTGATTCCTGTAGAACTGCATTAGAAATACTCCTGCTCCAAGATGATTCCCCATTTACAATTACACTGGAGACTGTCAGTTAGCTAGTTTTTAATCAGTATATGGTGTTTTGTGTTAATTTTATATTAAGGTTTTTTTTTTCATCAAGATCTCATGCACTATCAAGTCAAATGCTTTCCAGAAATCTAAGTATATTACACCAATAACTGAACATGAATATTGTAACCCAAGGCTGAACCTGCACAGTCTCCAAAGAAGCAGCAGACAGTATTGCACTGGGAACCCCGGGCAGTAGAGAGCTTCTGCAGGAAGCTGGGGAGAGAGAGTCGGGTCAAGATCCTGCTCCTTACCCACATCCTTCTTCCAAACACAGCAAATAGACCAAGTGACCCATCTCCTTGTTTAGGGAGCACATTGGGAAGGAGCTCCTTTCAAGTGCTTGATTCTCCAACCTAAATAATGTTTTTCAAACTTAGTTTTTTGCATAAAATAGTTATTGTATAGTACAAAAATCCTCGCATAGCTGATGCAGTTCCACAGATATGGTAGGAAGAGAGGAAGAAGAGAGACTGGAATAGGTCCCAGTTACAATGATTAATTTCCTAAACATATTTAGGAAATTAGACCTTTTATATTAGCTTAAAGTAAAGTAGATATAACACATAATTATCATAAATGCAAATTAAAAAAATATTTCCTTGTTGTTCAGGACCAGGTGGTTAAGAGACAGCAATCTGCACTTCAATAATATTTTGTGTAATATAATTAGCTTTCTTACATATCAAGGAGAAGACACTTCAGCTTTTATACAAAGGATACTGAACTATGGTTATTAGGGCAACCTGTGTTAGAATAGGCTCTCTTGACATAATTGTGAAGAAAGGACTACTATATATTTATCTTGTAAACAGACAAACAGACAGAAATTATCTATTCTTTATAGACACCATACCCTGTATTTCTAGTTTGTTTCACAGACAGGGGCATAGTACTCCTTTCCAACTATCTATTTTATTTCCTATGTTTTTATTTTAAGTAACCTATTTTAAATCCTATTGTAAGTGACCATTTGAAAGACAAAATGTGGCTGCATAAAGAAAGTGACTTTCTAATAAAGATAGAGCAGAATTGTAGACAATGGATGAAATCCTTTGCTAGTGAAAATCACAATAGCACCATTTATATTAAAACAAACCGTAACACAAGGCACTACACTAAGTAATTGCCTACCACTACCTCAGCATACAACTACCACAAGTAAGTAGACCTGGGCAATTTTGTTTGTTTGTTTTTTTTTTAAAAAAAAAGATTTTTGCATGTAATAGTTACTGTATAATACAAAACTCCTCACTTAGCTGCATTTTCACATAGTTGGCGGGGGGTCAAAGCATTTTCACATATATGGAGTGGGGGATGGTGTCAAAAATGCAGTTTCAGTGACATTGAAAAGTTCTGTGAATTCATGTTGATTTTGTGAACACAAATAATAATATAAAATATTTTATTTTTGGGTTGAACTTTTAAATTTCAAAATGAACTTTAATTTCATTTTTTAAAAAAATTAAACATTTTAAAAGGATCAAAATTGAAATGAAATATTTTCATTGAACCAAAGTGTTTTTTTAAAATCTCATGTCAAAAATTTCATTTTCAGTCTGCCCCAAAACTTTTTTTTTTACTTTTTTTAAACAAAAAAACAAAAGGTGTGTTATTTACTTAACAAGCAAATAAGAGCTCACAATTCATCTCTCTTGAAAATACAATGATCTCTGTGAAATGCACTAAAAACATAAACATGGTATAAAACACCACCATGACCACAATAACCTCAATACATTGTCAGTCTACTGAATTACTTCTTGACCCCATGTCTGGTGATTGACCAAGCCCTGCACAATTGAATGGAGATTATTTTAACTCAACCCTTTAAGTCTCCATAACATATCAGCCAGACAGAAGCATGTTTACCCATGGAATAATTTATTTTTCTTCCCCAAATATAGCCTATGCCAAACTGACCTATTTTAGAAATGTAGAGAAAAGCAGCAATGGACATGAAAAGTTTCTACCAGCAAAGAAACATGGAAGTTCACTATTTGGCTGGCTCCTTTTTAAGCCAGTTTAGTAGAGCTCCTTGAACCAATCCAGAGTGCACAGGGTTATATTAAAGCATGGCATTGTAGACCGAAGCTCCTTGAGTCTCAGCCTGAAATCAAAATCTTGGTTTTCATTGGGAGGGGGGAAAAGTTTCCATCACTCTGTGACACTCGGATATTTTCAAAATGTGACCAAATGTAACTGATGTCTGCAGGAGTCTGTAGAGTGATGGAAACAATATCTGCAAGAGATGTGACCTGTCCCATTCATCATAATTTTGAAGCCTGCTTCTCCCCACCCCCAAATGGCATAGTGCCACAGAGCACAGGAATGTACATTAGGCTTGCCAACTTTCTAACTGCACAAAACCGAACACGCTTGTCCTACCCCTTTCCTCAGCCCCTGCCCCCTCTTCACTCCCTCCCTCTCTTTCCAGTGCTCACTCTCCCCCATTCTCACTCACTTTCAATGGTCTGGGGCAGCGGGTTGGGGTGGGGGACAGGAGAGGGCTCAAGCTGAAGCCAGAAATGAGGAGTTCAGAATGCGGGAAGGGGACTTGGGGCTGGGACAGGGGTTGAGGTGCAGGAGGAGGTGAAAACTCCAGCTGGGGGTGCGGGCCAGTGATGCTGACTGAAGCCTCCAGGGTCCCTTTTCAACCAGACTTTCTGGTTGAAAACTGGATACCTGGCAACCCTAACGTACACAGGGAACCCTGGTTTCTATTTTAAGTAGAGCCAGTAGGCCTCTGGATTGTCTTAATCAGATGTTGAAAGCCCCCAATAGTTTCTTCTATCTTCAGTCAGCACTCAGTGGCACAAACCCCCAGGGTAACTCATTTCCATAAATGAGTATGGAACTTGGTGCATACTTTTCTGCGTAGAAGTCATTTTCTGCTCAAGAGGAAAGAAAGGTCTCCTAATTATCTACATCCTGCCACCTTCCCCTCTGACGCCTCACATAAGGGTCAATCTCCATTAACATCTACTTTGCTTTGAATAGTTTTCTTCCTTCTCCTCATGTCCAGGTATATACATCTCAAACAACAGTTATTTCCTCTATAAAGTACAGTATTTCATGCCTTCCTCAATCCTGGATGTTTGCAGAATCTACACTCAGACATTAAAATCCAACAACAGTCACCAAGTTATCACCACTGTTTTCCCACTTTTGCTAATGTATCCATGACTTGATAATATTTTACAACATGCATATGTAGAAATTACCTTGATAATCTAATAAAAAAAATCTCTGAAATAAATTAAACTCTAACAACAGTAAAGGGCTGACTGTGAGACAATTGAAGTGGGAGCTTTCCCAATAACTTCAACAGGTGCAGCATCAGACACTAAATACATTTATTCTGGATAATTTCTTTTAGAAATAGAGAATTTTGAGGCAACTTTCATAAAAGATTAATTTTCTTTCTTTAATATAGACACTGGTAACTATCTGTTTTCTAAACTAAATTCAAAGTTATAATCCAAACAAAATGTTAACCAAACGAAATGTTAACAGAAATACAAGAAAGTGTGTCTACTTATCTTGTTATATTTATGTGCATGTAATACTTGTCCAAAATATATAAAAATGATTGAAATAAATAATTACTATATCATTTCTGAGATGTATAGTTCTAGAATTATTGCCTTCTAGGCTTCTTTCTGTATTTTTTTTAATGTTTCCATACTTATAACATGTAAATAATGTAATCTGCAATGAGTCTGGAGTTCCTGCAGGGAGTCTGGAAATTCTACATGTAAAACAAAAAAGAAGACCAGACTATTTTAGTAAAAGTTAGTTTTAGTGCCACTGAAAGGTGCCAAATCGAGAGCACCTGACTTTTACTACAAAGAAGAAAATATAAATTCAAGACCCCTGTCATTCAAAAAAAAAAATATTTGAAAAGAATACTCTTCCATCACAACAACCAGCTCTGTCATAGTCAAAACTGACAACTTCTGTGACAGCCCTAACAAAGAGGTCAAGGACTGAGGGAATATGGAAACTGATCTAATGCTAGTCAACTCAAAAGAGGCTGAGACATGCAGAGGCGGCAGTGTGAGGAATTTGTACTGCTACCTCAAATGTTTTGTGGATAAGCAGAGAACTTCAGTAACCAAGACTGCCAATCCAACACTTGAAAAGATAGGATGCCCTTCAACACAGATCCTGAAGGCTGCTGAGTGTTCTCAATGGCTTAGGGAGAATAAAGCAGCCATAGAACTTTTTGAAAAAAGAAAAAAGGAACATTCATAGGAATCATTATGTTAAAAAAAAGTTAAGGATACAAGATCAGCTCTCAAAAGAAGAGCTGGGAGAACTATTCATAAACTACCAATGTATTCAATAGATTTGTTCAGTTTTGTTTGTTCTAACTTTATTCTTTATTTGTAATTGTTCCATGAACAATCTGTGACCTTGATCATATGCAACTACTTATGTAGATAAGTAACTTTATGTGCAAATAATTCTATTTAGCATAATATTAGGCATGTGCATACATATTTGCAAGTCAGACAGCACCGTATGCTAATTCAGTCCATCTTTTGGATTGTTTGTGATCTATGTTCTTTTTTTTTTTTTTACTATCATTGTGGGATTGAGTCACCTCAGTCATATAGAAATGTTTTTGTTTATTGATTGAATGCATGTAAACATAGCAAATGGGAAAGAAATTACCAAGTCACTGGACATTTGATTCTCAAAAGGGAAAGGATATAAATAATGGCATTAGCAGTAGTTTGGGTGACTGGATATGAGAATTTTCAGTATGTTTGAAAGCTTTTCCTCTTCAAGCCACATGAGTTAGGCCTTGCCTGAGAAATAACAGCTAAAAATGGCTGGTGAACTTATTGGCTAGGATCATAAATGTATGCAAAGAAAACTGACTTTTTTTTTAAAAAAAAAAAATCTATTATAAATACCATGCTCTGATTTATTTTAAAGTCTCTTTAAATATATAATGGTTCTTCCCTGATGATGTTTAGAAGGGTGTTTGGGGAAAAACTCCTGAGTAGCACTATTTAATCTACAAACCTAATTCAAAAAACACACAGAAAACTTAAATTCTATGGATAAAAAATTATTTTAATGGCATAGCATTCATAATAAATAAAGGCAGACAGTTTAGCAGGAAGCTTTGGGAAATATGTTTAAATAAACTCATAGGAAAAGCTTATCAAGCTTAACATTTCAAAGAATCTTATGTATTTCTACCAGTTAAAATCTATCCCTTAAGTCACTACCCAATGCAGATCAAAAACATACACAATAATTGACACCGGAAAATAACATCATGAGTGAGATTTAACAGGTCCAGATACATCCTTTAAAAACAAAAAGGAATTTCACAGTACACTTGACAATCTAGATCATCAGGGTCTTTTAAACTAAGTATTGATATCAATCTTGCTTTTTCTCACTTTTGGAGCAGAAGCTTCTATCTATAAGACAAACAAATTCATGCAATTTTTGGTACCCAGATGGTCACTAAAAAGAATGGAATAGCTAGAATAATGAGTGTGTCTTGTTTCCCAGTATTATTATTGTTTGGCACCTAAACTAATAAAGTAGAGTTGAGAGGAATCAAGGGAACAAGTCAAGGTTCTTATCTGTATGTTTGTTTTTTGCTCCTCCCTCCCCATCTCCCCACAACATTATCATGCACAGAAACATATGGGATCAGATCCTCCACTGATGTGAATGGACATAAATCATTTACACTTGGCGAGGATCTAGCCCACAAGGTAAACAGTAATTTTGTAAGCTAATGAAATAAAGATCAGATGTTGTCAATGTAGCATGTTATACAGCCACAAAATAAGTATGTTGTTCAGCTGAAAACTTGAACTTAATGCTTCAGATCTTTTGAGCAGTACAAAATATTTATATCACAAAAAAGCTCACTCCTTATTTCCTTTGCAGGAACCTGTCCTGTGAATTAGCAAACCAGCTCTTCCTGATGCAATATTGCCTCTAAAGAGCTGTAGAATCATCTAGGAAAAACCAGAGCTGTCTATATGAATACCACAAACATTCTCTGTTTGTGAGAATGAACCTCTTAATGTTCAGCATCGATTTCAGCATGTTTTAAGACAACATGCTTCTAATATATATTGCTATAAATCAGCTCATATATGTACTCAGAGATTCTAAATTTATTATCTTTTTACAGCTGCTGTCATTTTTGCTTTCCCAGGACCCTTCTGAAAATGAGACATAGAACTGCTCGGAACATTATTTTAAAAGCTACTTCATGAAGTGCACAAACTGGGTATGAAACACACAAAAGTCTCTTAAGCCTCAAAACCTTCACTTCTAATTATTATTAAATTGCCTTTTCCATCCTACTGGTGATTTTATTAAAAATCCAATAATCGTTAAAGGCAGCATAGTAGGGAAATGATATGCTTACAGGTACATTGGGTTTTTGCTCATTAGATGAATCTGGAAGGTAGGATTCCAATTTGGCTTACTTGGACAAACAGAAAGACCAGATACAAGACTTTAATGCTGGGCACCATTAATCCACTTTCTTAACTATTCAATCTCTCCTAGTGTACACTGCCTTCAAAATCAGCAATTAAATATAATAAGCAATTACTGCACTCACATAACAGAGAGCTATCCAGAATAAAGCAGAAGGCAGAGTTCCAGGTAAGTTTAGCTCCTATTACTAGAAACTTCACAGAAAAGACACCATTTAGAAGCAGATTCAGGATAAAACAAATTTGCCCTGAGCAAACAGAATATCAGTCTGGGCATCTGATGTGATCAAGCAGAACTTCCATTGGCATCTACAGGAATTGCACCCACTTATTCCAGGTTCAACTGGTAAAAAAATATTTAAGAAACAGTTCCACTATTTCCAAGGACTAACTGAAGCTAAGGGAGCACTTTCAGTATATTTTCTTATGTCTGCCATGTAAAACAAGGCTTGCACTGATTATGAAATTTGTCTAGTGTCCCTCAGTGAATGTCCACAATAAGAACATCATGAGTTAGGACACAGCAGATGTTAATATACAGTAGCCTCTACCAGGAAAAGTTGTCTCAGCAGCGTGATAGTCTTATAAAATAAAGCAGTCCTTCCATTGCTTTGGCAATTCTGTCCTGAGTGGTAACTATGATTCTTCTTCAATTGTCAGACTGATCTTCAGCACAATGGAAGGGCCAAGGGGGAGTGATGGATCTCTTATTTAGATAAATCAACTACCCTGAATTGGTCCCACATCACTTGAATTTGTGATCAGAGTTCATCTGACTATACATGTCTGTGGAATAAGTCTAGCATAGCTGCTTCTATAATTTTTTTTAATTGTAGAAAAAAATAATTTAAACACAACCTTCAAAGCAATATCCAGAAATTCTGTAAAAAAATAAAGTTTGACCTCTAACAGGAAAATAAGTCTTCATTTAGATGCAAAAATCACCAGTCACTTTTTAAGTCACAAACCTCTCCTAACTAAGGGCTCATCTTCTCTACCATTCTAATTTGACACCCTTTTTTTGAGGCAGCATGTTGGGTGAAGATGTATTACATCAACGGGAGAATGGTCTCCTGTCAACATAATTACTCCGCTTCAATGAGAGGCAGAAGCTGTGTCGGCGGGAGAGTTTCTTGACAACTTAGCGAAATGTAGACACCACTTTAAGTCAAGGTAACTTACGTAGCTCAAGGGGGTGTTTTTTCACACCACTGAGTGACTTATTTTGCATCAATTTAAGCCAGGGGTGGGCAAACTATGGCCTGCGGGCCACATGTGGCCCATGAGCCATTTTTATCCTGCCTGCGAGCTTGGGCCGGGGCCAGTGGCCCCACCCTCCCGGCCTGGGGTGCCGTGCCGAGCATGGCTGCATGGCCCCACCCTCCTGGCCCGAGCGCATCAAGACGCGTGGCCCCACACTCCCAAGCCGGGCTGACCATGGCAAGCTGCAGGGTCCCGCGCTCCTGGCCAGGGATGCAGCCCCGCACTCCCGAGCCGGGCTGACCGTGGCAAGCCAGAGGGTGCTCCCGGCCTGGGGTGCAGGGCTCAGCATAGCAAGACGCGCAGCCCTAACCTCCTGAGCCAGGAACCGGGCTCCCAGCCCGGGATATGGCCCTGCGCTCCCAAGCCGGGGGCCAGACTGACCACCGCAAGCCACGGACCCCCGCGTTTCTGGCCCCTGGGTGCAGGGCCGGCCACAGCAAGATCGGAGCCCCACGCTCCCGATCTGGATGCCAGGCCGAGCGCTGCAAGACCCCACGCCTGGCTGAGCAGGTAAGCAAGTTGGGGGGGGCACTTAGGTGGTGGGGGCACGGGAGTCATGGTTAGGGTTGGGGGCGCATCTCGGGAGGGGGCAGTCAGGGAACAGAGAGCAGGGAGGCTACATAAGAGGTGGGGTCTTGCGGGGGCAGTTACAGTGGAGAGGTCTCCGGAGGGGGCGATCAGGGACTAGGAAGGGTCAGGAGTTCTGAGGGGGGCAGTCAGGGGGCGGGAAGTGGATGGAGGTCGGATAGGTGGCGGGACCTTCCCTACCCAGCCCTCTGCACAATTTTGAACCCCAGTGTGGCCCTCGAGCCAAAAAGTTTGCCCACCCGATTTAAGCAGTAGAGTAGACAAACCCTAAATTGAAAAGCAGATACTGGAAAAAAATAATATGTCATCTATGAGGTATTACAAAGAAAATTGTCCCAAGTGCAGTGAAATGTAAACATTTCTGCATCTTTCTGGGCAGATTTCTCTTTTCATATAGTTTTCATGTGAGCAGTTCTCTAAACTAGGCTTCTTTGGCCTTCACCTTCCAGGAAGAGTGAAAGGAAACACAAAGCACCCTGAAGAAAACTCACGTCAGCATCCATTATTCTATGAGTAGTACTTTTGTAGAAATTTTATCCTGAAATGGGAACCTGTAACTAGCCTCTCACAGCCTATGGTGATGCTACAGGCATCACGCCTCAGTTTCCCCCTTGCATTGTTGTAAAAAATAACCCTCCGTAGGGATTAGCTCTATTAATGTAAAACAAATTGCCCATGTAACTCAACATTCCCAAAGTCCATTCCTAAGGCCATACAACATAAGATTTCTCTTCCATGTATCCCTGCCTGAGGCAACTCCCTTGGTCTCAGGGTCTTCCTTGCAAGAACCTTGTCTCACTCTCTTCAGCCTCTGCCACAGCTCCCTGGGATTCCCCCTTCACTGCAGCCACCTGCTGCCATGAGGTAATTACTTGATTCAACCCAAGTACTGTTTTATAAGTGCCATATGGCTTATAATTTCTATAATTATTGAAAGATTTCTTTGACAATTTAAAATGTGTTTCACTTCTGTTTCAAATGTCTTTTTTTCCACATGGTTAATCTTCTTTACACTGAAATGTGTTCCTTCTCCTGACTTACTCTCCTTGGCCACATCCCAGCCCTGCGGATCCTTCCATCCTGCTTTCATACCTAGACCCTTATTTCCTCCTGTCTGCTTCCACCTATCATATTCATTCTCTCTCTGGCGTTTTTTTTTTTCCTTACACTTAAAGAATCTATCTGTATGGATTAATATTTGGCCTATTGCTCTTTTCTCTCTGTCTTCTCATTCTCTGTGACAGAGACAACAATTTCCTGCAATATTCTTGAAAAACTCTATTGAACTACATGTAGATATCTTTGGAGTCCACTGTATTAAATCAATGATTATCTATTAGTAGGGGCCTGAATGATTAAAGGGCTATAATGAGTAATGTGGCTGATAAGAATGGAATCACAGCCAGTGGGAGTCGCAATTGGCCAAACCTGCGGATGCGGCAGGTAAACAAACCGGCAGGGCCCGCTTACCCTGCAGTACTGCGTGCCAAGGTTGCCAATCCCTGCTCTAGAAGGTAAATGCAAATTCCCAGCTCCCAATTATGCAAAACCCAGACATTTGAAACTACGCACTGAGAAAACCACTGTTGGATTACCTGTTCCAGGAATCTCAAGATCAAGGCCCTAGCTGCAAAAAGGAACAACTTAACTATTAATGGTTGTGCTAGTTCTGAGCTAAGGCTGTTCTGAATTTGTTACCACAGAAAAACTCCTTTGTTTTTCTATGAGAGCCCTTACTGGTGTCGGGGGATAATCTCTGGTAACTTTATTAGCAGGCATGTAGATTCTTTCATTGTTTTAGTATGTTTTCTCTGTAACATTTTCACTTTAACTATACATTTGCATGCTTATAAAGGGCTGCATGATAACTCATTACTGCTGACAATTTAGTTGTTCAGAGCCTTGAAACAGAAAGCAAATTGCAGATGCTGGCCTCTTTAGACTGCCTATCATGCTGCGGATATCACAGAATAGGCAAGGCACTGAATTATGGAAACTCTCTGATCAGGTTGGAGAGAGACCTGGATCTCTACCCAAGAGACATGATGATTGAGGAGATGGGAGACTACAGTGGGTGCACTCCAGGGACCACAGAGGGGGAACACAGACGCAGTTGCCCTTAAATGGTGGAATGGGTGGGATTTATGACAGTGTGATTTGACCTAAGTGCCAACAGCAATGAAAACAAGTACCACAAAAGAGAAAAGTACAGTGGAGAGTCTCAGTTTTTTTCAGGAAAGGAAATAGCAAAAGAAAAGGGAAATGAGTTCTGAACAGCTGAAGAAAGGTCAGCTGTTCCAGCTATGCAAAAATAAAAAAGGTAGTGTGACACTGAGGACAGACAAAGACTCAGCTAGTTGACTTGCATTATTCTGATGACCAGAAGAGGATAGTTCATGTTTTCAGGGAACATCCAGCCAATGGCAGAGGAAATTCTGTAATCAACACCGAGGAGAGAAGCAGGGAAGAGGCTTAATTAAACTCAGTGCAGCAAGGTTTTTCGAGGATATTGCAAGAAACTGATTTATCTGTCACGCTGTCTATTTTCTATCCACTTGTAAAGTTAGCTCTTTGGATCTAGACTGTTCTCAGTGGTACCAGATGACAGAACAAGGAGTAATGGTTGCAGTAAAAGAGGCTTAGGTTGGATATTAGGAAAAACTTTTTCACTAGGAGGGTGGTGAAGCACTGAAATGGGTTACCTAGGGAGGTGGTGGAATCTCCTTCCTTAGAGATTTTTAAGATAAGACATGACAAAGCCCTGGCTGGGATGATTTAGTTGGGGATTGGTCCTGCTTTGAGCAGGGGGTTGTATTAGATGACCTCCTGAGGTCCCTTCCAACCCCGATATTCTATGACTGTATGATCAGCCCCAGAATGAGCAACTAACTCAGTTGCTGTTAATGGTGGTAACCAATTCTGAATTCTTGTGACTGGTCTAAAACTATCAAAATGAACTGAGTAGCAAACTCAACTCTCTAGAATGGTTTTCTAATTATCAGTAAGCAGTATATGTCCATATAAACATTTTTTATCAACAAATCATAAAGAAGATAAACCAACCTTTACCTAAGATCAATCCTCCAAAAACCTATCAAAAAGTAAATATAGTACAGAACTATTTGTTTATTAAAATACTATATAAACTCAAGTTAATGTAACTCATCCAATAAAAAACTGTCAGCGTTTTAAATTTTAGAGGAACAGCCAAACAATTCTTATGAATCCTTTTAGGAATTATTAAAAAAACAAAAACAAAAAAATATTGATTTAGTCACAAATATTCTTTCATTTGTGCTTCTAAAAATTAAAGGTTTCGGGAAACACTCATGAGAAATAACCTGCCTGCAATCATAATGAAACAGATTTGCTTTGGAACCCCATCCATTTAACCCCTAAAGCCCTTTGATCTTCTAGTGCTATTGTATGGATGCTATTGTATGGATGCTAACAAGTTTCCATTTCTAATTTTCCATCATGGTTTAGGAAATTAATTTCCTTTCAAAGGATTGTTTTGAAGGTTTTCTTAATTAAGTAGAGAACAGGCATGCAACTGATATGAAATTAGCTACACACATTCATAAGCAAATAACCTGTGGTTCCAGACAACCATAGGTGTTAAAAATCAATCTCTTTCCGGAACTGAGTATGTATTTTTCAGTGCTGCTATATTTTCCTTAATTAGATCTTTATCTGTTCAAATTATGAGTGGCTTCAAATAAAATAAAATAAAATAAAATAAAATAAAAATACACATAACCTTAAAAAATGATGTTTTTCTATGAGAAAGAACAAATAAGCTCTGGATCCGAGACTGAAAAAAGTCTTTTCCTCTGATCATGCAATTCTGTTCAGACAGATTATTATGAATTGTAAAGGCTTTGTGGAGACCATCCTGTTTCTGTTGCTAAGCAGAATAGTAGAAGAATGTTAAATTTCAATTTCCATTTATGTTTGTCAACTAATTTTTTTTTAAAGAAAGACACTTCTTCACAAATAACCATGAGTTTTACTCTCGTCATGCCCTAATTTGAGATATGCAAATTCATAAGAATCCAGTTCAATTTTCCTTTTCTTATACTACACAAAATGAATCCAAGTCCATATAAATAAAATAATTCCACTGATATAATAATTAAATATAGGGGGACAGGTCTGACCTAAACAAAGGAGCATTTTCTAGCAGTTGGTTAGTAACAGTCACATTGGAGTAAGGATTCTTTGGTTTTATTCCAGACTCTGCTACTGACTCATCATTTGTGATGTTTTACAGGTCACTGAATTGCTCTATGTTTCAGCTTTAACATCTGAGTGAAGGATGATATTTTTGTCCAGTATATCACATTTTGAATCACAATGTTATATATTAAATTATAGTTTCAGGCTTCTAGAATTGTACATTCTGTGACAGACATCTCCAAAAAATGAGTATTTCCAAAAAGGAAGAAAAACAAACATTTAATCCTGTCAAAACCTTTTCACACTTTTAGCACCAATTTGCATTTACTCTTTTTTTTTTCTAAAACCAGAACCACTCCGCAAAGTAGAAGTAAATTACATCTGAAAACCCCTTCTATGGATATACAGAAACCACCAAACTTGCTTTTAAAAGTGAAACACCAACAAATAGGAAATAATTTTGTAAAGTTTTTAAGGTCAGTCTTGACAAAGCCCTGGCTGGGATCATTTAGTTGGGGTTGGTCCTGCTTTGAGCAGGGGGGTGGACTAGATAATCTCCTGAGGTTCCTTCCAACTTTCATATTCTATGATTTTATGAAATCAATTGACTAAACATAGGATGGTGATCAGAATGAAGATACAAATTATATTTTCATCAGGTAGGGATGACCTATTAAAATCCACTTTGGGATCTGCTTTGCTGTAATCACTGATTACTGCAATGTCTTCACTTATTGGCTCATGCAAATATTTCTCACATTGCACTTCCCAAAACTGAATTCCGTGGGGCAAAATCTGCATATAGCACCTCTCCCCAAACAATCAGGATATATCTGTTTCTGCTGTTACAGGGACACTGCCACCTGCATGGAGACAGAGCCAGTGTCCAGTGAAATCAGTAGGAGTATTTCCCATTTGATTTCTATGGGCATTTGGATCAGACTCAAATGCAAAGGGAATAATGGTGGATGGAAACAATACAAGTAAGCCACATTTTCCCTCCCCACGCTGCCCTTTTGCCTAATTTTTCTGCAGACGATTAGGAACCTCCTACTCCTTTTCATGCCATATAAAAGGAAGGGAGATTATGGTCCTATCATTTTTCATAAGTTTAAACAGCATTTTCAGGGCTCATTTAAAATTCGGGAGGCATGGGAGAAGACAATGCAAAATGATCCTTTAGGACTCTTTACATGATGCAAATTTTAAAGAATAAGAAGACTGAGTATTAATGAAGAGGATTAAGGAATTAGGTAGTCATGCTTATTACAAATTATATTTTTTAATCCATTCCCCTACAGAAAAAAAAAATACGTATTCCTGGAGAAAAATGGGATTAAATATCAAGCAGTAATAAACCATAAAGGAAAACTGTTATGGATAGACACATGGGGAGTTTAGCAGCTTTATTTAATGTCCTTCATGCTTCAAAGATATTCCAGTTGCATTATCATATGCAGCTAAATTCCTTTTTTCTATTTTGGCCAGTTTTTCTAAAGCCATAAAATTTAAATAAATACTAGGGGAAGAAGGAGGGGAGAGATGGTTCAATAGGTTAATGTACCAACCATTCTCCTATAAATAACTGACCTTCAATCTGGCTCATTTCACAAGTAAATGTAGATTACTTCAGATGCTGGCATAATTCCAACATTTATTTTTATTTATATCACATAATTAACTACAGTCTCTTTTCAAAGGGGCAATGGTGCTGCAAACAAGGTATAAACTCTATTTGTAGAACTTTCAAGAAAAGCAAAATAAGCACAAACTTTGACAGATTAAAGTCAGGAATATCAATATCACTGTTTAAAAGGTAACAAGGACAGTCCTTTAGATGTGTTACAATTATAGCGCAATTCAGTTCAGTGGGAATTTACTGGCATGTGTTCCCAAAGAATAAATATGAGACAGACCCTTTAGGTAAATGTCAGAGGCAAGTATTATCTCCACAGGATAGGGCTAAACCTGGTGTCTGGTGTTTTATCCTGTGTCTATTACATTTGTTACAGAAGATTGCTAAAGGCCCTATGTCTTACTTGCATACGAGCTGATAAAATCTATATAGTTTCCACCATTATAAATCCCTAATTATTAGGTTGTATCTTAAAACTCTAGGGCCAAATATGCTCTGTTCATAAAGAAGAGGATTAGGAACTGAAATTGTCCCTCTCCTACTCTACCAGCTTCCTACTCTGTTTCTGCCTCTGCTCCCATTCTAAGTCCCTTCCCATCTTTTCCAGCAATATGGAAAGGACTCCCAACACCCTCACTGCATTATGCCACAGGCCTGCTCATCCGATTCCCCACTTGCTTCTCACTGAGGAATCACATTAAACTCAGTCTCAGATTCCCTCCTCTTTGGCATACAATTCTGATCCAGTACTTCTCTAGCTTGTTATTTCTTTCCTAGGAGATTAGTTAGGACTCAGCAATGAAAGAGAGGAAGACACAGGTAAAAGAAGAGGGGGATTGTGACAGGGTAATCTGTGCAGGATGCAACTATCTAGGAAAGATTCCAAATCCTGCCCAGCCTCACTGGGCAAAAATGCCTCCATCCTTCCACCACAGTGCCCTACCTCTAAGGGGTCACATCTCTCAAATTCACAATATAATTTGAAATGGTAATTTTGGCACATGAGTTATCAGCCATGCACATGATTATAACCAAGTATATGCAGTCTTCATTGTGTTTGTAGGCCAAGCCCTTTGCACATACCAAGGGCTCCTTGCAGAACTGCTTTCCTCTCCACTTGCTCCATGTGTTCCATCCTTCCATCCCTCATGCTACTCAGATAAGAAAAGAAATATGGTATTTGATATGAAGAAATTGTCTGACCCAAGAAGCAGGGGGAAGGGGGTGTTTAAAATCCAGCTCTCAAATGGATATCAGCACTGATGGGTAAGAATAATAATAGAGGAACAAGGTGCTTTGTTTGAGATATTTTCTGGGAAGCAGCCACAACTTCACTTGGACCAACAAAACAAAGAAGAGACGATAAATACAGCCACACACATGGAAATGGATTGAGGAAAGAAAAGCCCTTAAAAAAATCGACAAGCACAAGTGACACAACAAGAAGAACACCACATGCTACAATGAGAATATGTAGAAAAAGATAAAGAAAGATGAGAGAATAGCTCCACAAAAATAGTGAGGGAAGCCAAAGATGAATCACTAAGTGGCTCCAAGACACTATTTCAAGTGGATAAGCAATTGTCATCACAGTTTCACAGTCACAGTGGTATCATACAATTGAAAGATAGAAGATAGTTAAAGGAAGCAGAACAAAAGGAATGATGATGAGAACAAGTACTCAACCAACTAGAGCTAACAATTCTAACTGATGGATGTGAAGAAGATGAAGAATTAAACATCTCACTGCTAGAAATTTCAGAAGCAGAAACTTAGAAAGCCATTAAGCAATTTAAAAAATGACAAAGTTCCTGGGCAAGATAAGATCGCTACTGAAATGCTGAGTAGTACATGAAATACAGAAACTTTGTAATATAGTTGGGAAGAAACAATTCTGCCCCAAGGAAGAAAGATGTGATAGTTTGGAAGAAAGATGATATGTGTAACTTACCAAAGAAAAGTAACTAACTGGTGTATGATAATTGGTGAGGAACAATGCTACTTTACATACCTAGTTCTGTAGTGTACTATTGAGTAGAATCAGATTGGTCCTTGATGAAAAAGTTTGTACTGAGAAAACACACAATCTTTTACCCTGAGATGACTGATTTAAAAAGAGCTTGCTTACCAGAGAATATTACTCTTGAACTTCATAGATTTCACCAAAGTTTACAGCTGCATTTGTAAAGATTTCTTATGGAAGTTCTTGCAACTATTTGGGCTTCCTAGGATAGTGTTACTGGCCAGAAGGCTGTATGAAGGCTGTGTGAGGACAAAAAGTGGAAAGACTGATTGTCTTGTAGCAGGGTTACATTTTATCACCATTCTTTTCTTGTAATGTGATAGATTGATGTTGATTTTCACACACAAAGGAAGATATGAGTATAGGGAAATTTCAGGATCTTGACATTGTTCTGTTGGACACATACAATGACAACCTGAAAAAAGAGCATTGCCATGTCAAATGTGAGGCTGTCAAATAAGATTAGTAATCAGAAAAAAAAATGCTCATCATTGAAAGAGAAGTCAGTATATGACTGATAGTGAAAAGTCTGTACATATTGGAAGCACAGTCAATGCTGATGGACAATTCCATAAAAAGAGATGGAAGCAAGAACTTGAGAGACAAGGGGAGGCTTTCAATGGCTGACAAATATTTGGAAAAAATACGGAGATTCACAGAAGAACCAAGATAAAGTTACACAGTATCATTGTGATTTCCACCTTGTTATATGCTTCTGAAATTTGGCAAATGCTAAAAGGCCAGAACAGGAAAATTAACACATTCCATTAGAGATGCTTATGAAGAATACTTAGTGTCCATTGGTGGTACAAAGTAAATCAATGCTAATGTATTACAAAGGACTGAAGAACAGAGTGTGGAAACAATGATTCAAGAAAGGAAGGTGAAGTAATTTGCACATATTGTACAGATGTCAAAAAACTGTATTCCTACACAAGTCCTTAATGGATACCATACAGTGGAAGACAGAAAAGAGGAGGATAACAGATGATACATAAGAAATCCACTGAGAAAGATGCTGTCATGGAAACGGACTATAATGCAGCAAGAAATGTGGTATTAAACAGTGTTGGAAACACTGGCTTGCCTCATATTACAAAACATGGGAGCATTTAATAAATCTAATAATCCCCCCTCCTTTCACTGACTCCCTGCAGCCCCCTTCTCCACTTCCCTTATGCCAGGGGCCGTGTGTGACCCTATGCCCTCTTCCTCAAATACCACTGCCCCTCCTTCTCCCCTATCCCCATTACAGGGGTTCTGTGTACACCTGCATTCCTCTCTTGTTCCATAGCCAGGTCCCTCATTCTCCTCCCCCATGCCAGGGACTCTGTGTCCTTCCATTCTCCTCCGCCCCCATGCTAAGTGCTCTACATGCCCCCATTCTTCCACATCAGGGTTCTCATTCTCTCCCCATGCCATGAGTTCTGTGGCCTCCTGATTTTCCACTTCCTTTCTCCTCTTCCCCACATTCCAGAGGCTTTGTGTACCCTCACATTCCACCTCCATGTGCCAAAGGCTGTGCACGTCCCCTATTCCTCTTTCCAGTATTCCAATTTCCCACCAAATCAATAGGATTCTTCCTTTTGATGATGAGAAAATTCCCTGAAATTTTGGAATTGATCCGTTGTGGCATTGAAAAGTTATTGTGTAACAACCAGACAGACACCAAAGAGGGAAAATCCATCAAGTTGAATGTAGGGCCTTGCTTTGCTCAGGCAATTAACCAGAGTTGCTAAGGAAAGCTATTCATCTATTGACAAACTGGCAAAGAATGGGATATAATACTTCCAGAAGCTGAGAGATTTACTGTGTTCTGTAGGTCATGCTGGCAACCATGGGACTAAAGTTTCCACATAAATATAAAACTCCAGACTGTGCCAGCTTTTCTTATATCCTTTAGAAATACCGTTTTCACCTCAATACAATGGCTGCCATTAAAAAGACAACATTTAACAATTCACTCCTATTACTTTCCTATACTTAGAATAAAATAATAAAAAAGATGCATCTCAGATATCGTTGTGTGGTTCCTTCTGATAAAATGCTGAATTTTTTAATGCTAGTGGTTGTATACCATTGTTTCTTCCATAACTCTCTGCTGAAGCTTGTCCAATTGAACGTATGGTGACACGCGGAAAAGGCAAGAACAGTTTTGAATCTGCATAATCACGTTAAAAATCTTCCCTACTTTTTAATATTTCTCCTCATAAATTTAATTTTTATTTAGAGAAATGTGAGCTGCAGTTCAGGATGTCCTTTAATGTGGTGAAAATGCTGGTGGATTTTAAAACTTACTTTCCTGATGTTTTTCTTAACTTTTCCGAAAATGTGCATGCCTGGTCATTCTTACAAAAATAAATAAATAAAATTCTATATTACCAATCACTGTAGAAGGAAGAAAATTAGTTTCAGGAAAGAATTGTCAGATACATGGTCAGTTAACCTAATGTGTGTATATGAAACCTTAGGCCCAAACAGACCTAAAGACATAGGATGTTGTTGTGGTCAGGTTATTCAGCCTCTGAGACTACTGCCTCTTTTCAGAATTCCACCAGCTAATTTAGAGTGACTTAGGTTACACGTTACAAGATAGGCTTGATCTTGGCCGATACAAGCCAATATTCAGAGATGGCCCAGGTGGTATCTAATCAATTTTTTATGGGTAACGAGGCTAGCAGTTGGAGTAGGGAACACAAACATGCACTCATACATCTGTACACTCTTGTAACAATAGCACATAGACCTTTTAAACTAGATTAAATCTGTTAGTTGCTGAAAAAAGTATTAAAAAAAACAAGTAAAATGATGTTAATAAAATCAATACTTCAAAGCTGTTTTGAGTCCAACATTTTGCTCTGAAAACTCAGAGCATATTTAGGGGGAATAAGTGAACACAGACAACAGCTGAATTTAACCTATGTGGCACTTTAGCCTCTGTAGGCCAGTCTTTCTAAAGGGCTCAAAACATTGGCTGTTGCGTTCTTTAGGTAATCTGTCATAAGTGTCACAAAAGCAGCTGCTTGAAAATCTGAACCTTATATGAGCGCCTCAATGAGAAATGAAGCCCTCTGAATATCTGGCATCAAATGTAGGTGCTATATGCATGAAATTTCATCCTTAACTCTGGTCCCACAGCAGAGTTCATAGAGCCACAGAACCGATACAAGCAGCTAGTGTGTTTCAGGCTCTGATGTTGGAGGTGTTAGAGCTGTGTGCATAGCCATTCCCTAAAAGTAAATTAAATGCTTTGTTATTCTGAAAGAAAAACATGTTAAAGGCTTGCACTTTATCTCTGCAAATCAACTAACGTAAATATGCACCAGATCAAACTTTTCATGGCATTTTTAACATAAATTCTTACTCCTGCCTCTTAATAGGTGGCCAACACATAAAACTCAGTTTTCCAGGTGAGAAAGTTCTTCTTATTCCTTTCAAATAAGGCTCAAATACAATTAATGTACTGTAGCAAGCCCACATGCAAATAGTTTTTGAAAGCATTATGTATATAAGTTAAAAAGTTACTAACTCATATGCAAACTGGCAAAGAAAATCAGTTTTAGATATTTTTTTAATCAGCTGCTTTGGCTAAGAGAATGCTTAATCATTTCAACTGGATTTGATAATGTCTAGTGATGCCAAGGCATATTTTGAAAATTTTGTCATCAGTAGGTTAAACTGAAAAGTGAAAGTCATTTTCTTCTAGAATTACAAATTGTACAATAAAAAAGACTCAGTAGTGAATTTCCACAGGCAACAGTAGAAGAAAACAGGGTGTTTCACAAGTAATTAACTCTGAAATAAAAGTTATTTTAAAAGATAGAAGTAAGGCAGTTGGAGACCAGAAAGGAATAGAACCACCTGCAGGACAGGTAGGAAAGCAGTATGAGAATTGTTAATGAATTTGAAATGTGACTCATGTTCAAACAAGTTTATCTTCTTATTGTACTGAACTTTTAGCTACTACAGTAAAACACTCCCCGAAAGCAAGCAACTATATAATTCTACACTAATGCCAGTAAATATTAATGCTGGAAGACAGGGATAGGACTACACCCATTATTTATCTATTTTTCCTCCAAAAAAAATAGGCAGCTTTAAAGGACAATGAGAGCTTCCTTGATGCAATGAAGACTGTCATAAATTTGTCATCCACTTGTACAGGTGTTTACTGTTAGGGATTTACAAGGACTGTAATTGATATTAATATATTGATGAATAATATAATTTGATCCATGCTGTGTACTTCAAATTGACCCCACTCTCTGAGTTCCTGGCATCAGCACACTGGAACTATCACAACACTAAAAAAATTACTGTTCTCTACCACTAATCAAATCAATCCTGCCATAATACAAGGCTAGGGACTAGAATAGTAGATGACCCGACAGAGTTTCTGAAAATACACCAGAGAGAGAATTTAAGATGTGCTTGGGATTAATCTTTTGCTTGTTTTAAAATGGTGCCATTTTAACAGCTCTTGTGGTCAGACAAATATGATAACGTTTTGCATCAATGTGAGCTTTATAGCCCTTTGGATCACTACCAACTTCTGTCACACTACCTGTGAGCTAAATGATTCACCATATGCAATATTCCACTGGAGAGGACTAGAAATTCCATGAGTTTGAACTCCTGTGCTTACATTTTCAAAAGCGATTAGTGATTCTGGTACCTCACCTTTCGGGTGCCATTGATACATCTTAAAATGACTTAATTTTCAGAAAGTGCTGAGCGCTCACTGGCTGAAAGCCAGACACCTCTAAAGACAGTCTTATGACGGCCATCAAAAACTCCTAATCACTTTTGGAAACGTAGACCATGAGGTTTCCACATCATTCCTGGGAATCTGACTATGAGGAAAGGAATGGTTTACCATACATCCACACACAGAACTGCATTCATGTTGTTGGTATTGGCTAATAGATTTCTTTCTGATTTTCCATCAGTTTCTCAACTGGCTGGCTAGATTTCTTATGGTTCTCAGTTCTGTTGCCTTTACTTCAAGATAAACAGAACTCTTCTTCAGGTCTAGTTTCTGGTCAGTGACAGAAGTCGGTCTGATAAAAGATGTTCTCACCCACCTTCTCTAATTTTCATGAATATTTATTTTTTTCTCTTGAACTAACAAATTAATAGCTAATTACTAGTTTTATGTAATTTGTCCTAGCCATTATATTTAGTACGATTGTGTGCAACTGCATTGTATTTTTTCAACCCATTGCTTGATGAAGTCCAGTGAAATCTAAATAGATACATAGTCCTTCACTCTCCACTAATCAGAGGAGTTCTGTATCAATTAGCGAAATGAGTTCCATGTCCAGATTATTCTTTACACTACAAATGGTTCAGTATATGTCAGATGTAAATATTAACATGATTAATTTGATATTTATTGCATTTTTAATGGAATAGGCAAGTGACCCTCAGAGGGCATGCAATGCTTGAGTGAAAAAATTAATAGCTGGTGTACAATTTCCTATTCCTAAATGTCTGGCATTATCTATATCACTACTTAGGATAACTTTGGGCCTCATTTTAAGCACCTGCAATTCCCACTGACACAACACATCTTAGGTTCAGCTCCTCTGATGAGAAGGACTGATGCCTATTCAATACTGCTGAGAGCAGTTATAAAAAGGTAAGTAATCTCCTTCCTATATTTAATCTCTCACTCTCACTGTCCATTTAGAGACTACCATGTTTCCAATTATTGTCATAAAAAATTCAATTCAATTGTCATTTCATTCTTTGATTATGTAACTGAAAATACACATGCATAAGGGTATGTAGACAACAACTGTTATTCTCTGTTACAGAAAACTTAGACAAGCAAATGCATACAAAATAAAGATGGCCTACAAATATGGAATGATTTAAATTCTAGCTATTGCATGCTAATTAAATCAGTGGTTTGGCTTCAGTAGGTACTATGGTCCAAGATGTCTAAAATTATCGAAAATGTTATAACAACAACATGGCACTTTCATTTAAGCGTATGTTTATGTGAAAACATTTTATTAAAATATGGCCATACTGTTTTCTTTCCTACTGTAATGTACTAAAAAGTTAATATAATAAAATTGAATCTTTTTAACCGTATATCTTCACTAAAATGTTACCACTTGAATAAACAGCAGGTGTTCATCTTCCTGAAATGATTATGCAGTCTTGCCTTAGGCACATGAGAAACATCAAGTAGTTAAACTTAAATAAAGATTTAAGAGCAATTATATTTTTGCACTCACACAGATCATTGGGGTTTGTAAAAATTCAAGCCCTTTGGTAGTGTATCTTTGCTGCTAATAATTAGTTTTTGCAAACATCAAGAGAAATGTTTCTAAGTGTGAATCTGCTAAAAAGACAGATGTCTGACAAATTTAAGAAAAAAAATTGTACAAAGGATGTGATACAGAACTGAAGTATTATTTAGTTTTCCATTCAACATACCATTGACTTTTCTGATAATATGCTTTTACATTTTTTATTTCCATAAATTACAGTCCTGGAGATAAGACAATATGTATATGTTCTTCACCGAATTGTTCAGTTTGACTAAGGGAACGGCCTATTATGAAGCTATTACTGCTTGAGGAAACAACGCAAGGCAGAGACTTATCACATTAAGCTAATTCATTTTTATAACACAAAATACCATATCTGATCAATATTTATCTAAATTGAATTTGGTTTGTGTTCTGGAAGTTCAAAAAATGTCAACTGCTGAGACCAGAAGAAGAGCTCTGTGTAAGTCTAAAAGTTTGCATCTTTTCACTAACAGAATTTCGTCTAATAAAAAGATATTACTTCACCCATCTTGGGATCAACAGGGCTACAAGAACAGTGAAAACTTCAATGGAAGATATTAACTGCTGCTGTTGTTTGTATCTGCAAGCTAGTGCTAATATTATAGAAGGAAGGAAATTAATTAGATTTTGAAAATTGATTAGCATTTTTGGACCATTGCAATGATTTGGGTAGCACATTTTGTACAACAAATGATTCCTGGTTTGTTTGTATTTGGGGGAGAGAGTATTAAAATGTGAGATTAATTAAGGTTAGTGTGACAGGAATTGTACTAGTGCAAACACTGTTCAGCAGATGTCTTCAAAATGTGAGAGATCTCCATGCCTACAAATTTAATCTTTGCATATTTGATGCTGAATGTCTTCTTTGTTAAGTATTTCATACTATCCTCAAAAGGAGCCCACGATACAATAAAACCACATTTTAAGTTAAAAAGTGACTCAGTAAAAGTAGCATCATGGGGGTTCCATTTTTTTTTTTTGTCTCAAAGTCCATGTATAATGTGAGTCCATTTCCAAGTAAAAAGGTGTTTTCTTTCAAATTGGCAGCCTTTCGAAGTTCATGTAGGACCTGGCAGTCAAGCTGGGTTCTTTCTTCTTATCCATTATTTATAATAAAGGAACTTCAGGGTATAGTCAGCTACAAACATGAAACTCCATTGTCCCTAAATTATGCCTTTGATGACATTGTGAAATCCCATTTCATTCAATGAGTTTGCACAGGTGTAAATGATTATTATGTTCAACGTACAAGACCAAACAAGGTGATGGATGTTCAAAAAAGAAGGACTTGGCTTCTATTCTCTGTTTTAGCTATGTCGGTTCTTCAGTGCTAAGAGAAGTAAAAAGTGAAAATAAAAATATTCAACTTGCCTTACTCTATAAAAGAAGATAAGTCTCTGAGTACACATCAGGAACAGATACATTCAGAGTAAGAAGGAGCAATTTTACAGGCACTCTTCAGAGAAGAATAATTTTAAGTACTGCCACATCCTTGCTTAAAATAAGATTGCTTCATACACAGATGATAGCAAGGAAAAATATGTTCCTAGTAAGGTGTGACTATGTTAATGAGATAATGTTATATTACCTTGGGAATGACTGCTAATACATAAACGTTTTGTCCAAGACTAAATGCTTCCAGAAGCCTGAGCTGAATCAGTGTTGAATGTTTCTGCAGTTAATAAAAGTGCTGTGCTTTCTCTCCTGGCAAACCTGAGTTCTTAACTCTTACATATTTTGGAAGTGTAGACACTAAGATCCTTAAAGGCTTCTTCTTGTATGACATTGATTTAACCTTGGAACTAGAACTGGAATCTGAGAATGTTTTAAATCTTAAACTATTATCTGCAATATCTGTTTCCTAACATCAACTTGGCAAGACACTGGAGAAGATTTAGGAAAAGAAAAGGCAGTATATAAAATAGATTAGCTACACTGTGGATACAGTAGCTTATCTCTAGTAAAATACAGCTTTACATGACATTTACTTTATAGTTTGGAAGTGCAAATAATCGGTTCTGAAACAAAGGGCTAAATCTAAACAGTAGAGGTATGCAGGGGGTGTTAAACACTTTAATAATCTTTCCTATTTTACACCATTACTGCCCTGTGCAATACGATTTACATTTAACAGATTCATTTTGTATTATGTTCCAGAATTTTTAACAGAATATCAGAGATTATTTTGCTTGTTAAATATACATTTTTGAGTTTATTCCTTAGAAAGAAAATAAACACACATTTCTTATCATTGTGCAATAATATAAAAGATGCAAAATATTGAAGATAAAATGAATGTGTTCCTATAAATTGTCTACAGAAGCTAAAAAATTATAGTGAAGAATCTATGCAAGAGGATTTTTGATTAAATCCTTCTGGTGTAGCAGACTAGTTATTATGGCTATTTTGCAATATGTCTAGCCCATGTAAGCAGCTAAATTTATGGCACTTTTAGCTACTGAATCAATTCCCTACAAAAATGAGACAACAAACTATTCATGACATTTATTTTATTTTAGTGCAGATCAATAAACAGACTTCAGATTATTAGCGATGATTTGTTTACCTAATCATTCAAAAAGACAGGCAGCTAATTTTGCTATTGCTCTTGGTATCTCCCTTGATTTAGTGATGGTATTAAAATATCTGAAACCTGAAGACAAGGAGGGAAATTTTCTAAAGATGTCCAGATACCATAACATGCCAAATTCCAGTAATAAATAAGGTCTTTATGGATTCCCACATGCCCTGTGTTTTTTTGAAATTCTGTCTGTCTGACATTAGCTGAAGACACTTGCACATATAAAGTACTACTCATTACTGCAGAGTCTTCCATCTAATTTAAGAAATGTTTTACAAATGTTAATGATTAAGCCTCAAGACTACTGTGAGAAAGGTAGTATCTTCATTTTAATAATATTACTTTGCACTTATATAGCATTGTTCATTTAAGATCTTAAAGTACCTTACAAATACAGATGACCATTATTATCAATGTTTTACGGATGAGGAAATGGAGGAAGAGAAAAGTTACTTTCCCAAAAACACTAACACTGAGGCAAATGATTTCTGAGGGCAGCTGTCAGGGGCCGGGAAGTGGGAGGGAGTCAGATAAGGGTGGGGCCAGGCTATTTGGGGAGGCACAGCCTTCCCTACCTGGCCCTCCATACAATTTTGCAACCGCAATGTGGCCCTCAGGACAAAAAAGTTTGCCCACCCCTGCTCTAATTTGTAGCATCCATTGCTTGGCTAATAGGGACTAGGAGCTGGGTAAATAGAGTAGTGAAACTTTCCTGAATATTTACTTAAATACTTAATGGATTATGTTCTGTATCTGTGTGGCTGCACAGGCTAATAAGGCTCCAAACCCACCCACCTATACTGCTCTCTAGTCTCCATCCATATTGTGGCTCTGGCAAGAAGAAGAGCATGTGGGGGTGAGTTCTCTAATGGTCTCCCCAACAAGTAGAAAACGAGTGGGCTAGAAGTGCTCTATGTATTATCTAGTGCAGCTGGTTCCATTAGGGTTTTGCCTAGAGGCACAATCTAACTCTATATTAATTTTGGCCAAGTTTCCCCTCCTTATTTAGTTTGCTTTCAATAAACCTTAACAGGGCTTAATTTTAATGGAACAAATATTTGCAGAAAGAGAAACTCAAAGTTGCATTCCACAAATACTCATGAAAAAGAAATGTTAAATGTGTATGTATGAGGTTTGTGTCCCAGAAGTGATTGTACACTCGTCCAAAAATTGATCACTACTTATCCACTGTCAAATAATGAATGCACTTGAAGGAGTTGTGATCAGCTCATGGATAATTCCAGAGGTGGAAAAGTAAGGCTAAAATGACTAAATACATTATTCATCATGAATTATTTTCTCAGCTCTTGTAGGCAGGACCTACATTCAGTCATCTCACATTAAGTTCAAATATTTTTCTGAAAGAACGTATACCCTTACAATCTATAGGGCTACAACCTCTCTCTGACTTTCTTAAGGTAAATTTCATAGTTTTTCATCTAAAAATTAAACTAAGTCCTGATTATGCATCTGGATGTGTTCAAGTACAAGTGCCTTCCCTACGGACACAATGGCAGGAACAAGGTTTTAAAGGATAATCAGGATTGTCACAATACCTAAGCAAAGATTGTCTTTGCTATGCCAATGAGACTATGAGCATCCACCGAGAAATATGCAGCTTCCACTGAGTAGTAGCTACTTCTAATTTATATCTGCATTTTTAGCTCTGATTCTGCAAGGTTTTTAAATGCCTAACTTTATACACATGAATAGTTCCATTGACTTCAAATGGAACAATCCAATCTTGGAATCAAGGCCTTAGCGTGGGATTCTTAAAAGCACCTAAGTGATTTAGGACCACAGAGAACACATATTGAAAGACTGTAGGGCTGGTGCTCTTACCTCAAGTAGACACTTTTGAAAATCCGGCCCTTAGTTTATAGCTTGCTCCATGGACTCGAGCCATCTATCTTTACCACATAGGACTGCCATCAACACAGCAGACGTGCTGTGTTTAAAGACTGCAGGACCAGGCCCCACATTAGTGCAATACAGAAAGATTGGCAGCTTCTCTAGAGCAGTGTGTGATTGCTACCATGAGTCATCTTGAAACTTTGTTGCTTTGAAAAAATAATCTCACACTTCAAAAATGAGCCCCCTTACCCCACCACAATTTAACACACCTATATAGAAATTATATTAAAATGAAATCTCTGCAAATCCTAGCAAAAGCAAGGAAATGTAATGAATGCTAAATTGGACTATATAAAAGGAAGGGGAAAAAAATAATGTTCTTACTCAAAGGGCTTATTTCATATACTGAAATTTTCATATACTAAAATGCAGCGTGTGCTAAGATACAACAGCGCAGGAATTTAGTGGCATATTTCTATTGCTCATTATAGGGCATACTTCAAAGCAGGAGCAAATATTGCCCCAGATTTGACTTTATCATAGGGCCAGATTTGTTGAAAACTCTGTCTTGGTTCCATACTTCATCCATATTTTATACTGGGGAAGCCATATAGAGCTTTTATAGAATCAGGCCTATATTTAGGCCCATTTTTAAGAAATGTTATCCATCTTCAAAGGGCAGAACAGTTCCAAGGCAGTCCTTTCAGTCTATCAGTTAAATACTCTGTACAACATGTGCTTTTTCCTATGCATTATATAAAACAAGTATTTACCTTCTAGTCCAGGGGTGGACAAACATCCTGCCCATCAGACTTTTTGACCCTACTGTCAGCTCCTGACAGGGAATGGGATCGAGGGTTTGCCCTGCTTCGGCTCTCCAGCTGGGGAGTAGGGTCGAAGGTTTACCCCTCTCCATGCAGCTCCCAGGAAGCAGCTGGCATGACTCCCCTCCAAAGTGTGACCAGGCAGTTCCCAGCCAGTGGGAGCTGTAGGGGTGGCATCTGCGGACAGGGCAGGGCACAGAGCTGCCTGGCTGCACCTTGGAGCAGGAAGGAGGACATGCTTCTGGGACCTTCTTGCGATAAGCACCATCTGGAGTCTGCATCCCTGAGCTCCCTTCCCATACTCCAATCCCCTGTCGCAGTCCTTATCCTCCTCCCATCCTCTGAACCCCCCGATCCCAACCCAGATCCCCCTCCTGCATGTCAAACTCCTCATCCCCAGCCCCACCCCAGAGCCCTCACCTCTCGTGCATCCTGAACTCATTTCTGGCCCCACTCCAGAGCCCATAACCCAGCCAGAAACTCTAATTCCCTCCCATACCCCTAATTTTGTGAGCGTTCATGGCCCGCCATACAATTTCATACCCCAATGTGGCCTCAGACCAACAAATTTGCTCACCTGTTCTAGACCAAGACTCAACCATTTCATTCTTTTGAATAGGTATATAATTAAATGTTTTAACAACTTGACAGAACATTTTAAGCAATGTATTAATCATCGACAGAATGGCCATTCATACTGGTAATGCAAATATGCAAAATTAAATGTTTTGGGTTGGATTAAAATAGTTTGCATGTAAAATATAGGGGTTTAAGATGTTCTCATGAAGGTATTTTATAAAACATTAAAATAACACAAAAACCAAATTCATAATAAAAAATATGAGATCACTTTTCTCCATGGGCTACTCCTAGGGGAATTCCATGCCAAAGAATTCTGCACAAAAAAAAAAAAGGCAGATTTTAAAATTCTGCAAAATTCTGCAAATTTGGCAAAATGACATTACATAATCACACAAGTTTTGATTATATTGATAATTTACTTCAAAATAACTGTCAGCTAGTATGTCTGTAAGTAGAGAGAGAAAGAAAACCTATGACAATCCAGTTCCTGTTTCTCTGCCCCTTCCCCCCACCCCACCCCGAGCCCCGCCAGGGGTCAGGAAACCCAAAACCACTACCCCCAGAGCTCAGCTTCAGAGTCCCCCCCCCC
>ML677351.1:1997190-2020703 GCA_007922305.1 Dermatemys mawii
CCCCCCCCCAGATAATACACCCAAACCCCCAACCTCCCAGAGCCCTGCCGTGTCCCCACAGCCGATACCTACACCCCTCCCCGTACAGCCCAGCCACGCACCACCCCCTTGTCAGATACCTGCATTCCCTCCCGCCTAGAGCTTAGCTGCAGGGTCCCCCAGGCCCAGACACCTGCACCCCTGAGTCCCCAGAGCACATCCACGGGGCCCCTCTAGCACTCCAGAGCCCACTGATCCAGAGGGAGAAACAGCCTGATGCTTAGTCCTAGGCTTGTGGGGAGTTGCCTGTGTGCTGCCACCTCCTTCCCTCTGGGTAAGTGGTGAATTGAAGCTGCCAGAAACAATCCAGCCCCTTCTCCCCTTCCCCACCCCCAGCAGTGTCTTCTATGTGCAAGCTGGGCTCTGCTGGATCTAGAAATCCCTAGTGGTGGCCAGCAGTACTGCAGCCAATTTCTGTGAGGGAAAATAAATTCTGTGCAAAAATCATTAATTTCTGCAAAATTCTGCATTGGACAGTAGTTCAGAAGTCCCCCAAGAGTAAAGGGCTAAATTGTAAATTCTGCACCTTATTGTCATGTGTTATTTCTATGGATGTAATACCCAGTGAATACACCTGATCAGGGACCAGGGTTTCATTGAGTTAGGTACAGTACATACACATAATAAAAAGATAGTCACTGCTGAAAGAGCTTATTCTAGTGTATAACAGATAAAGTTAATGGAGTTATGCCAGATTTGCTACAGGTGGATGACTTGACAATTCTGGCCTTTTATTTCTGAGTGACTCCTGTTCCTGTTAATAGCGTATTGCATATAGAGGGAAAGAATAATACCCTGCTATGTAAGATGAGTGTACAATTAAAACACTTAATTGAACGGAGAAGTTTATGCATTTCTTTAAATGTTTAATTACTAGACCCTGCTCCTCACTTCCTTTACTGCTGCTGCAATAAGCATTTGTCCCCCACAGCTGCTATCAGCAGAATACCTATTTCATTTGTATGGAACACAAGAACATACAAGTACATTGGTGATGATAATAATAATACCTGACACTTATACGGACCCATTCCTCATCCTGTGCTTTACAAATGGTGTGTACTTAGATTATTTCACTCATTGTTGAAACTCAGGGGCTTTCAGAGGGAGTGGAAGGTAAAAAGACTGTTCCATGCAGGCAATGTTTGTTAGGCTGGAGAGGCTATTTTCTCAATTACACTGCAGTAAAGAGGTCAAAAAATTGTACAATGTATTGTTTTGAAGCACTGGTAAAACAAAAGTGTGCTCTCAGGCTAGTTCCACTTATGCCACGTTTCATCCTGAAGCAAATGTGTATGGCTGAGTTTTAAACCCTTGAAAATAGGTTATCAAAATGGAAGTACTCACATAAAGCATTGCTATTCTAATGTGTGTTTCTGTCTCTCCCTTTGACATGCCACTGTGCTGAAGTGATTGCTTTCCACACTCTGGTTTATTTTCTTGATTATATTTGAAATAGGATTATTCTGCATGCTCAGTCTAGCTAGTTCTGCTCCTCCTCTCCCTCCAGTTGCTGGAATTTGTTATCTTTTCAAATGTGCTCCTTTCTCCTGCTCTTTGTTTACCATGTATTTAGCTTGACTTTTTTTTTTTCTGTATGTAACACTACATACTGAAACTCCAGTGCCTCTATTTTCACTCTGCAGTTAGCCTTTTCCTCTCATTTGCAGTTAGCCTTTTCCTCTCATTTGCATGCTTTAAATACAAACAAGTGTCATCTCCATTGTTTCCTGTAGGTTTATGGCAGTTATCACCATGCACCTTGTTGTGATTCAATCAAACTCAGATGATGTGCTACCACTTCAATATATAAAATAGGAGAGGATTTTCTCTTCAAGATGAAAAATGCATGTGTTCCTTCTCAGAACGTACAGAGTGTAAACTGGTGAACTATATTGCCTTATACACCAGAGTCATTTGGCTCAGTCTTGTTCCCTGATCTATTAATGAAATACCTTACGCTCCCTCTCCTTTGCAAACATGATCAGAAAGCAAATCAGCACAAAAATGTTGCGCCTTTTGAGTCAGCACATTCAGTTTTCCATTGCTCCTTTAGACAAGTAGGTGTTCAGAGTGGGCAGGTGGGACAGTGTATGGCCCAAGCCCAAATAAATAGACTTTTCTTTTTTTTTATTCTATCCCCAGCCAGAATCACCAGGTCCCAGCAGTAGGTATGCTCCTAGTGACTGGCCAGTCTACTGCAATATGTTGTGACCCCTCTGTGGGTGGAGCAGCTGCTATGATTATGTAGAGATATAGGATGTAGCTGGAAAGCACAAAGGGATGTGGTTCACATAACATTCTCAGCCTTTCACTGCTAATAAGAACACTGAGTTACCTGCTGCAGCTAGAAGGTGGGTCTGGCCTGTCTTCTGTTAGGTGCATACCCAATTATAATGGAACCTAACTGTGTAAGACAAGCATACCTTGCGTTAATGCAGAGAAAACCACCAAGCTTAGGGGGCATGTATAACCAAGCACTGGGTATATCACTCATCCCGCTACACTAACCCATACTTGCAGCTGAGGTAGCCCTCTGCTGGTCCCCAGAAAGAGTGAGCTGAAAATGAAAATTGGGGCCTGTGCACTGTAAAACGGTAGATTTTATGTCTCAGCAAGAAGTGCATAGCAGAAGTCCAAAATTATGAACAGCTAATTAAGTAGTTTTATTTTCTTGGCAGCAGTATCTGAGAAAGAAGGAAGAAATCCAAGGTTTCAGGAGTCAGGGGAACACTATAAAACAATCTGAGTACTTAAGTGACAAAGAAGTGATTAGAAGTTAGAAATTAAGTTCTGCAGTTGTCTAGTCTTCTGTGAACATACTGCAGTATCCTCTTCTGAATTAGCAGTCAGATGCTTATCTGGGTGGCGACTTCTTTCAGTATCTCAGGAATGATTTCATAATAAAGCTCCCAGTGGTCATTGTCTCCTCTTTTCTTCATTGTCTAATGGTTTGCTCTCATTAAGTTATACATCAACTTGCCAGGGAAAACCTGCTTGGGACTCCCATTGCTGTGCACTGCTCACATTCATCTCTTTTAGAAAATGAATTCAATTTGTTCTGTTAGCTTAATCACGAAAATCTGACCTACCGAAAACTCAGAGCTGCACACAGAAAAAGAGCTATTAGTATTCATAAGTGAAACTGTGGATGTCTTTATTAGTGAGCATTAAAACCTGTATACTGCAGTCCATAATGCGTCTAATTCTCATAATCTCAGCATGCAGATATACTGGTAAACACCAGATGAGTTCACATGTAGCTAGCTGTCAGACAGGTTCAGATAGGGAATTCTCACAATTGTCAGCTATACCAAAGGAGGACAGGAGACATTTGATGTTGTTTTAATCAGGCTGCAACTTTAGGTGCCTGGGACTACCAAACAGATAAAAGTATACAACACAGGAAACCCCATGTTTATTCCATAACTACATGGAGGCTTCCACCAGCTCTTCCTCTTTTTCCGTCCAGCTCCACAAGCCATCCCATTGCTGAGACCTTACCATCCACACCCTCCCGTAGGAGAGTTAAGGTGCACTTTAAGAAAGGGGGCTTGGCTCCCTACCAATCCCCCCATTCCGCTCCGTTAACCAACACCTCCTTTTTAAATCCTTTACCAAGCCATGTATCTGGTCACTGTATACCTTCCCTACAGAATACCTGCACTAGACATCTGCCCCGCACTTACAAAATGAGTTGTGACATCATAGCATAACTCTCTTTATGCCTCATTTTAACAAAGCTCTCCCCGAACTCACTGTGGGGAAGGCGAAAAAACCTAACTAACAAAAAAAAACCCCACCCCCACGCCACTGAGGTCAATCTGGTGTTGAGGAAAAAATTACTTCCCAGACCTTCTCACCCCCAAAAGAGAAGAGGCAGCTAGCATGATGCCCAAAGCAGGTCCTGAATAAACCTGGTAATTTGCCACCTGAAGAGGAGGGAGGATGGGTGCTGCCTCACCTGCTTCATGGAAAGGGGCTTCTCCTGCTCAGGCTTGCCCCTTTTCAATCCTTACGCCCTTCCAGTCCCAGGGGATAAGTCAGCATTGCCATGTTGACCCATTCGTCATCTCGCAGCAGCTCCTGACCCCTCTTCCCTCTGCACCTGAAAAGCAATGTTCCCCTTCCCTCGGCCAGCTGTACTACTCCCCTCTTGCTTAAAGGTGCAGTGTGGTCATTACGGTTTTTAGGAAACTTCTTTTTTACTATACAATATCTACATGATTACATATTCAATAGCCCCAAATACTGAAAAGCATCCAAGACAGACAACAGAATTCCTGTATTAAAATAAACACTGCAAAGTAGCTGCGTTTAAATAATGTCAGATTCTTAGACAAATCAAGAGACACCTAGTAGATTCCTCCATTGCTCCCTCATTAAAGAATATTTCTCTTGAAACAGCCAGTCAGTCTTTGTGATTCCAAAAGTAGAAGTCACTGGGATGCACTTTATTCTTCCTGTCTTGTTTTAAATTTAGCTCTATTTACAATGTTGTGGATATCTTTGTGGAGCTAAGTAGCACTCCTATGGAATAAGGGAAGTGGACCCTTTATGCCCCACATTTTTTTTGACAGGACTGTGCAGTCTCTAGGAGGGAGAGAACAGCAGGGGCAGAGAGCACATCTTCTGTCCTTCAGAGCCAATGATGTCACCAATTGGCCACCATGGACATTTGGTTCTGATCAAGGAAAGGGAGATTGACTACTATGAAATGGCTGCTTCAGACCTTGTCAGGGACAAAGCATAAGGAGACAAAATAGATAATTATAGGTCCTGGGGGAAGGCATGTAAACTAGCCAAACCCTGGGCCCAATTATCTCCTCCTATGGGATCTATGCCCTCTTCTGTAATCCTGCTGTCTCAGGGGAAGAGAAGGCTGTCTAAAGTTGCATTGAAAATGGAATTATTACTGCTGTTGGCCACTGAAGTGGCACCTTTGCACTGATGGTGTATACATCCCCAAGGAACCTAGGGCACCCCTAGAATCCTTGAAGGAGTGCAGGATCTCATCCATCTTGTTCAAAAACAACAGCCAACCATCAAAATGCAAATCTTCTAAGGCCTGTTGCACATTGAGAGCATTGCCTGAAATCTACAGCCAGGATGTCCTTCTCATGGTAACCAGAGGACATCATTGTCGCCAAAGTGTCTGTGACATCCAGCGCAGACTGCAGTGACATCTTGGCCCTTAAACAGCCTTCATTGACATACACCTGAAATTCCTCTTTTGAGGTTTCAGGCAGCTGATCTGCAAACTTAGAGTTAACTGTATCATTTACAGTCATTCTTGGACAAAAAATGACTTCACCTTAGAGCAAGTGGAAGAGTGTCACCTCTATGACCAAGGGGTGTCCCATGGATTCCACAGAGTGCACTGAAAAGGATGGGGAATTGGTGGGTCAGGGCCCGCATCCCAACCATGAGATGAAAGGCTATCCTGGTGCACAAAGTGCTCCACAAACAGTCCCCAGTGTTAGTCAGGTGATTGGGAGGAAGTGGAGAAGATTCCAAAATCCTTCACCGATGAAGGAAGTGGTATCTTCGGCACAAAGTACACAAGTGTTGGATGCAATGTTAACCCAGAAGTCAGCAGCCGTACCGAAACAGCTGACTGTGCCGGAGGGAAGTGAAAGCTGCCATGGTAACATCCACAGAGCCAACAGTAATGGTGCTGAGGTCCTTTGTACCGAACCTGTTATTGGCCCTGCTTCCACAGACTATGGAAATGGAACATTGGAGTCTGATGCTGACAGACCCAAAGGTTCAGTGGTCTATCCAGCCAACTGGGCTATGAACAATGCCGCCTTGGCCAAGACCTGGACCGAAGGAAGTCAAGGAAGAGGTCTGGTATGCTGCGAATGAGGAAACAGTTGGTATTGACACCATACTCGTTGGTACTGAACTCAACTGGTACCCTGGAGCCAGAACCTGAGTTAATGTTACAGGCTCTCTAACCGCTCCTACTCAGTACCAGGGTGAAGTTAGAGGCACTCATGCCATCCCATACACCAGCACTAACCCTGTGCCAATCCACACTCTTCCTAGGGGAGGCGGAAGAGTCCCCATGAGACATAGAGTGGTCTTGATTGGTCTTATGCGACCATCTCTTTGGTGCTCTAGAAGGGAATGGCTCTTCTGTCTTTTCAAATAGATTCTGCTGGGTGTGAGAAGGCAGCACTCATGGAATCAGAGGGAAACCTCCAATCTGACAACTGCCTTGGTGCCGAAGTAGGACACATGGCTTGTTTGAGCAGTTACTGTGTTAGGTGAAAGTCCCTAGCCACTTGCGTCTGTTTTGTGAACAATCTACAGGCTGAACACTGCTCCTTGACCTGGGCTTCACCCAAGCACAGAAAGCGCAGCATGAGAGGATAATTGTTAGAGATTGCTCCATGACATGACGGGCAATGTTTAAACCTTGGTGAGGGCAACACAGGGGACTACATAACTAAATATAACTAACACAGAGTTTCATTTAGAAATTTCATTTACCAATGAAAAAATCCCAAAACAAAACAGGTGAACTACACCCAAAACCAACCTGAAACAAAACAACAAAAAACATTTTGGGTTGAAAGACACATTTCACTTGACACGAAACAATATTTGGTTTTTGTTTGTTTGTTTTTTGGTTAAAAAATGTTTAGTTTCTAACCAACTATTTGTCATATTTTTCCATTTGGCCCACAAACTAAAAAAAAAAAAATCAATCATTTGCCAAGATTGATCATCTACCGCACAGATTACTTTATCATCACAGAGTTTCACTGACGACTATGCTCCAAACAAGCATATTGTTCTACTCAATCATTGCAAATTTCAAAATTAGGCCCTACATTTGAACAGCACCTAGCATATCTGGACTCCAATCCGACCTGGAGCCTGTAGGCACTACTGTAATACAAATAAGATTTAGTTAAATCAGAATTTAACTAGTTCTTCTAAGATTCAACTTTTCCCAATCATTCTCCAGCACTTTCCAGGTTATAATAAGTCATTTTAACTTTATAATACATTTATCCAAGAACGATCCTTAAAAATAGTGACAACTGCAATCACTAATATTTCAACTTGAAATATTCAAAACAAACTATAGAAAAATAAACACTAGCATCTAGCTGAAACCCTATCAATTTTTATGTATATTAACAGATATAATTTACAGCACCATTTTTTTTCTCTCTACAGGCAATGCAAAAAGTCTACTAAATATGCTCCCCCAATTATAATTTGAAATTCTACTTTTCATCAACAAATTATAGTGGCAATGTATAGATTCACTACTATGTACTAGGTATGCCCAAGATTGCTACAGGACTCTATAGAGAGTACCAAAATTGCATGGGTGAATATCCTTTTTGAATCTGAATAGATGTTTAAAAACATAACAGTCTTAAAAAATGTTCCAACTATTTCGCTCTCTCTTCACGTGTGTATTGATTTCAGAATTTGGTTAGCAAGTTGTCAACAGAGCATTGTCCTGACAACAACTGGAACTGGAAAGGTTCCAGGGCAAACAATTGTGGGTTTTTTGCATGTGATTTAATAATCTAAGTGCTCTAAACAGGTGCTACTGAAAACCCTTAGATTTAATACCAAATAGTGCAGTCAATAAACTGTGAAGGAATACTGGACCCCATATACGTTTCCTTTTATCCTCCTCAAACTAAAGGTTTGAGTCTGATTTTACCTCTGCACATACACAGCACTAGAAATGGGAATAATATATGCATCTGAGAAACAAGTAGCACACTGTGAAAAATGCTGCTGTGCCAGGATAGTGCCCTTTTCCCAAAAGGTGTATTAAATCAGGCAAGCATGTCTGATGTGCTTCTGCATCAGTGTGATAAAAAATGCATCAGAGTTTGATGGAAAGTGAGAAGCAGAATTTTTATGTGCCAAATAACCACACACTCCAGTCTGAAACTAGTGCATCATACAGGAGCAGATTTCAAGAGCACAATACAAAATAAACACACAAACCTCACCAGGGGCTAGATTCACAGAAGGGCTTAGGTGCTTAACTGCCACTTTAGGTACTTAAATCCCAGAATCATGCCCCACTGGGATTCACACAACCTCCACTCAACTGCTGCCAAACCCCGTAGGTGCCTACATTCATTCAGCATCTAAATTTTTGCAGTAAAAGTCTCCTGCGTGTCTATGTTTCTGCCTGTGTATGTGGTCATTCCAGCCTTATTCTAGACATCTGGATGCTTAAGCCCCAAGGTGAAGCATGAACTGAGGGAAGATAGGTATTCCTCCACCTAGCTCACCTGTGTGGCCCAATTTGGTAAGCATATTAAGTGCTCATCTACCAGATTGGGACCAGACAGTCAAGCTTACACAAAACAGTGGTGAGGGGATGAGAAGGAATTCCCTTATAACTTTTAGCCCAGTGGTTATGGTACTAACCTGGGAGATCCGAGCTTAAAGCCTCTTCCTCCTGCCCAGGGGCAATGAGGGATCTACCGTGTAGCAGTTGAGTTCCATAGCCACTGAGAATCCCAAGCAGAAGGAGGTGATCCCCTGAGAAGGCCATGGTTTAGTACATATCCCTCATCTTGGCATGGAAGGCCACTTGTTTGTTTTATACTGGACAGTTCTATTTTTGAGCGGTTTGCCCCTGTCCAGTACCATGACAAAACCCAGATGTGGTTCTGCTCAGTTTTGGACAGGGGAAGCCATTTTGAACAGCACGCTGCTCCACCCCCTCTGGTGTAATCTTGCATGCACGCTGCGTGCCACATCAGGTCATCAGGGTGAGATGCTCTTGAAAATGGCATCCCCTATGCAGGGGTGGGGGAATGCGTGTGTCATCTCTCTAGTCAGGGAGCCATCAAATGATCTGGGTTTGGTGAATCTCACTATGAGGTGTGTATCTTTCCCCATTCATTATATTCGAAGTCTAGGTACCTAACTTAAGTTTTGTTAATTCCAGCAATTTCCTAAGTACCTAAAAGTTAGGTGTGGTGATGCTGGGCATGGCCCTAAGTTCCTGTATCAATCTAACTCCAGATATTTAGTTTTGAGAAACTGTTTATCTAAATTCAATGCTCAAGTCGGGTAAATCTTAGCCATTCTTTGCTCTATACTAGTCCATACAAGTATTTTTCCTTGAAAAAGGCCGATGGTGGAAAGGAGTAGGGACAAGCAGGTGACATATATGAGCACCTTGGTGGTGTACCTGCTGTACTGTGGAGGCCTGGCCTCCTTTCTACATAGTGGCATTATCCTGTTTCTAACGGAATTTCAGATTAACATGAGAGCTCAAACTCCAGAGATTTCCACAGAAGCTATATACATTTATTTGCAACTCCAGCATTTAGAAGACCAGAGTCTGGATCAATTCTTATGTACCGGAGCTGAAATGGTTTATGGAGCCCTCTTTATATATTGGGCGGGGGAGGGGGAAATTGTCTGGTTGGATGTTTTTTTTGAACAACTCAAAAGAAGGTTGAAGTTACTTGATTTCCAAACAATTTCTTCCTTCTTTCAACATTTTAAAATCTTTTATTCAGTTTCTAAAACTTAATTTTGATCCAGCAGTAGAAAACTGATTAGTAAGACTGGAGGGAAAAAGTGTAAAATAAATCTAAAGGTCAAAGAAAATAAATAAAAAGGGGGACAAAGGCATATTCCAATCCCAAAGGCTGGACGTGTTTTGAGCGTATTATTACTTTTCTTTCTCCATGATTTAGACCATTGCCAAAATGTGATTTTACCTATGCTTCACCTACATTTAAAATTAAACACTGAGGAACATTATGTAGAATTTTAACAGATGATGGGTGTTCTGAGTTCATAAACAAAAAAAGGAAAAGTATTATTGTGACTACTTTTCATCTGAGACATATATATTCATGCTAATATTAATCTGGGTCTAATTCTTGCCCCTTTCTCACAAGCATGGGAATCACTAACTGCAATGGAACATGGGTCATTCTGCTGCCAGGAAGACATGATTTTGGGAAAACAGTTAAGGTATGTAGATCCCCTGTATGCAGCAGAGCCTTGCCCTTTGAGGGGTGGAGGTCTCTCTCTATGAACTTGAACAGTTGGATTTGGGGTGGGAAAAGAAGGGGCTGCATTAGGATTGATCTAACATAACAGAAGATCCACTGACTCACTTTCCCAAAACAGGTACAGAACAGCTGGGTTTACATAGTTTTGGCTAGATAGCAGCTCTATAGCCAGGAGAATGGGCATGATTCTCTGTCCCCTATGATAAATGTGGTTACTTGGGCTTGGTAAGTGGGTGCAGGGGGAGGACCTGACTTTAATCCAAGTATTATTCAATGCCATTTTAGTATAATTTAGAAATAATTTTGTTCAACTCTTCCGGAAGAATAGCATGAGTGGGAGAACACAACTGAATGGAAACAGCATATACAAAATGTGAAGAAATGCTGAAGTCCCTTTATGACATGTAGCACACCTCTTGGTGAAATGAATGAATGTCATGCTCTTGCTTTCCATGGAGCTATGACATAGCGTAGGTGGCCTGTCACAGCCAAAAAGCTACTTGATGGAATGCTTTACATTTAATTCAGAGGTTCACCAAGTGTCACAAAATACAAAAAATTCTAACTGCAAAATGTTGAAATATTGCAATCCATATTCTTAATCATGCCTTCTCTATAATAGACATAGGTAGACTATCAGAAACTGTGTGAGAGAAATTGCATGCTTTTTCTACAGGTGAGGTAGTTAGCATCGCCTATGGTTAAGGTTCTCCAATATTTCATAGATAAAGGTCATGTTTTCAGTTTCTTATAACTTTAAAACTGTTGGGCTGAAATTAGTCTGAATTGTTTCAGTAAATTTCAGCCAAAAATGGTTGAGATATTGCCAAGATTGGATGTAGAGAAAACGTTGTTTTGCCCATGTTAAAAAAATTCTTGTGACCATTTTTGAAAAGTTCTAGCATGCACATGTACTGAAACAGAGGCTTGAAATTTGTCTGGGGCTGGCCTTTGTGTCAGGGACGTGCCTTTTGCCACCCTCATGAAAATCCACCCAAATTTGGACTTAGGAGGGAGTAGGAGAATCCGTGTGCACATACTCAGAAGAGATTTGCTAGAGTCTTGGAGATAAACTTCCAGAAGAGGCCATGTATATGGAACATATTCCAGCTCAGGGTTTTAAGTAGCTCAGAAGGCCTTTCCCCTCACTTCTGTGGGTTGGGCTGGGTTGGATTGAGTCCAGGTCGCTGCTGTGGTTTCCGGGAGAACTCTTCAGTTCTGTGGATACCGATTTCAATCCACGGATATCTGCGTCCACGGGTATTAATTTATATCTGCACACATCTAGTCATGTAACACTTTTTGTGAGGGGGGTAAGGGTCAGGGGGTCGGGACCATATTGGTAAAAGTTAAAATGTACTTGCACCACTGGGAAAGAGACAGGATAGGACATGTTAGAGGAGACAAGGCAGAGAAGATAAAGCCTGGGAGAAATAGGTAAAAAGGTCTGATCACTAAAGCACACTCCCCCCAGAATGAAAACCAAGATTCCCAGGTTCCACCATTCCTCTCGTTTTAATAAATACTGGTGACGCCCACTGGCAAAGGGCCTCTCCCGTTGTAGTGCTGGTTCACAAAATGGATTTCAACTTACTATTGCTATTACTTACTCTATTAGCTCAAGTGGCAGGGGCTTGTGTGTCAGATCTAAAGGTTCCAACCTGATGACCTAAGTCAGTGTCAATATGATGCTAAATGATTTTTCCATTTTTTAAAAAATAGCTAGGAAATCAATCTTTCTCTCTCTCTCTCTCTCTCACACACACACACACTCACTCACACAGAGACAGAAAGAGAGAAATGATTAAGGTTGAATAGTCAAACACTCAAAAGTTAGGACATGCCAGAATTAAGATTGCCTGTACAACCTTAAATTCAGTCTCCTTTTGCATATGCATTATGATACAATATTTAATTACATAAGCACAGTGATGTTTTCCCTCCACAGAACTGCCTGTGTTCAGTGCACAGGATGGGCCTAATTTGGAATTAATCAGGCCTATATAGCAAAGAAGGCTGTTGTCTGTAGAAGACCATCTCATTGATTGCAGAAATTAGAAGGTGTGTACCTATTACGGTTGCTGGGAGATGGGAGAGGTGATGGGATGAACCTGGCCATAGCCAAAGGCCCTCTCCCTTAGCTGGGGTAGGGATCAGTCAGTGTACCCAGTCTACAAATGAATACTGGGGACAACATATGGAGAAAAAAAACAGATACAGGAATGAAGGTCAGAGTGACAATTAGGCAACCAGAGGGGGTACTGAGCAGTGAGCTCCCCTCAGTACCCACTGTTCCTCAAAGGCATTTAAGGAGGCAATGGACACTGCCCAGAGGAACTTTGCCCAGATACATGGTTGAACAAGGGATCAGAAATAGGCCCCACAATCACAGAGCTCTCCCTGGCACCCAACTTCCTACTCCTGGTGTGACGGATGGTTCTGAGGGCCTGCAACAGGAAGGGGTTGAGGAGGAGATCTCATGACTTTGTAGGACCACAGATGGGGTGTGCAAAAAATAGGAGTTATGGGGAAAAGTACAGTAAGGATATCACTAAAGTTCTGGAGGAACTAGAATAGGAGCTGCAGCCTGACACACCCTAAATAGATATGTACCAGGGACTCCCTTTTGCCACAGAAAGGGCAGATATCCTGGGAGTACATGAACCATGCAGGCATCTGGAGTCTATCTTTGACTCTGCCAAAGAGTTCCTAGGTGTTGGGCAAGTCACTTCAGCTAAACTTTTCACAGATGGTCATTACTGTAAATGTGTCTTCCTCATATTCTGGTTGCCTAACCTGCGGCCCTGGAATCTGATTTGCAGAAGTGCTGAGCACTCACTGCTGCAACTAAAATCAAGGAGAGGTATGTTTTAAACCCATGCAATGTTACATAATGCTAATTTCCAAAGTTTTCAGTGCTTGACTTTGCAACCTTAATATTTATGTAGCAGTTTGTGTGTAATTAGAGAGAACAGTCAACAAAAGTGGAAGGTGGAAAATTCAGAACTTAATACATTTTTCACACAATGCAAAATTAGTCTAGAGAATGGACTGCCACAAGATAACTGAAGTTAAGACATTCATGGGACTCAAAAATGGATTAGACTTTTATATGGATAACAAGGATACCTAAGTTATAACAGCAACCCCCTCCCCCACCAAAAAAAAAAAAAAGTTTTGGAAGAGATATATGCCCTCATGCTCCCGGGCGTTAGCAAATCTCTATTCGGGGGGTTAGAAGAAAACTTTCCCTTGCAGCAGATTATTCCATAACATCCTACACAACAGTGCTTCTTTCTCTGAAGCACTTGATATTGCCACTTTCAAAGCCTGGATATTGAACTAGATGGATACTTGACCTAACCCATTATGGCAATTCCTATCTGTCATCTAGCACTCTTCCCAGCAGTTAATTTTTTTCTATGCTCACACGAAGAAAGCCAGCAAAATCAAAGGCATATTTCAGGGCATATTTTTGTGGTCCCACGGCTTATAATGAGTGCTTAGACATGAGTTCCTCTGACTTTGCACTCCCCTTCAGGTCAAAGAGAAACCTTTTACCTCCGAAGTGCCCAACAACAATAATGCCTTATGGTGAGAGTTGCCATTTCTAATTAGTTGAATTATATTAAGATTTATTTGACAGGGAATACCCAGATAATCAAGAGAAAAAATAAAAGTATACCCAGACATGTAGCCTAACCATTGCTGTTCTTAGCTACACAGATCAGATCTTTTACTTACAATCTATTAAGCTTAGGAGAGATAAAGCCTTACATTGTAGCAAGATCTATTTCTCTCACAAGCAGCAGCAGCAGCACTCTGGCTGTCACTGCTCTTGCATCTTTCCCTACCTTCACTGATCACAGCCATGCCTTCCTTTCAGATTCCGTGTGTAACTAAATAGATGTGGTCCAGCCTGTACTAACCAAACACACCAATTTCCTCTTTCCACGTGGAAAAGAGGCCAATCCACCTATGTAGCATTGTTCCCCTTCTTTCACACAAGCTTCTGGACACCATGGAGGTAGTTATTTCAGGAAACAGATCATTTGATAATTTCCCTGTTCATCCTCTGGCATCAGCCACTGGCTGAAAACAGGACACTTAACTAGATGGACAATTGATCTGTCCCAGTATGGCTGTTCATGTGTTCTCCATAGAGTGGGTGAGCCATGATGTGTGAAGGGGAAGATCATGGGTGACATGGGGGAAGACAGTAGGCAGGTCAAGAGATACACATTATCCCCTTTTAGTCTGTTATGCAGAGGTGGTAATAATAATTCATATAAAATCCTGACTTTCTGTGAATTATTTGGAGGCTCTATCAGATTTGGTACAGGAACAAGGACCTTTTCTGAAGGGAATGGGGGAGGCAAGTATTACCAACATAGACAATGCCCTGGATTTCCTCCCCCCAAAATCACCTCACACAGGTTTTTATATGGAAAGGGGTGATGTTTATAGTCCTCAGGTCTCCTGTTTTCAGCCAAGTGTTAAACTCTGTCATGAGTATGTTAAATGTATTTCATCTACTTATCTCAGACAACAATAGGCATATAATACATATGTGTATCTCTGTGCTACAGGACAACTGACTGTTATTTATCCCTTGCTATGCAATAATGTAGTCTCCTAACCAGTTACTACTAGCACAGTTGCATAAAAAGAGTATTTAAATGGTTTTTGCTCATTTAAAAGATTATTTAGATCCCGTATATGACAAAACTCAAATGGAGTACATGTATATTGAATCATTTCAAAGGAGAGTACCTCCCCTCTGTTGTCAGAACAAACATCCCTGTTAGGAGGTTTTTAATAGCTTTCTCATCCCAGGAAATGACTTTTCCCCTGACTAATTTGTCAGTTTAGTAGATTATTTAATAGATACAATAATAACCTAATTATATTTTATGCACAACAACTATAATTCATGCTGGATTGTCAGGTTTAGACTGCCACACTATTGACACATAATAAACATATTTTGTCTTTGTTGATTAAGCTGGTTGGCATCTCTTGACTATGTAGCATCCGATCTATCAGAAAATAGACAATACAACCCTATACAAAACTATGGCCTATACCTTGGCAAAGTTTTGGGCCAGATGCTCTGCTTTATTCAATGTCTCCTCGGAACAAGTGGAGGCTGATCACCAACGAGTCAGTTGTGTCCTCCTGATCTGGGTCTTGGTGCAATTTAAAGGAGGCTTGGCCTTCTATCATCTATATCAGTTAACTATGGTACTCAAGATGCCATTCACCAACAGAGGATTGTGGCTGCCCGATACTGTCATGTTCTGACCACATTTTCTTCCCCTAATATCTGCCCCTGCAGTCTCCTATGATGAAGCTTCAAAGCCTTGTGGCACAGATCCAGAACAATGTGATAATAATGAACTACTCCGATAAAAGCTGCAGGCAAAATATGTAAAAGGCATTTTCATTACCTCATTACAAAGACAGATTAATAATCATTGATGTGTAATCATGGGAAATAATGTTGTATACAGTTTGAATGTATAACATGAAATTATTACATTAACATGTGTATAAACAGTAGGAAAGAAATATGCAATTTTTCACAATTCTCATAGTTAGAGATGAAATCCAGTAATGTAAATATTATACATGCACATTATGAAATTGTTACTGAGTCAGTCATTTAATTTGCTCTGTATATTAATCTACTTAATCAAATTTAGTTTAAAGCTCAAAAAACATTTCCTAGAATGAAGATCTGATGAAAGGATATCAAAAGGAGAAGATTCCAAAGCGCACAAAATTACCTTTATATTTGCTTGAATGTAATTTCTAACCTTAGTAATATTGTTCCATTGCAGATGGATTTTAAATAGAATATTGGGCAGGGGAAGGTTTGTAACATACAGCAACGTGGGACACCATTGCAGTCCTCAGTCATGATGACTACATTAATGAAGTCAAACAACAACTGTTCAACATCACCCACTATAAAGAATTCAAAGATGACTGCACACCACAACTTACTCAGGAATTTAAGGATATCATCAAATTCTTCCCCAAATAACTCCAAACTCATCCTCCAAGAACTCATCCTGGGGATCTTCCTCATGCTTCCCAAGATACACAAACCAGGGAACCCAGGTAAACTCATCATATCTGGCTATTAAACTCTTACTGAAAAAATATCAGGACTCATGAAAACCATCCTCAAACCACTCACAGCACAAAGGGTCAGTTTCCTCCAGGACACAACTGACTTCATCCACAAACTCTACAACATTAACAACCTCCCTCAAGATCCCATCCTTCCCATTATGGACATCACGTCCCTCTACACCAATATCCCTCACAATGACATCACTGCTGTTTGCCTCAAGTATTTACAAGACAATGGACAACCCTCAGATATCCATTGTCAAACCCATCCATTTTATCCTTACCCATAACAATTTTACATTCAACAACAAACACTTTGTCCAAATCATGGAACAGTCACAGGTACTAGGATGGCTCCACAATATGCCAACCTATTCATGGGCCACCTTGGGGAAGAATTTTTAGGCAAACGCACCATGAAACCAATGATACATCTGAAATATATTGATGATATTTTCATCCTCAGGATAGAGGACTTAAACTCTCACACAGATTTCCACCACAACTTCAACAACCACCACTTGTCCATTTAACTCTTTTCTGAAAAGTCCCATACTATCAACTGCCTGGACACTACAATCAGTTTCATCAATGGAACTCTCCAGACAACTATATACAAGAAATCCATGGTACACACCACTTACCTTCACAAATTGAGTAGCCACCACAAACACACCACAAAATCTGTTATCTACAAACAAGCACTCACATACCACAGAATATGCTCTGAGGAGGAAGTCCAGGATACATATTTTAACACACTCAAAAATGCCTTATTCAAACAAGGACACTGCACCAGAGAAACAGATCATATCATGGAACGGACCATTCAAATAACTTGAGAATCTGCTTCTGTAATGAAAATCCCACCCTTTAAACATAATGTGTGTGATATTTTCCCCTTGTGATGCGGTTTTGGTTTTAGGTATACTGGAAATTAAGTAAAGTACATTTTCATTTAGCTGATCATCTCATTTGAACTTGTGTACAAATTAATTTGAAGTACATAATAGTGGCTTATTCAGAATAAGAAAGAAATTATGCTCTTGAAAGCCTATTATATAAATCTATCATTTTCCGTCTTCTTTTTAAGCTTTGTTGTAAATCTTGAGAAATGCTATATTTTTTCTATCTCAAAACTTAGTGGGTTTTTGGCATACGTGAGGTGGTAATAAGACTTCAGAAGTTTTTGTCTAGACCAAATCTTGGATGACTAAAGAAATATTTTACTTTACAAAGACATCTTCACAATGGGTGGCAGCAAGCCTATAAGGCTTTTAGTAGCCTTTTTGTCAGTTTTCCCTTGGGCTACACTCTTACTTAAATTTAGCATGCTGCCTTTAAAAGCAAAGAAAGAATCAAAGATTTAATTGAATGGTTTTGCCTACATAAGCAATCCACAATTGTCAATATAGGAAAGAAATCAACAACAAAAAATTCCCCCTTGGTGTTCTTAACTTTTACAGTTCTGAAGCCTAGAAGACTGAAAGAAAACCAAAGTCAAATAACAAGAAATGAAATGCAAACTTAGTTATGAACATGTTTTTTTGATGAGATGGATAGTTTCCGCCTATAAGTTAAATTGAGAGGAAGTATTCTGGTCCACTCAGAGTTGAGAGCACTGAGTTCAAAAATACATGAACTACTTTACTGTAATGCTAAATGGCAGTGCCTGTGCTGCAGTGAAATCTTGCAGCAGCAATCTTCAAGGGCCAAAATTTTACTCCACTTCAGCAAGCACACAGAATTGCATTTTTTCCCAGGCACTTATTATTAGTTATTGATGATGGGAGAATATCTACTGATTCCAAATGAGTTTACATAAGACCAGGGATCGGCAAGTTCCCTGGCGGGCCAAGCCAGTTTGTGTATGTGTTGCATCCTCAGGTTTGGCTGATTGCAGCTCCCACTGGCCGCGGTTCGCTGCTCTAGGGCAATGGGGGCTGTCGGAAGCAGCGTCCAGGACATCCCTCGGCCCTTCCCACAGCCCAGGGCCGGCTCCAGGCACCAGTGTAGCAAGCTGATGGCACAGTCTGGTGGCTTTTGGCTGCACACCTGTGGCAGCTCCACCAAAGGGAGAGGATGGTAGAGCAGGCGCAGGTGTGCCGCTGAAGAGCGAAGGGAAGATTTTGGCGGCACGCCAGCGGCAGCTCAACAATCTTCCCTCTTTGGCACGGAGCCTCCCTTTGCTCTTTGGCGGCACGCCTGCAGCAGTTGAGCTGATTGGGGCGGCACAGAAGTTAGAGCTGGCACTGCCGCAGCCCCCATTGTCCTGGAATCTCTCCCCCTCTGATTCTTCCTGATCCCTTATAGCCCTACGTGCTGCATCACCCTTTTAAATGGACAAATTGGAGCACGTGTACTAACATAGAAGAGCTGGACTTGCATCATTTACAGGGGCCAGCCCTCTTATGACTATGCTTCCCTGGATTTTGAGAACTAGCTGGAGTAACATGAACAACTTTACTGAAATCAGTTGTCAGTATTGCAAAACTTCAGAGTCTCTTAGCGCTCAACAAAGAGGCCACATTATTAGAAACACCAAGGGATCTATTTGTCCTGAAGTCACTATCAAAATATACAACCTTGCACATAACTGGCTGTCACAGTTTTCAGGCTACACATAGATGGATAGCACTGGTGATACCACCATTGTAAGCTGTTTCGTTCTTGCTGGCAGAAGACCAGTCATAATAGAACTGAGGATAACTCTTTTGACTTTAGCTTGAGTGATGAGGGAAAAAACCCATAAGAATGAAGTCTGTTAGAATCGCTGTACTGTGCTTAGCTTTTGTGACTGCAGATTTCCCCATTTTCATTTGACAAATTTGAGGTCAAGCGACTTTTCAATGCAAACTGCTACTGACTTATGGAAGTATATTGTTGAGCTGACTCTTCACCTGATTATAGATCACACAAGCAATATATGCACATTTGAAATCACAAATCTGTACTGCAGCAGCCTGTGATGATGAGAAACAAAACACATGCATCAATATGCCTAGACCCTATATAGGATGTTTGATTTAAAAATGTTTTTTGCTCTTTTAAAGATCAATGACTTTGCTGTCAGTGCAGCCCTATAAAAAGAAATCCATTGTGCTCAGCAGCTTAACGTGTTCCTAACCTACCTACTAAATACTTGTGTTGGGGTGGGGGGGAATTCATTTTTATCTGAGCTTGTCTATCAATTCTGTTCTCTTCTCTCTCTGGTTATATTTAGCTTAAAGGTTGTACAGTTCTTTCCCTTCCCTTGTTCAGTCACTGGATATAGACAGTAAAGGGCAATTTATAGAGTGATTCAGCCCCTGACATCTACTCTCAACTTTTGGCAGACAGAGGTTTAGGGACACCCAAAACATTAGGTTGCATCTCTGACCATTTTGGCTAAAACAGTCATTTGATGAACCTATCTGTAGTGGCGTGATGGCTCACCCCTGCGGCGCCTCCTGCTGTACCTCTAGGAATTAGCTCTTTCCAGCCATCGGCGCACCCTCTGCTAGTCGCCGTCCCGCTTGCCGTTGGCCCCATGTCCCTCCCGAACCCGGTGGCCTTTTTACCTGGGGTGCTGTCCCCAAGCAATACCACCACACTCTCTATGGGTCTCCCCTCCCCAGGGAACTCACAACCCTCTATCCCCACCTTGCCTCAGTCTAGGGCTACTGCCAGTCAGCATTAAGCCCCTGCACCCTGGGGCAGACTGCAGTGTAAAAGCCAGTCATCGTGGGCAAGGGGGGCGGGTTTGGACCTGCTGCCTTTCCCTGCAGCCCAGTACCCTTTCAGGCCTTTCTATCAGGCCATAACCTGGGAGGACGCCAGGCCTGAGCTCCCCAGCTCAGTCTGCCCCTTCCCCAGCACTGCTCTACCCTCAGTACCCTTTGCTCCTTCAGGCAGCTAGGTCCATCTCCCTCTAAGGCTGGAGGGAGACAGTGTACATCTCCTGGCTACAGCCCTTTTATAGGCCCAGCTGTGGCTAACTCCCCAATCAGCCTTCCCCAGCCACAGCCATCCTAAGGGCTGCTTTCACTCCTTGTTTACTGGAGTGGGGCAGCCACCCCACTACACTAGCCTTCATGAACTTATCTAATTCTTGTTTGAATCCAGTTATATTTTTGGCCTTCTCAACATCCCCTGGCAATGAGTTCCACAGATGGATTGTGTTAAATAGCACTTCCTTTAATTTGGTTTTAAACCTGCTGCCTATTAATTTCATTGAGTGATTGCCTGATTCTTGTGTGATACGAAGGGGTAAATAACACTTCCTCATTCACTTTCTTCGCATTATTCATGATTTTATAGGCCTCTATCATACCCCTGCCCCTTATTCATCTTTTTTCTAAGCTAAACAGTCCTACTAGTTCTAATCTCTGTTCATATAGAAGCAGTTGCATATGCCTTATCATTTTTGATGCCCTTCTCTGTACTTTTTCCGATTCTAGATATACCTTTTTTTTTTTAGATGGGATGACCAGAACTGCAGGCAATATTCAAGTTGCAGGCCTACAATAGATTTATATAGTGGCATTATGATATTTTCTGTCTTACTATCTATCCCTTTCCTCACAGTTACTAACTGTGAGGAAAGGGATAGATAGTCACAGTTAGCTTTTTTGACTGTTGCTGCACACTGAAATAAATGGGACCTTAAGCAATTTGCTGAATTAGGGCTATAAATCTACAAGAGAAACTATCATTGATATTTCATAATTCTTCTAATAAATGGCACTTACCATCAAGTTTTATTTTAGTATTGTTCGACCTGGACGAACGACGAGTTTGTTTGGATGAAACAATTAACTTGATCAGATTGATCAATTAATATGTTATTACCTAATTTTTATAAACATTTTTACAGTATGTAAACATCTAAATTGCTTTTCCAACAGGGCTTTTCAGAAAAAAAAACTGCTGTTCCAGGAACTTATCCCATGCACCATTTTTAACCTCATAACTAAGACTACAGTGGTGACACTGACTCCATGTGCTGACTAGTACATATTGAGTTTTATTAGTCTGAAGTCAATGAAATTTATCTGAAGTGCTAATTAAAATGTTACTCTATTCCCTCCCCGCATTTTACTCATCATTACACTGATTCAAGGTCATATTATTTGTCCAGTACTACATATTTTCATTTAATTGGTTTGTCTTTTATGTGTTTTCAGTATACCTCAGAAAATGCTACCTAGCAACTAAGTGAAATTAATTTCCAAGGAACTTATGAACTACTGCTGCATTGTTATCAATTCGGCGAAGCAGGCTAATAGCCATGACAGCCTAATAAATGGTTTAAGCAGAACTATTTCATAACTCAGGAGCACCACTTCTGCTCAAAGTGTTTCACTTTTGTTTTAAGTGACAGTTAAACATTTTTGAGGAGTAGATTAAATAAAGTTACAAATAAGGTTTATTGCAATATTTTTAGAAATTCCATGCATAAAAGGTAAAGTAGGAAGAATTATTTAGCATATCAGAAATTTCTATTTCTATTTCAGCAGGAGTCAGCATAAAAGAAACTGAGTTTTGAATTCTTTTTTTTTTTTTTTTTTTTGGCGCATGCTTTGGGCCTCTTAAAGCCAGGAGAAGGGTCCATGATATTTAGACAACACAAGCACCTCAGCACTCCATAGCCATGAGAAGTCTCCAGAGGTGGGACATCTCTGGCAGGGTCAGAATATTGAATTTGATATTCCACAGCAGCTCCTCTCCTTTGAGAGGAAAGAGGTCAGATCATATAGTTCGATTGCATCCACTGTGATAATCATATAAGACAATAAGGAAAGTTGATTGAAATGACATAGAAGATAAATGTGTGCAATTGTTCCTCCTCTTCTCCCCCGCCACAGCTTGCCGCACAATGCCCTAAAAAGGCTAAAGAAAAAAATAGCTAGGAAATTCAGAAGAAGTCAAGAATCAGAGATATTTTTGAATATCAAGCCAAAATATAAATATAGAATATATATAGAATATAAAGCATTCTAAGCATGCCACACGGACCAGAAGTACTGAATCCAAGTAGGAATAATGAGGGAAAACTTCTGAACCCCATTCCTGCCACCTCACAAACCTGAAAATTATTTGTCTACTTATAACTGAGGGTCTGAACAGAATTATGATTTTTCAAGTTTCTATACACCGGGTCTAATTCCACATGCTAATGCCCTAGGTCACTGATTTAATTCATAAACTCAGTAATGTATTAATCCACAAGCAGTTGGGCTTCTTCTACAAAACTTTATATGGCAATTTCCTCACCTCCCCAGAATCACCCATGCTCCATAATAATTAATATAGATAATTTATATCCATAAACATACAAACCCCTCAGATGTTAAAATATGTTATTAAGGTTGAAAAGTTAGGAAAAATGTCAGATGGATACTTAAATGTTTCCCCTTATGCATCCTTCCTGATAATTGAGTCAGGTAGGGATTGGGATGGCACTGGACATCTGCCCACATGTCATGTATTGATACATCATAAACTAACCTCCCTTTTGGTTTTTTTGCCCCCACTAAGACCCCAACTGCTGTATGGGGAAGACAAAAAAACCCAAACATCTTGCTTGGGCCAATCAGATGAGGAGAGAAAATTACTTCCCAGTGTAAAAGAAGTGACCACAGTATTTCATGACAAAATCTAGTATTTTAATTACTTCGAGGGGTGGGAGCTCCTCAGCGTGGTCCAGGTGAAAGGAAGAGAGCTTTTACTGCACAAAATGGACCTAAACAATCCCCCTTTCTTCCAGTCACTTGGTGGGGGAGGAATGGTTCAGTGTAATCAGCAATGGATTTTCTCTGGGTCTCTCGACCTTAAAAGGAACAACACACCTTCTTTGATAAGCTACAGAAAGGGCTCCACCATTTAATGTGTGGGGAGGTCACTTGCAATAACATGACACTCAGCTATGGAATCATCATTTTGCTATCAGAAATGGCACCATCAGTCTTGTTCTGGTTCTGGCTGCTCTGGAGATTTAATGATCAATAATGCTCTGAGTAAAGCTCCTTGTTCTGAAAGGCTTGGAATCTCTCTCCACCCCCACTAAAAAGTCTTGTGGATGATCTCCAGTCCCACTGTTTCTAGGAATAGTAGAATACCAGAAAAAAGTGGAACATCCAGAATTTTATCATCTATCTTCTTGGGGAAGAGCAGTAAAATGTATTTCTCGTAACAGGCATTATGACAACATATTTCCAAACGATATTGTTCTTCAGTCTGAAATCACACATTTACTCTCAGTATCTGTTATCAATGGAACTTGGTTCACTGGAGGTATCATATATATATATACACACACAT
>ML677351.1:2021103-2061018 GCA_007922305.1 Dermatemys mawii
ATATATGATACCTCCAGTGAACCAAGTTCCATATATATATAATATATATTCATATATTCTGCCTATATCTCCTCCTCACTGACGAGAGCCAGTGACAGTTATATAAAATCAACCTACAATATCTCATCACTGGATTCAGTTTTATTTTGCTTGCTTTGCTGGTAAAATGGTTATATACTAATGGTAAAATCTGTACATTGGTACAAACACTGGGCAATCTCTATATGCATGTTCGTGTCCACTCCTCCCACATAGTCAGTTAGCTGGTTGGGTTTGTTAGCCTCTCTTGTGCTTCTTGGTTTCCTTGTGTTTTCATCTCACATGTATCCTTCATATTCCACTTTGAAATAGACCCATATACACTTTTTTATTTTTATTTTTACTTATACTTGCACCTGCAATTTTACCTATTCTGCCATTTTGCACAGGTCAGCTCAGTCTCTGAACAAATGCCCATCTACCTTCCCATCCAGGGCCAGTGGAAGGATATTTCGCACCCTAGGCAAAACTTCCACCTTGTGTGCCTCCTCCCCCACTAACCCTTCTTTGCCCGGACAGCTCCCCTACACCTGGGGAGCACCCCCTGCGGCAGTTCCCCTCTGCCCACTCTGCTCCCTTCACCCAGTGAACCCCCACTCAGCCTGGGGAGCTTCCCCAATGGCAGCTCTCAGCCCCAGCTCACCTCAGCTCCGCCTGCTCCCCTGAGCACACCAGCGCCGCTCCACTTCTCCCGCCTCCCAGGCTTGCAGTGCCAATCAGCTGTTTGGTGCGGCAAGCCTGGGAGGGGAGGAAAATTAGAGTATGGTGGCATGCTCAGGGGAGGAGGCAGAGCGGAAGTGAGCTGGGGCAGGGAGCGATTCCCCTGCAGCCTCCTCCTCAAACTTACTTGCTGCGGGCACCCTCCCAGCGCCCTCCTACCCCAGCTCACCTCCGCTCCACCGCCTCCCCGAGCATGCTTTTGGTGCCCCCCAACCACTTGGCACCTTAGTTTGCCTACTGGCTGCACCGGCCCTGTTCCCATCTCCATCCCACCATCAGTCTGTCTGCAATCCAGGAATCTTTTAAGATTAGCTCATAAGCTTCATATCTAACATTTTTAATATTTTCTTGTTCCTTCTGCATTTTCATGTAAAAGAGGACTCTTTCATGGATTTCATTATTCTTGGATATACAATCAGCTTTAAATTCTGCTAGGACCTTATCAAAATAAAAAATTAATTGAAATTTAGGGCATCTGTGTCAGCTACATTTAACAATAAGGACACTTTCATGTCACTATCCATTGTGCCAGCATCCTTCAATCATAGCTGAAACACTATTTGAAATACCGCCAGGATTCTTCCACATTGTCACTGAACCTTAATTATGGAGGTGGTTTGGAACATAATTTGTGTAAATGGATAACTATTTTGCATACCGAAGACACTAAATCTACAGTAAGACACATCAGAAATAAAGTCCTAGGACCTTTTGCTACAAAATTATGGGCCTTTACCACTTGAAATTAAGGACAATCTATTACCTGACAGTAGGGTTTTTATCTTCTGTAGGGAGTGAGTAGTCAGCAGAGAGCACTCCCTCTCTCTCAGGCACCACCATACAGTCACTCATTTTGCAATAATAATGTTGTAACTATACACCATTTCTGATTTTGTATGAATTTTTATTAAAACTTTAAACCTTTATAAGGAAAAGGAGAAAATCTAAGAATTAAAAAAAAACAAACAAACAGTAAAATACATTACAAGAAAGTGCAGTAAAATAAGCTTATGCTATCTACACATTTCATTTATTGGGGTAAAATTTTCAAAGGCACCTAAATAACTGAGAAACCTACACAGCCTTGGAAGTTAATGAGACAAGCTCCTAAGTCACTTGTGCACAGTTGTAAATGGTGCCTTGTATCTACTTCTGAACTGTCTGCAACACCTAAGCAGCTTGATGCTGAAATAAGTTCTGATGATTCAGCTTCACAGATTCATTCAATTTTTGAATTTTGAGAAAACATTAGAAATGTACAATATAAAATTAATCATTTGAACAAGTGAAATGATGTTCTTATTTACATCAGCTTTTTTTTCAATTAAAAAAAAATCAGGACTCTGTTCTCCCACTGGTGTGATTACAAGTTATGAAAGTGAAAGAAAGATTTAGGTTTTTTAGTTTTGTAGTTTGCACCAGTTTTTAGGTTTAAATTCTCCTATTCAATCTACTGTTTAAAAAAAATAAAGTGTTATTCTCACTCAAAAAATATCGACATCAAAAACCTGAGCATTATTACGTTGAATAATATATCCTAGGTAATATTCTAAATTACGCAAAGTTGATTGCGAATCTCCAGTTCAGATTTTATTTATTATTCACTTTTTGCTTCTTTTGTAGCCATTTATACTGTTCAAAATGGGGGTAAAATGACATCAAATCAGAACTTTTCATTTATAATGGGAGTAGTATTTTACTACCACTTTGCACATTTTTTTGTTAATGTTGGGTTTTTTGCTTGTGTAGGGAGTGTAGAATCTGATCCTTTAAAAATGTATTCATAACAGTATTTAAATCCTATATGCAAATCTATTTGAAGGTCTTACATTTCCTTAGCTTTTCAGTATAAATCCATCCATACATAAATCAATCTTATTCTTGTTCCAAGCTTCTATGTCCTTTGCTTTGCAGTTGAAGTCAGATTTGTTCTAATATTGATTTTTATCCTACTTCCAGTTTCCATGTCCTTAGATTTAATTTAAATGACAACTAAACTTACGCTTCCCTATTTTTAGCCATTTTATTTTATACCAGCGTTCTATTCAATACCCCCAATTTTTCATTCTGAAATATATCATTTCTTCCCAGGGAAAGAAAATCTAAGGGAAAAAGGAGAGCAAGAAAGGAGCTATTTCTCTAACAAACAGTACTATAGGCATAACAGCAAACTATCGCAACATAAAGACAAAATGGGGAATAACTGTCTAGGCAGTAGTATTGCTGGGGATTATAAAAGCGACAAAGAGTCTTGTAGCATCTTATAGACTAACAGATTTTAGGAATCATGAGCTGATGAAGTGGATCTTAGCCCACAAAAGCTCATGATCCCTAAAATCTGTTAGTCTATAAGGTGCTACAAGACTCTCTGTCGCTTTTGCAGATCCAGACTAACACGGCTACCCCTCTGATACTGGGGATTATAGTGAATCACAAATCGAACATGAGCAAACAATGTGATACAGCTGCAGAAAATGGCTAAATATCACTCTGAGGTGTATTACAGGAGCATCATATATAAGATGTGAGGTAACTGTTCTGCTCTAATCAGCACTGGTGAGGCATCAGCTGGGATATTGCATCCAGGCAAGATGGGGACAAATTGGGCAGAGTCCAGAAGAAAGCAACAAACATAATTAAAGGTTTTCAAAATATAATCTATGAAGAAAGGGTTTAAAAAAATGGGCATGCTTAGTGTAGAGAAAGACTGAAGAGAGACTTGATAACAGTCTTCAAATAGCTTAACGGTTGTTATGAAGAGGACAGCAATCAATTGTTCTCTATATCCACTGACGGTAAGACAATAAGTAACAGGTTTTATCTGCAGCAAGGGGCTGTAGATGCATGACTTCCATGTGAGGGAGAAGTTGTAGAATTCTGCTTTTGGAGGTTTTTATGAACACATATCAGGAATGGTCTAGATATACTTAGTTCTGACTCAATGTGTGTGTGTGGGGGGGGAAGATAGGGAGGGAGAAAGAGAGTAGACTAGATTACTTATGATTCCTTGATACTGATATTTACACACTGAAATTGACCACAATGGTAAAACCTATTATAAAATCTTTCTTAATTGCTTTTACATCCTCAAATATAATACACAGTTTGATTTGGGGGGTGGGGAGAACACAGCTTCATCCAGGCCAATGGGGTCATATATGGGGCGGGGAGCAAATTCTGTGCCTGCCTGAGATTAGCAGTTGAGGGTGGGGCAACACATCCCATGCCCCATTGTTCAAGTAACCTTCTCCATCAGTAACTGGCCTTCCATTTCTAATTCATATTTATAAGATTTATACTGTGCTGATGTAACAGGCCAGTGGGATACTGAAATAAGGTTATGTAAAACTCTAACTCTCTTTGCTCCTGAACCTCAGCTTAACTCCTTACTGAAGCAGAACCTTGAGTTGTGTCTTTTCAGGACTTTCTAGAAAGCGCAGAATTAAACCTCAAGGCTATTGTATGTAACACCCTGATAATGAGGTGTTAATAGTTCCTGGTCAACTCCAAAGAGACTCCCATAAAGTTTCTTAAACAAACAGATGATTAAAGCATCCAACACAGGGTGTAAATAGTATTTAAAATATTATGAATAACTTTTTAAACTAGAGCTAATAGACAGTAAATCTAATAAAAGTGTTCCTTATAAAAACATCACCCCCTCTTTTTGTGACTGTTATATATTTAAATTTAAACACAAGGTTTCAGCATAACATTTACATTTCTATACATTTCCACACACACTGATCTTCTGATCCTCTGATCTTCTCTGAGATAATTTCTCAGATTTTGTGTAGTGGCCATAACATGTAATTGTGTCACCAGGACATTTCAAAGATTAAGAATGGCAGCAATTTGCTTTTCCAAACACTTCAGAACTCTGCCAGCAAATCAACAGCCTGGGATCTACACAATCAGCTGCACTCCAACCCTCTGTGCTCTAATAGTTGTCTGGCCCTCTGAGTTGTTGGTGAAACAAATAAAACAGATATGTAGTCTGTATCCACAGTGTCCAGGTGTTGGGATCAGCATTTAAGCCATGTATTCCCTGGATTACTATAATCTCTCATTCAGGAGGCACTGTATTTTCCCCAGGAGCACAGATAAGTGAGGTACAAATGTACAAGCCCTCACCTCAATCAGTTCTGCTCCTGTTCTCTCTCTAATTGAGACAAAATCTTAGTTTAGAGCAATGAGCTGCTACAAAATGCAAGTTCCATAGACTCAGTTGCCTCTAGAGGCAATAATTGCTTCTGTCCCAACTCTCCCAAGTCCCTGCAACACACTTTAGACAAAGCATTATCCTTAGAGAGGAATTCCCTAGTAAGTAAAACTGGAATTACCCTGCAGTCTGCACTTCTGCAGCGATACAGACTATTCCAAATTAAAATCCATCAATCTTTCCCATTGCATTTCTCCCTTTCTTGGGGCTTGAAAAAGAGGGGAGAAGGGAAGGGAAGTGATGAAAAACATGTATGTTACCCCAGTTTCACTGCAAACAGGTCAGATACTTTTAGCACCTCCATTAGTGCACTTCACAGAGAGTAACACTAAAATAGTATCTATATTACCCATACTCTCAAAATAGATGTTGAAGGGGTAGGTTCAAGAACACAGCATCAAAATACTACTACAGTCACTCACAACATCTCTTCCATTTACACTGATGCTCTTGCTGCTTTTGACGAATGATGGCCTAACTTTTCAAATCCAGGCTTGAAATTTTCATGAGTGCTCAGAGTCCTGGTAGAACTCCACTACCATGGAAGTCAAAGGAACCACTTGCTTCATCAAGAGCAGATTTCAGTTAGTGATGAGTGCTTTTAAAAAATATCCCACCTTCAGGGCCTTCAAAGGGTTACAAAAGAACTCAGGAGTACAAGTTCAACTGAAAGCAAATTAAATACATTTTAAATCATTCCAGCTTGTTGTGTTGTAACCTGGGGAAACCCATCTGGGTACTGGATCCTTCCCATGTACTGTACAATATTTAATCACTCTTTATGACCTAAAAGCCTATATTTGCATTTTGCAGGGACACTACATGCAAGGTTGAATGTGAGTGCAAGTTTCCAATCACATCTTAATTTCAGGATTCTTCTCTCATAGGGCTAGTTTACATTAGAAAGGCTTTGTTAATATAGCTAGACTGACAGAGCCTCCTAGTGAAGACATAGCTTACACCACAATAAAATATTTTGCTAGTATAGTTAAACCACCTTCTTGAAGGAAATAAGAAACTGGTGAAAACTCTTTTGCTGATATAGTTGCATCTATACAGGATTCTTTGCAAGCATATCTAGGAAAATTGGGGGTGTGTATTTTTTCACACTCCTGTTTGACATAGCTATGCCAGTAAAACTTGTAGGATAAGCCTGACCATAGTTTTTAACGGATCACACAATAAACTCATCACTCCAGCAGTAAAACCAAGAACATTTGCACTTTAGCAAATCTTGAGTTTGAGGAGACAGCTCTCTCCAGGAAGCAGACTCCTTTCCTAGTGCAATCAATTCCTTATTCTTTTCCTCAGGGCACTTATTTTCAACTCTTTTTTTCCCAAACTGGTCATTTAGAAAAGCATCAGCAGTTCTGCCGCAGGGCTCTGTAAATCATATCCCTGTAGTTTATCCAGCTACCTAGCCAGTTGCCTTGGATACATGACTTTAAAGAGACATTGTAAAAATGGAGTGTCCACTCTGACTACAAGTTTTCACCCATACATATAATGGCTTCTATATTCCTGGTGGTGATTTTTAATTTTATTTATTTATTTATGGTCCTCAGCACAACTTAGACTTTCACTGTAATTAGACACCAGTCTTTCAAATCCTCCATATTTGTGTGTCAATATAGCATTCTCTCCATAAGCACTAATATCTGGCTTTAATATGAAAGGAATTTAGGAAACATGGATATGTTAAGACAATAGCAGTCAAATATTTTTAACTTTATAAATGCCAAATCATATACTAGTTACACTGAAATTGTTTCTCTTTCACAACCAACCTATGCAATAATTTTGCTACAGTGATTCCCCTGGCAAAGAACCTTCTGTAGTAAAAGTGGGACTTTAAAAAATTCTTGAACATCTGCAAGTATGTGTGAAGTCTGTTAAATTTTGTATCTAGACTTGGTCAATGGAAATTCCTTCCTTATAAACTGTGTGTGAGAGGTATGTCTCCATTTATTTATATCCAGTTTCAAATTTACAATAAGGCTCCAGGATAAAGACCATGGTCAATGCTTCTCAGGCACAAGCCGCACAACTGAGCATTCTACAATAAAGGTTAAAACTCTTCAGGGCTGGCCTCAGACTGTAGTATGGACAGGAGACCATTACAAATGCCTCTGCTTTCCACTCTAAGTGTAAGATGCATTTTTTGATCATGCTTCCTCTGACAAACACAGCAATGTGTGTGGATAAAATATCCCAAAAAAAAACTGGGGAGAGGATGAAAGAACAAACAGGCAACAGATATCACTGCTCTACAGCCAAAATGCTTCTGAAATAAATGTAGTCAAACTTCACTAATTCTGGGTCACTGAGAACGAAAATGATGCTTAAAATTCTTGATTGGCTCTAGTTTTCAAGATATGCTATTGGGTCAGTATATATGACCCTTGATGTGGGAATGGCCGAGGATAAGTGAGTTATAAAGGGAAGGGATCTCAATATAAACCAGAAATGACTAAAATACATCTTTGACTGGATATATGAATAAATCTATGACTGGGTTTGGATAGTACTTGCTTTTTAGGCAAAACAATGAATGATGCAATCTGAAGCTGGTATTGCGTCATACATGATATGAATTGCATCATGTTATTCCTAGAAGTCATGGATGATGCAATCCTAACGAAGCTTACATCACTCTGCTGAACAAATTGCCCTATATCAGCTCTAGAAATCATACAGTGTCGTGCTCTCTTATTTGTCAGTGTTTGATTTTGCAAAGGGACACATTTCTGTTTAGCCAAAGGGAGCAGAGATGCCTCGTACTCTTGTGAACAGTGCAGATAACTTCTGCTATGTTTGTGGTGAAGTGACTTTTGCATCACAAAAGCGCAGTACAACCACTATGGTTAAGAAAGCCTACCCCCTTTATTTTGGCTGCAAAATTGGAGATCGGGACAAGAGGTGGGCCCCTCACACAAGCTGCAACACTTGTGCAACAAATCTTTGCCAGTGGTTGAACAGGAAAAGGAAATCTATGCCTTTTGCAGTGCCAATGGTTTGGAGAGAGCCAACAGATCATACCAGCAATTGTTACTTCTGCATGGTGCCTCCAGTTGGGAAAGGTGTGTCAAAGAAGAAAAAGTGGACAGTGCATTATCCAAACATTCCATCAGCTATACGCCCAATACCCCACGGAGAAGGACTGCCGGTTCCTGATGCACCAGAATCATTCTCACTTGAGTCAGACGAGGAAGAGGAAGAGGATGAAACTTCTGGTCCTGACCCATCAATGTCACAGGACCCACATTTTCTCCCATCCTCCCCCTCTGAACCACACCTCATAACACAAGCTGAACTGAATGACCTTGTCAGGGATTTGGAACTATCCAAGAGTAAGGCAGAGCTGTTGGGCTCCAGACTACAGCAGTGGAATCTCCTGGCAGGTGATGTTCGGGTTTCCATGTTCCATGACCGTCAAAAGGATCTTGTCCCATTCTCCTTCATGGAAGGTGATCTTGTAGCCTGCAACAACATCGATGGTGTGATGGCAGCCCTCAACATCGTTCACGATCCAGATGAGTGGAGACTCTTCATTGATTCATCGAAGATGAGTCTTAAAGCTATTTTGCTGCATAATGGCAATGTTTTGCCATCAATTCCAGTTGGTCATGCAGTCCATATGAAGGAAACCTATGACAACATGAAGCAACTTTTGAGGTGCATAAACTATGAGCAACATCAATGGCAGCTTTGTGGCGATTTGAAGGTTGTTGCTCTCTTGCTTGGTCTGCAGACTGGATACACAAAGTACTGCTGTTTTCTCTGCGAATGGGATAGTCGTGCAAGAGATTCCCACTACATCAAGAAAGATTGGCCACTCTGACAGTCATTGGAGCCTGGGAGGAAAAGTGTTCAGCACCCACCACTTGTTGAATCAAGGAAGATTTTGTTACCACCCTTACACATCAAGCTGGGTCTGATGAAGAACTTTGTCAAGGCCATTGACAAAACACAAGCAGCTTTCAAGTACCGCCGTGGAAAATTTCCGAGGTTAAGTGAAGCTAACATAAAGGAAGGTGTCTTTGTTGGTCCTCAAATTCGTGAACTTCCTCGAGATGATGCATTTGACCATGCATTGCGTGGCAAGGAAAAGACGGCATGGAAAGCCTTCCAGTCGGTGGCAATACATTTTCTCGGAAACAACAAGGCAGAGAACTACAGGTTGTTGGTGGAAAACCTCCTCAAGGCATACAAAAGCCTTGGTTGCAACATGTCACTAAAGATACATTTTTTGCACTCTCATCTAGATTTTTTTCCCACCAAACTGCGGAGCAGTGAGCGACGAGCACGGCGAGCGATTTCACCAGGACATTGCAACAATGGAGAAACGCTATCAGGGCAAATGGAGCCCATCAATGCTTGCAGACTATTGCTGGACAGTGACAAGAGATGCTCCATTTAAGGAATACAAGAGACAAGCCAAGAAGCGCCAAGTAGACACTGAATAGGACTAAACTATGTACATAATAGTTTTTTGCCTGTTGTTTCATAATATATTTTATTTATATAATCCTTTTGCTGATTTTTAAAGTGTTACATAAACAGGACAGGTGAAATATTATCATGTAAAGCAACCATAAACACATGTAAAGACCTAGGTTTACAATTTATGATTAAAAATCTATACAATATACATAGACATAAAATGTAAAAACTTATATATCTTAGAAACAGTAGCCAATCAGTTGTTTTAATTGTCATATTTGAATTCAGCACATCAAAATACATAATAAATATCACATTTCATCTCTGAAACAGACGACTTCTAAAAAATTGTAGACCAGTGTATTCGTTACATTGCCTAAGGCACTGCTGGACGGCATTTTATGGTGATGAGTGTGCAAAAGAATGTGTATATTTAATAGAATAAAGTAGAAACTTAAACTGATCAGACCCTCCATGATACTGTTGGAAAATACCAGCATGTTCCAGGAACTCCTCTATGTACTCTAGACAGTCTGAGTGGAACATGCCATACAATACTCTTTCTATAAGTCTCTCAAAGGTGGCAGTAACATTCCACAAGCCTCTCCTTTGGATCCACTTCCACTGTTAAGATCTAGTGTTGAAAGGTCAGACTGAGCCCGCTACAATATACAGAATATCATCCATTCAAGTCAAAGGGTAAAAATTATCTAAAACTACTGCAGATTTATATAGTCCACACAGAATGTAGTGCTGCCATCTTTTTTCTTTACCAGAACTGTGGGTGAGGACCAAGAGCAGGATGAAGGCTCATTTCTGCTTTCTTGATAAGCATTTCACCAATGGTCTTTAAATCTCTTCTTTTTCTGAAAGTGGTAACTGGAGAGGTCCTTGTATAATAGGTTGGGATCCCACTCTTGTGCTAGTGTAGTATACCTTTATTGAATTAGGAGCACAACTTTGTACCAGAATCATTTTCAAACACTGCTGCTTCCCATTTAAGTGTAAAGAAACTCTGGGAGCTCACCTTCACCCCTTTCTCCCTGTGCCAACATTTACTCAAGTGACTGGTAACTTCTTTACAATTTTCGGCTTTGTTAGAAAGATTCAACAAGGGATCAGGTGCTTGTTCTGTTCTATATACACACGTACATTTTAGCAGCTGTTCAATTCCTCCTTTTCCTTTACTGGAAAGCCATCCAGTAATTTGGTGGTAATTATGGTTTCAGACTCCGGGGCTAGGGTAACTTACTCCTTGCAGAACAGTCACCTACAAAGCATTTGTTTCACCTGGCTCACTTCTTTAATGGGAATTTTCACAGACAGAATTTGCAGAACACATTTACTGGCATCTATTATATGGTTATTAGCCATAATGAAATCCAAGCGAACTGTGAACTCATCCACTATCTCAGTTCTCCAGACCTCTTGCTCAAGTTCCAGGCATTCTTAAATCCAGTTTTCTCCATTTTTTGAACAGGCTTATATTCTAAATTCCCTGCCTCCATTTGAGACCAATCAGGCTCTCCTATGACTTTCAGCAAGTCCAGTCTAATAATTTCTATACTGAGCCTGTGCATTTCATAGACATTCAATTGCTAAACTCCCATTCTTGTTACTTAACTGTCCACATTTAAACAAAGGACTGTGGGGTTTCACCCTATACCTAGAAAGTATGCCTTGCTTCTGGCATATGCTGAAATGCATGAGGGGCTCTCATTAGGTACTTTGGCTTTCCTTAAATATTTAACAATCCTTTTCATGGTCAATCTTTTCAAGCTACCTGAATTTAAAGTGAATTGGTTACATTAATGTGGGCATACTTGCTAATTTCACTTGCTTTAATACCACATTTAACATTCAGGCTGTTACAATTTACTCTGGGTAGGAGCCTGGTAGACCGTAAAAGGAGTTTTAATGCCATTTTTAACCAATCTGCTCCTGTCTTGGGCAAAGCACTGCTCAGGCAGATAGAGGAATCTGAACCCAAATCTCCAATAATAATTCTGACATGCCCTAGTCCCTTCTTCTGTATGTTACAGATATTCCACGAAATTGACATGATAAGGTAGAAAATTTCAGTTACATACAGTTTGACAGAATGTGAGATTCAGTGTCACTGCTGCTTGACCAAATGCAAGTCTGTCTGTACTGCTGCAGTAGGGAGGGCTGATGTTATTCCTTCATTCTTTCTTAACAAACAAGCAAGAAGGTAAATAAAAGGGGGGGGGGGGGGAAGAGTGACACTAAGCTAACACAAAAAAGTTATTAACATGAAAAAGCAGTAAAATGAAATGTCAATATGCTTTGTAGCTTTGGAGTTTACAACAGTCCTGGGAATACAGTATATCTACAAGTTATTGTTTTAATATCAGATAACCGAGTAGTAAGCAAGAAAGATGGAGTTAAAACAAACTGAAAAAAAAAAAAAAAATTTTTTTTTTTTACTTTAAGGCTTCTATGATGCAATGTTCATAAAAGGAAATCAGCTTGAGTCCTATCACATTTTGTACAGGCACACAGGAATTAAAATAGCAGAACCAACCAATGGTTCACTTACATTCAATCACTTTTCTCTAGTAGTTGCCAACACTGGATGTTTCAGAGGAAGCTATATATTGTCCAGTGCCAAACTAACCATGCAATACAAGATGGAAAGAAGTTTATTTTAGACTCTGTCATGACACAGGGACTCACAGTCCATCCTAAACAGGAGGCATTTAAGAAACTACTAAACTGTCGATACAAAAATACTTCCACAGAGCTTCAATGCCAGCTTTCGGTCCCTCGTTGTTTGGAACAACATACAGCACAGGCACAACTGCTTGCTAACGTCTTGCTAGTGAACACTGTCATAGACACCAGTCTGTAATCAGGTTAAGCACTCAAAAATAAGAGATTTCCAACTCTAGTGATTTTCTTATCTTATCTAGTATGACTGTAGGTCACTATTTTTTACTTCTTTAAACATTGCAATTTAAAAATCAGTTAGGCCATTTGCTTTCATAATATCATGCAGTATTGAGTTTTTTAGTTCCACTGACTGCTCTTTTTCTAAACCTCTAATTTCAATTTGAGACCTATAGTAATTTTTCTTAGTAATTTGTTAAAAACTGAATTCAGCAATTCCATCACTACACTGAGATTGTAGACAATCTAGTTTTAACCGAAAGAGACACATTTCTTATTGCCATTTTCTTCAGTGTATACTCACTGCTTAGTCAGGCAAAGCTCCTATTGAAGTCATTGAGTAAGGAGTGTTTAATACAGCTCTTAAATCTTTTCTTCATTAATATGTCTGTGAAAAGGCAGTCTGGTTGCTATCTTTAGATTGTACTGCAATTCCTTTACGTTAATCCGGTTGAACAGTAAGATGTGAGAGTGCCCAAATAAGCATTTTTACTAAAATATTTTAATTATTGCACATTCTCTGGATAATGTTTCTGGTTTTATATTATATTAGTGGTCTCATGATTTTCAATTACTGAATCTCATCTTCTGTGATTAGCTCTTACAGTATGCTACATTAGAGGGACAAGTAGAAGCCACAATGGCTTTTTAAACTACATATTAAGAACTGAAGGGGGCTAAAATTCTAAGTATTTTTTCTCTTTATACAAGTATCTTAATATTACCTTGTACCTCCATAGTACTTCTCATGCGTAGATCTAAAAACACTTTAGAAAGTTGGGTGAAACATTATCATCCACATTTTATAACTTGGAAATTGAGGCACAGATGTTAAATTACACAAGTCAGTTGCAGGGTCAGAACCAGAATCTATGCCATCCAGTCTAATCCTCTGTTCGTTGGTCAGTCCTGCTTCCCTTAAAGAGGTTTGATCTATATCTTACAAATTTTCTGTAAAGAGTATGTTAAAAAAAAATCACTACAGAAATTTTAAATGGGGTGGGAGGAGGGAGATGCTTTGTTCTGTAACTGTTACACAAATCAACTCTAAACCTTAGAGGGTTCAATCCAGTGAAAATATTTGACCTCAATGACCCTCTGAGCTGCAGAATTCCCAGTTTAACTTATTCCAGAGCAATTACAACCAAAATAATTACAGAACAGTTATACCATTCACTCTATTATAATTTAAAAATATAGGCGTCAATTTAAAAGTTGTGCAGAACCAGAAATCCTACCTTAAAATTGGTAATAAAGAAGTAACAGCTTTAATATACTTCAAGTTAAATGTGTCCTATAGAAAACTACATACTGTTTAGCCTCTGAAAAATAAAGACTGTGCCAAATACTGCCATCAGTTACACTGAAGTAAATCTGAAATTAATCTGTTTAAGTAAATTGAGTTACTTTGGATTTACATTCGTATATTGAAGAACAAAATATGTCTCTGTGTGGGTGTGAGGAACTTTTGAAAACATTATCTAAAGCCACCATCTGGTATGCAATATCACAAAAACACACACACACACAACCAAGCTTACTGTCACTGTACTGACACATTAAATATAAGATAATCTTATTCTATTCCAAATATTCTACTTCTTGTGAACCCACAAACTAAATTCAAGTCAGTGAGAGTTGTGAGCCCAAAAATATGCAGGACTTTATGAATTAAGCTTAAATATCAACATCCCAAAATATGATCAATATTCGTACAAGAAACTCATGCATTTACAAGGTCTTTGATTTATGGCTGATATAAGAAGCTGTTCCTTTTAACTTTACCACCAGTGTAACAATAAAAAGGTAGATACTGAAGAAAGACTGTTCCAATATCAAGCTTTTTTTAAAAAAAAAAAACCACACATATAATAAATAAAATTTGGCCATTTTTTCTTTTAGATAAATAGTTGTTAAAACTTTTGTTTTTCATGCTAAATATGACTCTGTGGAACACACTTACATGTTTATCCTCTCAAACTTAGATAGTTGCAGTAGCATTTGTTACTGAAAAGTCCAGCCACTTAATTTTGTTGACTATTGTTTTCCAACAGGCTTGAGCCACTATGTCTGAATGACATGTTTTCTCAGGTGGCAAATTTAGATTTCATATTTTTTAAAAAAAGCCATCAGCTTCTAGCTCACATTCTTTCTTATTCCATCTTATTTTTTTAAAAAAACTCTGCAAATATTGTTTTAAAAATATTTTATATACCCATCATACAGACTCTTGACAGCTACTAGCACATCTCCATCACCATATTAACAAAACAAAACAAAAAGCCTTCAATGTTTAGGGTAGCTACTGAAGTTTTTTGTTTGTTTGGGTTTTTTTTTAAAGGTCAGATGAAGACTTAGAGCCTTCCCTAGTGAGGAGTTTGGAAGAGCAGAAGCTTCTTCCAGAAGGGTCAAATCCTAGTGTTCTGCGCAAAGCGTTAGTACGGATCTTCATGAGATTTGGAGGGAATGGAATCCTCCCTCTAAACTTAGACTATGGACCATCAGTAGAGCCACTCCACACAGGCTTTATAGGCTACTGTGCACATAGAGAGTCTTGAGTGTGGGTTTCAGCTTCCTAACATAACCAGCCGCTGTTAGCCACTTAAGAACTCTCCTCTGGGCTACACCATCCCTGTCTTTGCCTTGAAGATTGACAGCAGATGCACCCAGACACTCAACTCCCTTCAAAGTGCCCCCAATGGAATCCAGCCTCTGATCTCTGGATAGCCACAGAAATCCCAGCTCCTCTGTTCCCACAGGAACAGTGTTCCACAATTTGCCAGTTGTACCTTAGACCATTGGTTGTATAGTAAACACAGTACCTGAGTTCAACTGGAAAAGAAGAAGAATTTAAGAAATAATAGAGATTCAAATAAAAAACAGTGTGAAAGATGGGACCAAATGGTTACACATGCATCATCATGACACACGCATCATCATGACACACCTTCTAAAGTCTAAACTTAACTAACAAGTTATCCTCCTGTCCATAATCCATCCAAAGTTCTCATTAGCAATTTGCAAATTTCCATAAATTTCCATATTCCTGTTCATAATTCATCATTCCTAATTCATTCATCATATGAAATGAATTAGGAATGATGAAATTCATTCATCACATGAAATCAAATTTCCATATTCCTGTCCATAATTCATCATTCCTAATTCATTCATCATTCCATCATTCATCATAATTCATCATTCCATAAATTTCCATATTCCTGTCCATAATCCATCCAAAATTCTCATTAGCAATCTGCAAATTTCTAATTTGCTCAGGATTTTGTCCAGAGATAAGATCCCTTTTTTCATGAAGTAAACTATCAATTTTCTTCCTAGGTAAAGGATTCTGGGGTGTTTCTTTGCTACCCAAAAATATGTTTGATGTTCACTTCAGGATAAGACTCCCAGACTCCCCTCTGCCACAGCTATTTACCTTTTCCTGTAAGGTTCCTTCTCAAGTCTTCCCCCAGTTCTTCATTGGCATGTGATTTAGAATGCTAATACAATGATTCCTTCCCTGCCCCCACGCGTTATAAGTGTCTGCTGCCTGTTTGGAGGAGTTTGTCTCAAGGCATTCTATCTTTGAGTGATCTAATTCAATTATAGCCCCAGAGAACAATTTTTTTTAGCATATACACATAACTCCTCACATTTTCTGTACATGCATCTCAACAGTCACAAGGACTAGTGTGACACAGTCTTTCATTACAGACTTTTCATGACATTCCCCTACAGTAATGGCTGTTCAGCATATCTGAAAAGCAGGCCTTCACTGAGCATAGTTTTGTGTTTGTTTTCAAGTTAAAAGATATCTGGACTTCTCTTTCCTGAGGCCATCAAAACATAACAAATGTTTTGTATTTTTACAACCCCTGTACATTACCTTATTCCCACAGTCTGGGTGAGGCTTTAATTCAATTGAGATGAGTCAGTAGTCAACTTGCTGACCTGGTGGTACCATCATGAAGTCTCACCCAAGTTCTGTAAGTCTGGGAAACACAAAACACCACCACCCACAGCAGAAACAAACCTCAAATGAGCACCACAACACAAACTCCCCTTGCAAACTCCCAGTCAAACTCACCTGTTTACCGCTGTGCTAGCTCCTGTGCTGCTGCAGCTGTCTGTGCCACTGCCTGGCTGGCTACCTTTCTAGGACCCCTACTCAGAGAAGCCACGCCCCCAGTCAGGGCTCAGCTTCTCTTCCAGCACAAACCCCCTATAAGCCTCTACGCATACAAATAATACAAAGAATACAAATACAAAAACCTTCTCCAACCTCTCCCTCTAGTGTCCCATCACTGGCTGTTGGAGATATTTGTTGCTAGCAATCATAGATCAGTTGTATGCTATTGTAGGCAATCTCATCATACCATCCGTTCCCTTTTACACTGCTTCTACTGGCTGTGGGGAATATGGTTCTGTATTGTAGCTTAAATAAATGATTGATTCTCAGGGTTCTGTATTAATACCCAGTAAGGAATTTATTTGTTAAAAAACATTTCCTGAATCTTTTTTGTCTGTACTGGTGCAGACATACTTGCTGATAGTATTTTGAAATAAATGGCCAAAAATAATTGAAACTCGTGTGATTTTATTGTTTGTGATGAATAAAATATGCCGAATTTTGAAGAATTTGAAAATATTGTGCACAGAATTTTTAATGTTTGACACAGAATTCCCCCAGGAGTGAGTAACAGTTGCATCTCTAAATTTCATTTGTTTGTTGTACAACACAATGCATCTAATTACTATAATATACCAACATATCTGTCACAGACTGAATGGCTGGGTTAGCTGAAAGGAGATACAGTAAGATGTATTATGGACACGAAGCTCTGTTAAATTTCTTTAGTGAATGGGTTATGGCACATTTAGTACTAGAATGAAGTCACAACATTTAGTAAAACAGACACTGTCACTGTATTTCTTAGAAAAGAAAAATATTTTTCATAAATTAATTAAATCTTATGTTTATGACAAATACCACTTACAAACTAGAAAGCCAAACATTCTTGGTTTAATTAGTTTTCATTATAGATTTGCAGTTTACCTTTCAAGAGTTACTGTTGCAGTGGAATACTTAAAATGTATTCTAGCCTCATAATATCTTTGGATGCCAAAACACTGTCCCTTTAAGAAAGTACTATAATGTTTTTTAGAATGAAATGTCAAACAGGATAGCTGGGGCATGGTTTACCAAGAAGGGTGATTTGGAACTCAGGTACTAAGACGACAAGTAAAAAGGCTCTGAGGATTAAATGTTAAGCTCTTTTCTCTATAATGATTTGGGGGCACATTTAAATCTTGCACTATTCATCTGTTCTGCCCAATCTGCTATATTCTTATAAGCAGGCACAGCAGTCCATTAGACACTATTAATGATTTCCTAGAACTTCAGGGAGAAGTTTTAGGATATTTCAGTGGCCAGATTTTAACAATATAACTTACAAAGTAATGAGACTGTGCCTTATACATGTTTGGCAATAGGTCACAAAAAAAAGAAAACAGCCAATGTTTTATTAATGACATAGAACTATTTGGGGTCATGGTGTAAACTAGAGAACAGTTTAATTTTTAACTAATATAAATTTTATACTGACTATATGATACTAGTGGTAAGCTTTTCCTTGTTAATTATCACCATGTTTCTATTGTATTTAACTATCAGTAGGGAGTCAACAAGAGACTAATTCAAGACCAGTGAATTTATGGCTATTAATCAAGCACACTAATCTAATGTACAAGTTCTCTGTCCTAACTGAAAATGGAGTGATATGAAACACAGTGGAGGTTTATATTTTGCCTAGATATTCTTATCTTTTATTCTCTGTGTTAACTGAATGCTTCATTTAAAACGTACACTACTTGCCAACAGCTATGACAAGGATGATATAACAAATCTTACTCACCATTGGGGGAAAGAAAATTCCACCCTGATGTGAGGACAAGCAATTTTGCAAGGGTCTATTCTTCATGCAACTCTCTCCCATTACAAGATCCACTCTGACAACCTGCAGCCTGAGCTCAGTCCCACAATTCACTCCTCCCTGTCCCGCAGATGTTCCTGTATCTCCATACAATGACCATATGCAGTGTTATCCTGGAAAATTTCTCAATGTGGCAGTTCACTGACGTGAAAATAACATTACCAGTACGCACTAATTAATATGATATTATCTATCCATTATAATCACCAAAATTAATCAAATGTAATACAAAAATTGAGATCAGAAGGTTGTTTTTTCTGCATCACAACATGAAGAAATTAACCTACTGGCCCTGCCAATATTCACAATCATATTCTGCTTTCTTTTTATACATTTAGAATATGTTCAGATACCATACAGTCATGTACAAGAACTTTTTCCATGATTAAAAATAAGCTCCTTAACAAACAGGACTTAGGGCCAACAGATATATTCATTTCTCTGTCTAGCAGTGAAAGTCCACAAAGTGGGAAGAGGTGCTGTCCTCCCTTTTTGTTCCTCTTTGTTCCTTTTAAGTCCACATAGCAAGGAAAGTTCATAGAAAGTAGATATGTAAAAGATCTGTAACTTCATCACCTGTCCCTGTTATTGCAGGATTATTTCTTGCATTATATTTGCTAGTACTCTGCCCAGTATACTTTCAAATATTCCACACAATAATTTTCCGCACATTCTACCGGGAAATTAGTCTTCCTTTTTATAGATCTCATTCTCTTCTGCTCCCCTCTTTCCCACACTCATCCATCAGCCTCCACACCTGCCAGCATATATACTCCTTTCTTCTGTTCCATCTACAGGAAATTCTTCCCGATTCAGGACCACTTTATCTGTTCATCCACATCTTTATCTTACACTTTCCATCTCCTTGAACTCACCTACATCTGTCAGGCTCTCAACAATACAGATTCTGCTGATGTTCTTGCTTTCAGTGGTCTCTCTTTCACTATCTTCCCCCAGATCCACAACTGCTTCAGTGGAAGTGGACTCCTTCTCACTCCCTGAAGTGACAGAGTCCTGTGGCACTTGTCAAAGGACTCTTTGTCACTTCTGCAATTCCAGACTAACACGGCTACCCCTCTGATTCTTCTCACTCCCTGTTGATTACAGTCCCTTTCCAGCGCCACATATTCCTCCTTTGAAGTCCATTGTATTTTGTAGCTCCTTTCTCTCCAACTTAACTACCATTCACCTTTTCCTCCCCACATTACAATTTGACTGATTACCCTTCTTTTCTCCTTAATTCCCTATCCACACTTTTGGTGTTTCACTTTCTAAAATGAATTCACTCCAGTTGCCACTGGCAAGTGCTCCTAAGACAATTCCAGACAAATTTCTGCCCAACTTACATTGTGTTTGTTTTGTAATATATGAAAATCTCACTTTCAGAAAGTTATAGGTGGCTTTTCATGCCTCCCACCCCGCTTCTGAATTACATTTCAGTAATTCATTCCCACAGCCTCCTCTTTTTTATTTAGCTGGCTACAAAGATGATGAATCTTAAATATGTAGCTGTAGTGCATTTCAATTTTGAATACACTGGAATATTTACTAAAACATATTAAAGGGGAGCTTCCTTTGGAATTGTTATGTAATTAGAAAGTCAACATCTTCTGCCTACCCACTAATTATAGAAAATTGTACTTGATAGCTGCATAATTATTGAAAGACAATTTCCTTTTCCTCTGAGATTTGTTCATGTTTGCAAATATTTCCTCATCGTTAGTGAAGTTTCAAGGATATTTCAAGATGTCTTCTCAATTCTTCTACATTTAATTTTAATTTATCATAGTGTAAATAAAGCACACTGTATGCCAATGGATTGCTTCTATGTATCTGCCAATTTAATTTAAATTGCATTAATGCTTCTGTTGCATACAACTTCCTAAAGTTTAATCTCTTTCAGCAGACAAACATTTATGATCTCTCTTTAGAATGATGTCAAGTGAGGACCAAACAATACGTCATGCCAAATATTTGATCCTCCTATATAATGTGACTTATTTTCAAGTCACATATATCAGAACTAGACATGAATAGAAAACAAGACTAAGGTATCTCTAAAGGAATACATTTATTATCTCCAGCAGGCAAGAAAATTCAGTTAATACTGCACAGAAAAAAGCATCAGTGGGAGAGAGAGAGAGAGTGTGTGTGTGTGTGTTTGTATTTTGAATAGTAAACATTACCAAAAAAGTGGTATTTCCCTACCATACAAATAAAAGAAATAAAAGGAAATTCTTCACGCAGTGTACAGTCAACCTGTGGAACTCCTTGCCTGAAGAGGTTGTGAAGGCTAGGACTATAACAAGGTTTAAAAAAGAACTAGATACATTCATTTAAGTTAAGCCCATTAATGACTATTAGCCGGGATGGGTAAGGAATAGTGTCCCTAGCCTCTGTTTGTCAGTGAGTGCTGATGGATGGCAGGAGAGGGGTCACTTGATCATTAGCTGTTAAGTTCACTCACTTTGGGGCACCTGGCATTGGTCACTGTCAGTAGTCAGGATACTGGGCTGGATGGATCTTCGGTCATACCCAGTACGGCTATTCCTACGTTCTTATATTCTTATATACTGACCATGTTATCTGAGAAAGTAAAGTATCACTGGATATTTTATGCCCAAAATTCAAATCCATAATGGGAAGAATCCAACTAGGCATTATTGAAGTAGAAAGGATTCTTGTCTTCGTTAGGCCTTGGGTTATTTTTTATTAGTTTTCTACAAGGGAAGAAAATATAGGGTGGAAATTTACCTTGACACAAACAACATAAGATACAAATATTTAGTGTATGTGAATGGGAAAGTAATACAACATACAGATAGTCTAGATATAATACGAAGATAGGAGAAAAAATTAAGTATGTCCCTAAAATTAAACAGAACTAAATGTTCTTAAAAGATACTCTGTTCTAATTCATCAGGCCATGATACCACATTATATTCCTACAACTGAGAGGTACTACATTCACAAGACTTGCAGGTGGTAGTCTCACATGAAAGCCTCTAATATTTTATATATGTCTTGTCATCAGGCTTCAGGTAGTACTATACTTTAAAAAAAACCCAACACTATTCCTTGTTCTCTGCTACTGCAGATGCCCCTCTCATGGGACAGACCCCAACTTGGACACTTCTAGAACAGTGTTTCTCATGCAAAATTTAATCCAGACCCTTAGGGCATTAAACTTTGGATACATATAGAGAAATTCAGATGCAACAATGAAAATATATAGATATTTCTCTTCAATCCCCAGAATATACAGGGTTTTTTCTGAACAGGAGGGGAAGGACTCATGAATTTTGCTTATCTAGGCTAAATAGAGCAGACTGAAGGTACAATCTGAGCTGCAGTTTTTGGCAGGAGAAATTCAAACCCTTAAAAATCTTCAGTTAGCCAGGTTTTATTGGTTTTTAAAAGAACCAGTTTCAACACATCGGTGGTCTAGGCAAAAGGATCATAGCACATACATGCATTTAATATCTCACTCCCTAATGCTGCAAGAGCTGTCAGCTGAGGATAAGTGGTTTAGCTGAAGAAAGTCATATTTAGGCTTCATTGATTTGGCCAGGAAGGCAGTTCTGTCTATCATGCCAAGCTCCTTAGTTCCAGTTAGTTATTCTAAGGAAAAACCAAGCCAATGCAGGAATACACACTTAATCCTTGAAGTAGATTCATCATCTGCTATTTTGCCAAATGATCCAGATTTAAAGGCTTAACTCTGGAAAGATAATTATTTCCATGCTTCGATTTTGCCCATAAAACAAAGTCCTTATGGATCCGCTTGTAAGGCTGTTATATTGTGCACTGTCCAAACTGAAAACAAGAGCTGACAGCTTATTCATGAAATCCCACATGAAGGTCCTGTGACAGCAAGACATGATCTTCAGGAGAACCCCTCAATGAGGTATTTTCTTATAATTCTCATTAATTTTGATGGCTATGCCCCATTTTCCAAACTATAATTAAGCATATCAGGAATTTAAAAATAGAGTGGCACCGTAGTTTAGATAATCAATGTGGCAGGATCAGTCCATACCATCCTGGCTATTACATTTGTCAAAAACTCCTGGAAGAGATAGGGAAGAAGAGGAAACAAGACAAAATCTGAGAGCAATTACTAAGGACTAAGTATGTATTCCTTCACCCTGAACTGTTTCACAGGGGCCTTATGAAGAAAGAAAAATCCTGGAATGTCAAGATTTGTCAAAAACATACAGCACTAGAGTTCTCCCCGGTTTGAGGAATATTTCTGGGGCTAAAAACTTATTTTATGAAACATGTTACCGAAGTTAGAGGTTTGAAACAGTAACCTCACATCAAGTGCACATCTATGTCTTTTGCTCTGTTTTTTCCTCCCTCTCCCAATTTGTAGTAGGCTTCCTAAACAAAGGTTCCTTTGACCTCTCAGAAAGTGTGTCTCTCTATTTTTTCCAGATAGGAATTTCAAGTATGGAGAAATTAATCTTTCCCTGTGTTGCTGTGTTGGTCTATGATCCATTGTCTCCAACAAACATTCTATAAGCAGGCCCAAACATGTTATGATCCCGGTAGACTGACTACAAAGAATCATAGAAGGTTAGGGTTGGAAGAGACCTCAGGATGTCATCTAATCCAACCCCCGGCACAAAGCAGGACCAACCCTAACTAAATCATCCAACCAGGGCTTTTTCAAGCCGGGCCTTAAACCTCCAAGGATAGAGATTCCACCACCTCACTAGGTAACCCATTCCAGTGCTTCATCACCCTCCTAGTGATATAGGGTTTTTTTCCTAATATCCAACCTAGACCTTCCCCACTGCAATTTAAGACCACTGTTCCTTGCTCTGTTATCTGCTACCACTGAGAATAGCCTAGCTCCAGCCTCTATGGAACTCCCCTTTCAGGTAGCTGAAGTCAAATCCTCCCTCTCTCTGCTCTTCTGCAGACTAAATAAGTCCAGTTCCCTCAGCCTCTCCTCGTAAATCACATGCTCCAGCCTCCCCCCACCGCCCCCCATCATTTTCGTTGTCCTCTGCTGGATGCTCTACAATTTGGCCTTATCTTTCTGTAGTGGCAGGCACAAAACTGGACAAAATACTCCAGATGTGGCCTCACCAGTGCTGAATAATCACTTCCCTGAATCTGCTACCCATGCACTTACTAAGACAGCCCAATATACTGTTAGCTTTCTTGGAAACAAGGGCACACTGTTGACTCATATCCAGTTTCTTGTCCACTGTAATCCCTAGGTCCTTTTCTGCAGAACTGCTGCTTAGCCAGTCAGTCCCCAGCCTGTAGCAATTGCATGGGATTCTTCCACCCTAAGTGAAGGACTCTGCACTTCTTGTTGAGCCTCCTCAGATTTATTTTCGCCCAATCCTCAAATTTGTATAGGTCACTCTGCACCATATCCCTACCCGCCCGTGTATCTACCTCTCCTCCTAGATTAGTGTCATCTGTGAACTTTCTAAGGGTGCAAATCATCCCATCATCCAGATCATTAATAAAGATGTTGAACAAAACTGGCCCCAGGACCAACCCCTTGGGCACTGCGCTTGACGCCGGCTGCCAACTAGACATTGAGTCATTGATCATGTTGAGTCCAATGATCTAGCCAGTTTCTATCCATTTTATAGTCTATTCATCCAATCCATACTTCTTTAACTTACTGGCAAGAATACTGTGAGAGAGTGTATCAAAAGCTTTGCTAAATTCAAGGTATATCACGTCCACTGCTTTCCCCATATCCACAGAACCAGTTATCTCATCATAGAAGACAATCAGATTGGTCTGTAGTTCCCCAGGTTTTCCTTTTTCCCTTTTTTGAAGATGGGCATTGTATTTGCCTTTTACCAATAGCCCGGGACCTCCCCCAATTGCCATGAGTTTTCAAAGTTTATGGCCAATGGCTATGCAATCACATCAGCCAACTCCCTCAGCACCCTCGGATGCATTAGATCTGGACCCATGGACTTGTGCATGTTCAGCTTTTTAAAATAGTCCTTAACCCGTTCTTTCACCACCAAGGACTGCTTACCTCCTCTCCATACAGTACTGCTGTCCAGTGCAGCAGTTTGGGAGCTGCTCTTGTATGTGAAGACAGAGGCAAAAAAAACAAAAAAGCATTGAGTACTTCAGCTTTTTCAATATCATCTGTCACTAGGTTGCCTCACCCATTCACTAAGGGTCCTACACTTTCCCTGACCACCTTCTTATTTCTAAGATACCTGTAGAAACCCTTCTTGTTACCCTTCACATCCGTTGCTAGCTGCAACTCCCATTGCGCTTTGGACTTTCTGATTAAACACCTGTATGCTCAAGCAATATTTTTATACTTCTCCCTAGTCATCTGTCCAAGTTTCCACTTCTTGTAAGCTTCCTTTCTGAGTTTAAGCTCACTGAAGATTTCTCTGTTAAGCCAAGATGGTCACCTGCCATTTTTGCTCTTCTTTCTGCACATCTAGATGGTTTGTTCCTGTGCCCTCAATATGGCTTCTTTAAAATACAGCCAGATCTCCTGGACTTCTTTCTCCCTCATATTAGCATCCCACGGGATTCTGTCCATCAGTTCCCTGAGGGAGTCAAAGACTGTTTTTCTGAATTCAAGGGTCCATATTCTACTGCTACATTTTCCTCCTCCCTAATCCTGAAGCTCAATACCAAGTAATTAGAACAGCTTAAAGTGTTGGAAGAAAGTGAATACATTTGGAGAGGCAGGATGCTGCCTGAGCTCCTGCTGTGACTGCTTGGTTAGGAGCCCCAGCAGGAGAAGAAATGGCAAGTATAAAATTTCCCATGAGTTTCCTGCTGCTATATATTTGCAGTGGGAGTTGTGATGGATCCAGGGCATGTGCCTTTTTCCAATCCCATTTGTTACACTCTGCGCTCCTATCTTGTACTAACCCTGCCCCTATCCAGGAGGGCCCTCACCCCATCTGGAACAATTTTTCTTTTATAAAGTCTCACATTCTTATATGGAGTGCACCAACAGAAAAAAGAAACAGAGGCAGAGAAAGAGAAGGCTCCAGCAATGGAAAAGGTGAACCCAGTTATTGGCACAACAGACAAATGTATTTTTAAATCACAATTCACCTAGATTTGAAATTGAATTACTGGAAGCAGAAGGCCCCTCGCTTTTCAGTTATATTTGCATTATACATTCCTTGAAATAAGGCACATTGTTAAAATAATGGGATTAATAAGCCCTTAAATATTGATACACCAAAGTAGAGCATAATAGTTAGTTTTAAGACTGTGCACACACCAAGTCATTTCCTGAAAAAAAAAAATTGCCATCTAACTCCTCACATAGCTTTTAAACCTGAAATGTGAAACATTTAATTTTCTTTGTTATTATTGAAAATGACAATGTATGTTTGACCATGGAGAACTCTAAACACCCCACCTACAGTGCAAACCCTCTCTAGTTTGTGTCATTTACAAATTATGTTTACTTTGGTTTGATTTGTAACATACAGTATTTCTCTAATGTAGTTTTCACTTCATCACAATTTTTAAAAAGAACTGGTCTTTTCCCAGTTGCTGTGAGTCTCATAGTGCACTGGGCCAGTGACTCTCAACATTTCCAGACTACTGTACCCCTTTCAGGAGTCTGATTTGTCTTGCATACCCCCTTGCCCATTTCACTTCACTTAAAAACTACTTGCTTACAAAATCAGACATAAAAATACACAAGTGTCAGAGAACACTGTTACTGAAAAACTGCTGACTGACTTTCTCATTTTTACCATGTAATTATATAATAAACCAATTAGAACACAAATATTGTACTTACATTTCAGTGTCTAGTATATAGAGCAGTATAAACAAGTCATTGCCTGTATGAAATTTTAATTTATACCAGGGATTGGCAATGCTGGCACACGGGACCACAGGCTAAGCACCTTTAGCAGGCCCCGCCTCCTTGTTTACTTGGTGGTTGACCTACCGCGGCTCCCACTGGCTGTGGTTTGCCATCCCAGTCCCATAGGGGCTGCGGGAAGCGGCGTGGTGGTGGCCGCTGCTTCCCGCAGCCCCTGTTGGATCGGGACGGCGAACCACGGCCAGTGGGAGCTGTAGTCAGCGAAACGGCAGGTAAACAAAGAGGTGGGGCCCGCTGATGGTGCTTACCCTGCGGTCCCGCGTGCCAACGTTGCCGATCCCTGGTTTATACTGACTTTGCTAGCATTTTTATGCAGCCTGTTGTAAAATTAGGCAAATATGAGCTGATGTGTTTATTGTTTCTTCAAGTCACCAGCTGTTATAAAAATATAATCAATATACCCAGTCATTGGCAGACAAATGAGAAAACAAGCCATCTTCTCTAAATTATAGAGTTCAGGTTCTATCTATCAGATTCTAGCAGTATCTATTGGTTGCTCTTATTAGATTAATGTATTTACTAAAGATTAAAGTTTTGTGGATAGTCTCGCTAGGGCAGAACAGTAAGACAAACCTTTCAGTAACTAACATTTGGATTCTCTCATAAGCCTCTCCTGCCCCAAAAAGAATTCATTTGGCCAAAGCAGGAGGAAACAAACTGGAGGTCAGAACAATTTTTGATAAATATATCTGACTCCAGTTTTTCCATGGGGTTAGAAGATGACATTACACATCTTTCAGCTAGAGTCACATAGGTAAATTCTCTCACCCAGGAACACCATATAGAATTGTGGTTCTCTTTGAGGAATTAATGTTCAATATTCTAGTTCACTACATCCAGTGGTGTCTGCAGCCCCTGGATGGCCAAAGGCAGGTTTCAGGGGTTTGCCAAGCATGGTCAATGTTAGACTTGCTGGGGCCCGGGGCAGGAAACTGAAGCCTCACTGCATGGGGCTGAAGCCCAGAGCCCTGTACCCCGTCACCTGCAGTGGAAGCCGAAGTCTGAGCAATGTAGCTTCACGGGGCCCTTGTGGCAAGGGGCCCCAGGCAATTGCCCAGCTTGCTACCCTCTAATGCTGGCTCTGGCTTTTATGTGCAGAAAACCAATTGTTGTGGCAGAGGTGGGCCATGGAGTTTTTATAGCATTTGTGGGGCGGGGCAGAGGGAAAGGGGGACAGTTAAGGAAATGTTGAGAACCCCTGCACTATATCAGCCCATTATAATATCTTATACAAAAAGTATTAATAAATGGTCCAAGTATAATTTGCATGTATACATTGAAATACTGCTGAATTTATTTAACTGTTTCAGAGCTCAAATGAGTAAGACCTCCTTATTAATTTACAGCAGGATTTTCTGACCCAGGGCATGTCAGGTTTTTCTTTTCTTTTTTTATGTGTGTGGGAGATTGTTTGGTTTGGTCTGGGTTTTACTACAGCTTATGTGGCATGTCAGTATCAATAAGCCATTATATAGTAGGTCTTTCACTTCATGTTGAACGTGCCATAAAAGGATGTAACCATTTTATTCATTTATATAATATGTGTATGCATGCACACACACACAGAGAACTGATCGCTGTGTGTAAATTTGTGGTGGCAATACTTAACACAGAGCTGGAATGGAAAAAAGATGCCTCGTATCTCCTAATAATATATCCTACTAACAAGTATATATTCTGTATATTCTTTGGACTTTGAAGCTTCAGCCCTACACTATATCTGATGCTGGAATTTTAAAAGAGGAGAACAGAAGCCACTGGTTATAGAATGAATTATAACTTTGAGTGACATTTTTTGTTTATCTTTGCCATCAGTTTTTCCAATATCATACCAATCTAACCTAATTCATACAATGAGTCAAAATTATTTGAAACCTATAGCATCAGTTTGATACCATATAGTGAAAGAAATAAAGAAATATTAAATATTATAGAGGTTGAATATTTTATCACTTTAGAATTCAATGTAATTATATTTCAAAATTTACGATAAAATTTAAGATAGAAGCTCTACCTACATAAGACAATACTTGGGTGTCATAAAGAATTGCTACTGGAAAAATGATACATATTGGAACAACTTCTTTACATTCATAAATAAAGTATAAAATACACTCAGAAGCAAAATAAAATTTTATTTTTATTCTTGTCAAGATGCATTATTGTTTGGATTTTGTTACAGTCAATAAATAAAGGAAATGTATTTGATAAATATGAAAAACAGGTTTGATTTCACAACGTAAAATAAAAAGACGTATGACAGGAATTCTGTAAAATAAGTTAAAAATCTCGGAAACTTGATAAAAATATCAGAAACCAACTGTTTTAAATTAAAATTTATACGAAGGCCATGCATTATGGAGTCCATAAAGCAAAGAAATATTAGACTTCCGCGATGTCATACAGCAGGAATAAGTTAAAGACATAACAATGCAAGGCCAGATTTTACTGAGAATTATATCGGTGCAACTCTACAGACTTCAGTGAAATTTTACAGCTGTATTTTAGGACAACAGCAACATTTGGCCCACAACATTTACATTACATATAAGGCACTAATCCAACTAAAATCTGACCACTAATCTTTAAATAGATTTCATTGTGCTACTGTCAATCTGGAACTTCAATCTTGTATCTGAACTAATTAAAAATTAAACAGGATATTTTCTTACATTAAATCTCTGGAATTTATATACACCATTCCGCTTGCCCTTTTCTATTTTATCAACAAACAGATGGACCAGTCATATTAAAGCATTTTCCACTGAGAAGTGAGACGCAAAAATGACTATTCTGGTTCAGTGGATTTCTACAGAGTTCTTCTCTAAATAAAATAAAACATTAGAAAGAGGAAACATACACAGACCTAATTATATGACAGTCTCCAGAATGGTATATTAGAGTCACTGAAAACCAATTTACTACTACAGAAATGTTATTTTCTGCTCATCAGATGAGCCGATCAGGAATGATTAGTTCCGATTAGTACTACGATTAGGACAGAGAAGCACTGTCAGATGAAAAGACTTGGCATCCAAACATGTATTGTGATATCATAATTAGTTCAAAATTCAGCAAACTGACAGGTCACTAAAAGGCAAATATCCAGAAGACGGACTGTCTTTTCATCTTTGGAGGATGGACAGAACACAGAAAGTGTGTAATTTAGTGCAAAGAAAAGTTTTGCTTTATAGGCTTCTTTCATAACAGATCTCAAAAAAAAAAAAAAATCTTAGAACAGGAGATGTTAATGTATGCTTCTACATGAAAAAAATCTGTCATACAGGCTGAGTAATCAAGTTACAGTGAAGTTTCTTCAAGGACAACAGACGCAAATATATAGATTTTCCCTCCCCTCAATATATTTAGCTATTCTCAGCTTTCCTTTAGTAGGTCAAAGTTGAATTGATAGATGAACTGTAAACAACTTATCAGAACTGTACATCTCTGAATATCGGTTTTTAATGTCAATTTGGTGCTTGTAAAGAATTCTGGATTGACAATACTTGATAGTAAAGATATTTTGGACTTAGCCCAAAGCCCGCTGAAATCTATAAAGATACTTCTATAGATTTTCAGTACACTTTCCATAAGAAGTCTGATGCAGAAAATATAGTGTGTTGTATATTAAAATAAAAATTACTTTAGAGAGCACCTAAGTGAATGGAGTAGTGGCCTCACAAATTCTTCGCTGCTGAATCTACTACTCCAAAGTGGAAAACTAGTCCATAAAAAAACAAAACAACCCTTTTAAGTGACTGTAAAACAGATAACAGCTTATCTCTCTCTTATATCTTATCTGGAAAGGGATCATTTTGGCTAGTCTGAACAGATTTGTTTGTTTTCATTTCACACAAAAAAATTAGATGCTATCATAAAGGCTATATGAATAAGAAGACAGATACAGGTCAGTGAGAGCATGAGGCAATAGAGATACCATTATCCTTATGAAAGGATTAAAAAAAAGATTGCAGGGGAAGACTCATTTTGTCTGGCTATACTGAAAGGAGGACAGGAGACATTTGAAACTGATTTAATCAGGCCACAACTTTATTATTAGATGTCTGCGACTACCCAGCAGATAACAGTGTACAGTACAGGTAACCCCTGTTTATTCCATAATTACCCAGGAGGCTTCCATCAGCTCCCCCTCACTTTTCCATCCAGATTCCTCCAGCAAATCCATTGCTGGGACCTTACCATGCCCAGGGGGCTTCCATCAGCTCCCCCTCTTTTTCCACCAAGGGGAGAGAGGGTGGATGCTGCCTTGCCTGCTGGGTAGAAAAACTCCAGGGCTTGCATTTTTAAACCCTTCTGTCCTTACATTCCCAGGGATTGAGTCAGCACTGCAAAGCTAACCACCATCTACCTTTTCACAGCTGTTTCTGACTTTTTGTTCTCCCCATCCTCCAAACCATAAAGCACTATTGCCTTTCTCTGGCAAGTCTGGACAATATTTCCTCCACTTTAGGTGCGGTGCGAGAAGTTCAATATTACTTCTAGTAAAACAATTGCTACTTTTTAAAAAAAGTCTTTTTTATAGGAAAATCTTCCATCCACAAAAAATGCATTTGAAAAAAGTTCTAGATTTATTCAACTAATAAAGTATAATTTAAATGGAAATGCTTTCATTAAGGGGAACATGCAGCTAAATATGACTATTCTTCCATAACTGCTATAACAAGGCCTGTTACGTAACTTGGGAGCTTACCAAGTCAAAGTATTCTGGTTCTATAGAAGTTAATGTTGATTTTTTTTTCCATTCTGTACAAGTTAGTGCAATCACATGCATTTAAATAGAGGCCTACACTCTTAAAACTTCTGGAATACTGAGAATAATATATAACTGCCTCGAAACTCGTCTTATAAGAACCATTGAAATAGACCTGGTAAAAAAATTTGTTTAAAAATAGAAGAGCAGATGATGTGGAAGTTTTCAGGAAAAAGTCTACAGTTTAAATGAAAATATTTGTTTCTTCTTTTGAACTAAAATCCAGACAAATTTGAAAAATAAATTGATTTTCCCCACCATAACAACAAAACAACTTCATTTGCTCCACTGGGTGGTGAAAGGGGATGGATATTGTCAAATAAAAACATTTTTCCTTCTGGGCAAGGCTGTAGCTTGACTAGCCCTAAACTTTTCAGAGAGAGTGCTACCCTATATTTTCTTCTAGTAGGTGGCGGTTTCAGTGTACTTACAAGGCTATGGTTCAAAGGAGAGAGGTGTCTTATTCAGAACAAGTACTAATTTTGTTGAAAGAGCAAGTGCGCCTACCACTGTCATCTGTAGCAATTATAGCCAGGTGATGGTGCAAATCAAAGAGCAGAGAGATAGACAGAAATGAACCCAGTTCCTGTCACTCTGTTCATCTTCTTCCAGTTTATGTTGTTGAACCCCGCATTCTGCCTATGGCCTGGAGGCATGCAATCATCTTGCTCGAGTTCTTAACAGTCAGATGAAGAGGAAGTAGGCACAGACTATAAACAGCCACATTCCCATTGAGACAGGGCCTCTCTCCCAAACAGTGCCCCATTAGTTTCACCACTGATGTTTATCTTTCTTTGTTCCAGAGAAATGACATTAATAATATCTCGCTGGGTACACACCGTCTCTATTCAGTTGCATTGTAAGTGCACCATTACTCATCAAGACTATCATCCATCTGCATAAGTAGAAGCCACCAATTTGATAAGACACATTGTAACACAGTGCACATTTGCGTAGCTCTGTGCTGAACGATAATTCAAAGAGATAGTATTTTGACACTTGAATCTCCACCTTGTTACAGTCTGAAATACTTAACCAAAAAAGTGTTATGAAACACTAACACTATATATTTGGAGTAATTCAAGCTTCACCCCTCTCTCGCGTCGGTTCTGGTAAAATGGCATGTACCTCCAGTAGGTGTTGTATCTTCTGGATACTGATTTACGTTGTGACTCTGATACAGAACTAAATCAGCTGAACACAAACCCAGGGAGACAAATCAGCATTGACCATTATCCGCCACAGAGTGGCAGCTAAGATATCAGTTTCCCCACGTAGTTAGAACAGGGAATAAATGTGGTCTTCACGTAGAAGACGATGATGGAAGATGTGTTGTTGATATCATACTTAAGGTAGTAGAGATTGAGTCTCTGTTGTCCATGAAGATGATAAATCAAAGAACACCTTTATTCATCACTATAGCAGAGATGGCAATGCTTTGTTCTTCTTAGAAGATGGTAAAGAAATGTCAAGATTAGAATAGATGGTTAGTCTTTTGAAAAATCAAAGGCAAATATATTGTGGACTGAAAACCCTGCAGCCAGGGAAGCAGTGATGGGAAGATGGGTTCTTTTTTAGCAGATGTTTGTGGTCATTCTTTATAGATCTAGAGTCTCATCAGATTAAAATCTTACATCCTAAGAAACTGACTGCTTTTGGTTCTCCTACCTGGTGTTTATTAAGTACTTCATCCTCATGTGGGTAGTGGTACTAAAACTGTTCATAGGACATTTTTTTCAAGCAGTGTAAAACTCAGATCTTTAAAACTTTGTTGAACCAGTGATATGTGTAGCAATGTATCCTTTCTTTCTGTCATCAGAAATCAAAGAAGTATAGCCTCCTGAAGTAGAGAAGATAACTTTAGAGTACTGTACTGTTTGATCTATCACATTAATCTATTTGGCTATGAGGTAAATAATATGTTTTTAAAAAATAGCAAAAAGAAAATCATGAGGTATGGGCTAACCATGTATCTTGCACCATTTTATCTTGCAGTTAAAGGCCCCAAAAGGGGAGAGGGGAATTTGTTCAGGAATTAAATTATTTGAAGTGGATTCAGTATTTAGATCCAAAGAAGTTGCATTTGTTTATTCAGTTATTTTGACAGACAACTTCAGGAAATGTGGAAGGAAAATCTTTACTTTCTCTTTCTGAGAAATAGGAATAGGTTTGTTTCAAATTCAAATTCCAAAACCAATTCAAGTTTACTCAATAGCAATACCAAATTCAAAGGCCTACAAATCTTGAAGCTAATAATATTGTAACAGCATAGCCTATCTAAAAATACTCCAAGTTTGGGGAGAGCAGATGGAAATGTCCTAGGAGGGCCAGTACTCACTCTATTATAAAACATCTGCATGTATGTCCAGGATTGCAGACAGACCTATTTCCACAAGTCAAAATGTACTTTCCATGATCCTATTGCTTTTTGACGTTGAAAAGGTAGCTATGTGAGGATGACCTGATACCTCTCCCTATGTAATGCCATCTATAATAAACATTCTGGCCAGAGCACACACATTGCAGCACTATACAACAGTAGTCAAAAACAGGACATTCAGCCTCTGAGTGTATATGTGGACCATACAATAAAGACAATGGGTGGCTTCTTGAGGGCAGAAAAAAAGAAAACACATCATGGGAATCAGATATAAAAATTAGTAGCAATTAAGCAGCTGCTTTGAGAGTAACCAAAGTGTTTTGGTGAGTCTGTTGTCACAAAAAGTTTATTCAGGTTCAAATCAACCCTCAAGCTATCCTGGTGAGCTTTATACGCACAGGTACAGAAAGTTCCCAAGTATTTGAGGTTTGGAACTTTATTATGAAAGAGTTGGGAGGCCAAAAGAGCAATCAGTAAGGTGAGCTATATACATCTTCATCAGAGAGAAACAAGATTCCTGCTGTGGAAAGTGGGAGGGAAAATTTAGAACCTAAACATTTCCTGCCACTTCCTACTCTTGCTCCCAAAGTTTGCCACATCACATGGGCCTTACCAAATTCATGGTCCATTTTGGTCAATTTCTCGGTCACAGGATTTTAAAAATTGTAAATTTCATAATTTCAGCTATTTAAATCTGAAATTTCAGGGTGTTGTATTTGTAGGGTCCTGACCCAAAAAAGAGACGGATGGGTATTGCAAGGTTATTGTTAGGAGGGCTGTGTTACCCTTACTTCTGGGCTGCTGTTGCTGGCAGTACTGTCTTCAGAGCTGGGCAGCTAGAAAGCAGTGATGGCAGCTCAGGAGCCCAGCTCTGAAGGCAGTGCCACTGCCAGCAGAAGTGCAGACATAAGGATGGCATGGAATATTATTGCCACCCTTATTTCTGTGCTGCTGCTGGCAGGGCGCTGCCTTCATCACACCATTGTTTCTGCACATACTGTGTTGCAGGGCAATCAGTGGGGCTGGGTTTGCAAGGCTGCCTGACACCAACAGACACCACTCTCCAGCCGCCCTGCTCTGAAGTGAGTGTAGAAGTAAAGGTGGCAATACTGCAAACCCCCTAAAATAACCTTGCAACCTCCCCTGCTTGCGTCAGGACCCCCAGTTTGAGAAACACTGGTCTCCCCCATGAAAACTGTATAGTATAGGATAAAAGCCCACAAAAGACCAGATTTCACAGAGCGGGGGACAAGATTTCATGGTCCGTGATGCATTTATCCTGGCCATGAATTTGGTAGGGCACTACACATTACAAATCGATCATCTGTAAAAAATATAGGGAAAATAAACTGCAATCCTACTGAAGTGGACTCGTAGCACTCATCTCCCAAGAGAGGAAAAAACACAACTTTAATGTGATTGGTCTTTCTGCGTGACAATACAAATGAAAAAGGAAAAACCTGTCAGTCCAGACTAGTGATTTAAGGAGCGGAAATGAGGTGAGCATGCTGACTGGTGTGCAAGAAAAAATATATATTAAGTATGGATAGATTGCCTATTAGTATAGATAATTTGCATTGATTAATAGACAAAAACTTGCTACATATCAAATAATACTGCACATACAATTTCATAGAAAAAAAAAATCACTAACTTACCTATTTGCCGTATTAGTCAAGCCACAAAACAGATCACATTCCAGTTGAAGGAAATACAGTTGGTTAGGTTGACAAAAGCCAGTTCATTTGGTTAAGAAAAAAATAATAAAAGAGGAAATTAATATGTATATTTGCTCAAAAAATTTATAAAGATTCAACATCATTTTCCTTACTGAAGTGTCTCTTATTTTACCTAATCTTAACATTTAGGATTTTTATTTGTTTTACCACACCACAAATTAAAACAAAACAAACAAACAAAAACAGCAGGGACAAAGGCAAACCAAAATGATCTATAGCTTATACCCTGTACAAGACCAGCTACTTTCTGAACAAAAGTAGTCTAATAATTTATTATGTTGCAGTTTCATGAACAGCTATTAATATTTATCCCATGGGTTGTAAGACTGCAACCACTAAATGGTAACATTCAAATTAATCTAAAAATATATAAATGCAAGGCACATATTGTATGGTGGCAAAAACTGAAGCCAAAAGACAAACACAGGGGCCCAATCCCATAACCACTAAAGTTCAGTGGAAATATTGATACTGATTAAGACCAAAGTTCATAAAATTTATACTTAGATCAGAGGTATGCAACATGGGGGCACAGCCCCATGGAGAGGTGCTAGAGAAACCGGGAACCCGCTGGTCCTGCAGGACCCATTGGCATAAACATAGGAGTGGGATAAAAATAGACTGGGTACTGCAGAACGGGGGAGAGAGGGATTGAGGAGGCGGGGAGCAGAATTTAAAAAAGTAGTCCTCCTGGGATGCAAATAACATGAATGCCCCGGCCAGCAGCTGATGCAGCGCAGAACTAAGAGAGGCACATCAGATTTTGAGAATGGTAAGAAGGGGGCACAACAGGAAAAGTTTGCGCATCACTGACTTCGATTAACTGTACTTTAAATTTAGATTGTAAATTATTTGGGGTGGGTCTGACTTTTTGTTCTGTGTTTGTACAGAGTCCAGCATCATACAGTCTTGGGCCCATGACTTGGTAGAGCCGGTCAGAAAAATTCCAGCAAAATATTGTTCTTTGGAATGTGTCCATTTCATCAAAATAGAAACACTCCATGGACACGTGTCTGATAGAACACTGGCTGGTGTCCTGTAAGTTTGCCTGCCTTGTGGGCTGGGGAGCAGAGACCCTGGAATCCTCAGATCCCAGGCCTGCAGCTCCTTGGCATTTTGAGTTCCCAGGACTCCAATGTCCATGGCAGTCCACCAGGCAGACTACCACAGAACCTGGTCTGTTTCCTGTTACAGAGAATAGTGAAAGTTTTGGGTTTTTTCCAAATATATTTTGTTCAATATATCAAAACTCTCCACAAAACAGTATTATTTTTTCTTCATCCAACTCCACATCTAGGTGTGATGTTGTATAAAAAGAAAGATAACTAATTATGCTAATACAGTTACCATGGTTACAAAATTGCTGTAAATCTTATACCAAGTATGTAATGTAAGGTACCAATGGAAAAGTTATTACCTGTTAGGTATGATTATCCTGTTTAAATCCATATATCTGAAGTTATGAATACAGGCTATGTGTTTGCATCTCAAATGAGTTTTGTTCTTGGATGACACCCACAAGACATATTTCCATCCAAACAGTCCCTGTGTTGATGGGCTACTGAAGAGACAACTCACCCAGTGAGCCCCTCCTAGAGACATTTCAGAGAATGTCTGAAAGGATGTTCTAAAGAAGATGGTGCTCGGCTGTTCTCAGTAAATCAGTAAACCAGTTCTCAGTAAATCAGTTTCTCCTGAACTTTTCAGTAAGGTGATCCATCAACTGCATTTATTTTTTGCGCCCCACCCACGAGCCAAATTTGGAGGTGAAAGAGGGAGCAAAATCATAGGCCAGTGTCTTCCTTCACTGCCACTGTGTTGTCCTCTTCACCATGTAGAGGTGGGAATTGACTACTTGCAGCAGCCCCATCCATCCTGGCATGGAAACCCTAATCCTGGCCTGGTGTGAAGGCCTGTACTCCTCCTGCAGCAACGGTTCCTGTCCAGCAGAGTGGGCCCTGCTCCCCACTCTGGGCATTGCGACCTGGCACACAGAGTGGCAGTGGAACTTGCACTCAGGTTTGACCACTCAAATTTGGCCAAGCCACCCTGCCATCACAATGGAGGGGCAGACAAGCCAAACCCAAGTCACCCTGAAACTCCATGCATGAAGTTGTAACACTCTGAGTGAGGAGCCAAGCCCAGCTGCATGAGACAGGAGCTGCCACTGCATGGTGAGCTCACTCTCACACCTCCCAACCCCCACTCCCTTGAGCCTCCACTCATACTGGGCCTGCAACCCATCTACAAATGTCCCTTGCACAATCCACTGTTTGGAGTATACAGACTTAAAATACTCTTTTCATGGTTGGTCACTAATTGTATGCTCCTTTTCTGTATGCCTCACTTCCTCCCCCTCCCCCTTAGACACACACACACCTATTTCTTAACCCCAAAATTAAAAAGCAGTGGTTGTTAGAACTATCATGGCTCTTTTGTGGGGAGAATCAAGTTTGGTGGTCTGAGCAAATTAGCTAGTTTGGATAATTGCAATATACTTTATCTATGATACCTTCAATTTCACCTGCAATATCAAAGGGAACATGTATTTTTTACTCCTCTACTATGCTTTTGTGCAACGTCCCTGTGAGCTTTAAACAGCTTCCAAGGATAATATTGAAAGGTATCTCTTATACAGAAGGAAGAATGCAACTACTGAGTTTCAAAAACCACTCATTCTGGCACCATTTGTTTAATACAAATGTCTCCAATCTAATACAGATCAGCCCTTCTTAGGTTGCAAGAGCAGACAAGGTCACAACCACAGTTGGAATATTGTAGGCATTTCTTCTGTTAAATAGCCCCCCGCCTTCAATAACTTAAAGACTTAAAGAGAAAGACATCTGCATTAATGGGTACAGTTAATATGCAAGATACACTGGACAGAAAAACAGATATAATGAAAAGAGGTAATTTACATTAATTATACTGATTCAGAATCACCACCTCTATTACATCTGTGCTTACAAAGCTTTAGCAGGCTGGCAAAATTTAAAAAGGTTATTACACAGAAACAGAAACCCTAAAGCAATGCATTTGCATTGTTGTTTCAGACATCTAGAGAGCTATTTTGTATTAATTTCCATAATACTGTACTGTCAGGATACAGAATTTAATACTTTGAGAAGAATAGTCCTTGAAACAATGTCATTTTTAAGGTAAGTTTAAGTTTTACATAAAAAATAAAACAAACCTGTACATTAATTTCTTATGAGACCAGATAGAATGAACATTCTGGTTTACCTGACAACATAAACTGTCTCCATGCCCTTAAACCTAACAGAATCCCTACAGATAGCTTGGTTCCATGGATATTCAGAGTATATTGCAGCAATTTATGTGCGCATCCTAAAAGTGTGTTTAAAATATGGCCTTATATTCCTCAAACAATATCCTGTCTTACTTCATAACAGGGTCAACTAAAAGACTATTGGAAACAAAAAATTCTGAAGATATGTTGCCTTGCACGCTACATGCAGCAAGCTGCAGTAAAGGCTGTGTGTTTCCTGGGTAACTGTTTTCACCTTCAGTGGACACAGAAAACAATTGTTTAAAGTTCTCACCAGTAACTCAAGAAACAAATAAATCAAAGGATGTTTTCAAATAGGGTGACCAAATGTCCCGATTTTATAGGGACAGTCCCAATTTTTGTATCTTTTTCTTATATATATTTTCTATTAACCCTCATCCCCTGTCCCGATTTTTCACATTTGCTGTTTGGTCACCCTGTTTTCAGGTGGAATTCACTAGTGTGTTTCACCACGTTTGCACTGGAATAGTAGGTGTAAAAGGCCCGTAAGCCCCTTCCCGTGAAGTACCCGAGGTACAGGTTTCCCTCTTTGAAAGCTGCAGAGCCAACTCTGTGTCCCGGCTCCACTCCTCCACCCCTAAGCACAAGGTAGAGCCTGGGGCATATTGATGGGCAAGGAGAACATTTCTCATTGGCAGCATGGGAGCTGTTAGAATGCGTTGTGTCACAAGGACTCCTGCAACCTGCATCTAAGAACAGACTTCCAGGCTGCTCTCACCTGTACAAGAAGCCATGCTGTCCCCCCTCCCCACCCCAGCAATTCTTAAACAGAGGAAAGTGCAAGCTGTTACACCTTGGCCCCCGCACTAGCCCCGGGAACCAATCTGAGTCTTAAAGGATACCATCTAACAATAGATGTTCAAGTGCAGACTTTTGGATCAAGATATCTAAGACTTTATTTTGTTGTAATTATTTTTACACATTACTAAGCCAGTTTAAAGAGAGTTATTTATTTCGGCACCTACAAAATATACAACGGTACAGGTTTGCTCAGTTAAATTCTATTACCAAAGCTGTGCTATATTCACTGATAATTTTGGGGCACCAGCAGAAGGTTAGGCAAGATAAAAATGGCTGGATTTGAAACAAACATTTAATATGAGGAAAAACTCCTTGTTTACCATGTAAGAATAATACCTTCAAGCTCCTAAGAAACCACACCAAGCCATGGAAAACAACCAACATACCAGGAAATAAAACTCATTTTAAACTCTCCAGAGGGTGTAGTGTCCGAAATACAATTTTATGAAATTTTAGATTTTAAAAATGCCTCTCAAAATGGATAGTTGTTTATTGGCTTTTCAGTGCTTTCCGGTTGTTATAAGGGATTATTTTCTCATAATAAGTACTCACTATCATTGAATTAATTTGGTTAGAAAGCACCCCTAGTGGTCAATTAGTCCTATTTGATCACAAGTTCAAGTTCATTAGCAACTCTATCTGATAGGATGATATCAAGTCTGAACATACCCAGTTAAAGTGATTCTGATAGGATGATATCAAGTCTGAACATACCCAGTTAAA